>OZ020605.1:60321119-60797812 GCA_963971545.1 Philophylla caesio
TTCGGCAACCTGTAAGACAACCACAACATACCATGTACCTCCGTTTATCCAAATCGACGAAAACATGCTAATATCTTAACCGAAGAAAACCAAACGAATGAATTGATGGGGACATTCTTAATCATGTACGACAACGATATTTTAATAAATAAAACAAAGTACCCGGTGAGTGAAAAAAGTCCATCTATGGTGCCTGAATTAACGAACCGCTTCAAATTGAATATTTCCGAACATGCTACTATCCCAACGCTGCCTTACCTGCATCAAATACACATACAAAACCTACAAAAGATAGAAAAATTTAGTGAAGATGCATCAAAACGAAATATGTATTGGTATGTCCTCATTTCAATAACAGGTACATTAATAACAACCATAGTTGTGTACCTAAAATGTAAAAGATCGGATACAGTAATCAGCACATTTGCCAACCCATCGCAGCCAAATAACCTGCTTACAAATCAGCATTTTGACCTGATGTTGAAAACTATCGAAGGCAACCTAAAGCAGATTCAGGACGCATCTGTTTAAGGGAGGGGATAGTTATAGATATATAGTATTTAGTTATATGTACATGTGTACAGATACATTTGTTTACTACCTATGTGCAGCAGAGAAAACATAAATATGTATGTATAGTTATAAGTATTAGTTATAGATATCCACACTTATATTTAGTTATATGTACATGTGAACAGATACATTTGTTTACTACCTAAGTGCAGCAAAGAAAACATAAATATGTATGTATAGTTATAAGTACTAGTTATAGATAGTCACACATGTGTACAAATGCGTATGGTTATCCGTAAAAATCAGAACAATAGAATATAAATACAAATGGTCCCGAAACCCTAAATGTTTCCCTTCCTTTGTTGAAAGTAGATAGGTACACATAAGATTTGGAAAACAACTGACCTGCGCGTCGGTACTAGCATAAGTATAAATAAAAGTAGTTTGAAAAAGAAGAACAGAATAATATTTACCGCTGAGCACAGTGCACCGCGTTCAGCCACTCATTTAATTCATGCATAATTATGCTGACGATCTGCAGATCTATTTATCTAGCAAAAAGATACGTATATAAGTCATCTTTGTTTTAAAGTTAATAGTGATCTCTCGTCAATTATGCGATCGACGATGTACAATGACCTCAGCTTAAACAGTGAAAAAATCATTTGTGTTACAAGTCTCCAAAAATAAATTTTCTCTGAGTAGCATTCCATTAATAAACATTGGTAATGATCCTGACAAATTTGTTAATAGAATTACAAACCTAGGTTTTGCGGTTAACTCGAACCTGACTTGTACAGACCATATTAACTCGACTGTTGGTAGAGTTTATTGCACATTGCGCAATTTGAGTAGATCTGCGCACTTTACTCCTTTTTATATGCGAAAGAAGCTCGCGGTACAACTAATTCTGCTAATAATCACTTATTCCGAGTTGGTTTACAATAAATTAGATTGATTTTAATTACATTACGCGTTCTTTTTACAACCTGCGAAAGTTTGACCACATATCTATCTGGAGATCTCTATTGCTTGGTTGTGATGTCTTTGAGTATCAGAAAGCTCGAAGTTGTATCTTCCTTTTTCGATTTATTTATATTGTAAATCCACTCGTTTGTGTAATCTAATTGTACAAAGTTTTAATTTTGTTACCTCAACAAGACTATTCTTCCTCAATGTCACACGTATTTGGAACTCAATCCCTGCTTCTACAATAAGCTACTACAAGCATCTTCTTTATAACTATTTATCTTCCTCTAATTCTAAAACTGGCCACCTCACTACTTATAAACCTTAAACTATTCTAAGTCAATTTTAAGCATAAATTTAATCTTCGTTTTATCTGTTTCTATTTTTGTTTTTGTTTTCTTGTCTTAACATGCAGTTATGCACTGTAATATGCACTGTAATATTAATAATTACAAAGTGACATCAAATGATATTAAAAATTAAAAAGGTGGAGGTATTGCAATCTATTGCAAAAAACATATCAAAATGAGAACTGAATATTTTGTGGTATACGAATAAACTTCTGGAGCCAATCAAATTTCGAAATAAATTATATCGGACCTGGAAAAACAATCAAATCAGATTGAACTGGGAGTCTTACAAAGTGGCAAGGAATGAAGTCACCAAGGTTGTCAAAAGAGAAAAACGTTGTTTTTTGCCTCAAAACTGGACTCTTCTCTACCTCCTAACGTCTTATGGAGAAATTTAAAAACCGGAATATTCTTTGAGTGCCGACGTCTTGGATAATGCTGTCGCCAAAAGTACTTCATGTAAACTAGCTCCCATGTGTTAGAAAACAATTTGCTCCCTCCATACCAATCTGGCTTAAGAGCTAAACATAGCTGTTCTACAGCATTGCTAATAATACTTGACGATAAACGCATACCATTTGACAAGGGCTACCTAACCCTGCTATGTTTACTTGACTTTTCGAAAGCATTTGATTCATTTGACCACAATTTACTATGTTTATATTTATTTATTTATTTATTTATTTAGTCTATGAACAGAAAGTTTCTTACAGACTATTTACAAAGTAATTAATAATTAAGATTTAAAAACCTAGATAGCTAAATTTAGAATATGAGAAAAAACATTTTTTGGAATTGAAAAATCAAGTTGGATGGAACTCGAGAGTGAATTAAGTTCAATTAGCGCTCGAACAAGGGGAGCTTTACGCGAATATTCTGTTTTAAATTTAACACCATAGAAAGGTAAAGAAATACGAAGATTACGTTGAGGGATGTTGAAATTAATTCTTTCCAAAAGAAAAGAGCAGTCAATGTCACCATTGATGATATTACGAACAAAAGAAAGTGAGAGTACCGACCTTCTTGATTCCAAAGACTTCAGGTCAATCAAAAGCAAACGAGATTTATAAGAGGGAATTGGCTCATCAAAACACAATGAACGTAAGGCATATTTAAGAAAAACTTTTTGGACCCGTTCAATCCTAGTTATGTAACTTTTTTGACTAGGCCTCCGGATGAAGGTAGCATATTCCAAGTTGGAACGAACAAAATCCGTATATAATAACTTCAGAGTATACGGGTCAGAAAATTTGGAACTATTTCGCCTAACAAACCCTAAAACCGAGTAAGCTTTCGAAATAATATGGCAAATATGCCTATTAAAAGAAAAGTTACTGGAAAAAATTACGCCAAGATCTTTAATTTCGTCCAAACTTTGTAAAAAAGAATGAGAAATCATATGTATAAGACGTCGGCAAGATGTTATGAGCTTTCGCGACTTTAAAGCACTTTTTTATATTTAAAGAGAGCTGAGAGTTAACACACCACTGATGTAAGCTGTCAATGTCATTTTGAAGCTGAAGCGCATCATCGCGTTTTTCAATTATCGAAAAAACTTTTAAGTCGTTAGCATAGAGCAAAAATTTAGCAAATCTAAAGCAGCTACTTATGTCATTAATAAACCAAACGAACAATAAGGGACCTAGTATACTCCCCTGGGGAACCCCAGAGGATGCAAAAAAAAACTCAGAAGAAACGCCGTCAATTGACACTACGCAAATTCTTTTGAATAAATAGGATTCAATCCATTTTAAAAAAACCGAATGAAAACCTAAATGCGCCAACTTATAAATCAATAAATAATGTGAAACTTTATCGAAAGCTTTTGAAAAGTCTGTATATACACAGTTAACCTGCAGGCCGGCAGAAAAAGACGCAATGCAATATTCACTAAATACTGCTAGATTCGAAACGGTAGATCGGTGAGGCACAAAACCGTGCTGGTTAGGCGAGATCAGACTCTTAGACGCAAAATACATTTTCTCTTTAATGATACTCTCAAAAAGTTTCGAAACAGTTGATAACTTTGATATGGGCCTATAATTACAAACGTTATTCTTGCTACCACTTTTGTGAATAGGGCTAATGGAAGTAAATTTCCAGTCATCAATGAAAACTCCAGACGACAATGACAGATAAAAAATTATTTTTAATGGTGAAATTAAAGCGGGGCAATTTTTTAACAAATGAACTGAAAGTCCATCAATATCCGTTTTTGTAGATGGTTTTAGATTAGCAATGCCAGTAGTAACATCATCCGAAGAGAGGCTAAGAGAACCAAAGCTTAAGGTGGAGCTGCAGTTAGAGGTAAAGCAAGGTAATGGATTCTCATCATCAGCAACAAAATTTGAGCTGAAATATTCCGCGAACAAATTGGCCACGCCATTTGGAGTGTTAGCAAACTTTTCCTCATAAAATATTGCTGAGGGAATAGCAGAGTTCGACTTTTTAGATTTAATAAATTGCCAGAAAGACTTTGGATTTGATTTAATATTCTCCTCCATTCGTAGGATGTAGTTTCTGTAAAGAAATTTATCTAAACAGTTGAAATCTTTGGAATAACTCTGATATTTAGCGAAAAAATTAGACTTCCAGTTAATTTAAACTTTTTAAAGAATTTATTCCGGAGGTTCTTTAACTTTTTTAACTGAAAGTTATACCACGGTAGCTTATAAGGCTTTTTCTTTATAATCGGAACGTTAGTTAAACAGAAATCAAACATTAAAGTTTTAAAAATATAATAGCATCTGGAAACATCGGAGCAGGACAATAGGTCAATCTATTTGTATTCCAATAGTAAAGTATTAATCAAATCAAAATCACAGGCTGCAAAGTTAAAAGCTATATTATCATCAGGCACGGATGAAGAAAACTCATAAAATTTAAAATTCAAAATCAGAGGCACATGATGCTTATCACACGGCGTAATAGGAGAAATGCATTCCGAAATATTATAGATCAAATTATCACTAATAAAAATGAGATCGAGTAATCTATCCAACTTGTTAACAAAACTATTAACTTGTATTAAATTAAGACTTAAAATACTATCAATAAAATAGGATTCATGAGCTGAAATAACATACAAAGGAGTGAGACCCGAGTTAGAAAAACTACCGGACCAACTCACATTACTTAGATTAAAGTCACCCAAAATGCATATTTGGTTATCACTTAACTTATTTGTGACTACAGAGGTAATATTGTCATCATGCAAGCGATAAAGAAATTCTCCACTATTTGGGGGAATATATGAAACCACAAAAAACAGTGAGCTTTGTGCTGTCGTACTGCTAACACACAGTTGATCTATTAGAGAGTCATCGTTCTCAAGCGAAACTAAATAAGCATTAAATTTACGTTGTACCGCAATGAGTACACCACCACCTCTTGCGAAACCAGTTTTAGTTACATCTCTATCCTTGCGAAAAACATTATATAAATTAGAGTCAAAATATTCCTCATCAAAAAAGTTAGAATTGAGCCACGTCTCAACTATTACAAATACATCATAATCAAGTTGCGAGCTAACCGCGCGAAAATGTTCACATTTAGTACGTAAGCCAGATACATTCTGAAAATACACATTCAGGCCGCTAAAATTATCAGAAGTTATGTTTGCTTTTGTTGTTTCTCTTCTTTTCGAAAAAAACGAAAAGGGCGTATATTGACATTGGCAGGCCAAAGATCAGCTGAAAGGAGCTTATCATAAAAAGCAACAGAAACACCTAGCTTAAAATTAACTTTTTTTAGGCTACTAAGTGAAATTTCACTTTTAACTAGTGCATAGCACACAATATGTTTCTTATCAATAGCTGCATGCTTGACAATGAACTCAATAATGTTGTCAGCAGAAACAGAAGGCAGAAATGACGATAAATGTAACCATTTCATACGGCCAGTTACAAGTTAAGAGACTATTTTGCATTGATTACCATTATTGGACCCCTACTCTTTAGCCTTTTCATAAACGACATATTTATAGTGTGTAAATTTGTAAGCATGTATGATTATGCTGACGATCTGCAGATCTATTTATCTAGCAAAGTGATACGTATATAAGTGATCTTTGCTTTAAAGTTAATAGTTATCTCTCGTCAATTATGCGATCGACGACGGAACGCTATACATTTGCTAACGCATTTACAAATAGAAACAGTGGTACTTACCGAATGTCTCATCCTCAATATCGCACGGCACATAATCATGAAAGGACAATCTTGTCACAACCACAACCAGAGCCAATGGATGTTGATCCCAGCTTTTCTCGGCTAAACAACGCGCATAATAATAGGCAGCAAACGCGTTTAATAAATTTCAATCGTTCTAATTATAGAACAAGATCAGGAAATCCTCGAAGACAAAACAATAATAATAGTAATAATAATAATAATAATAATAATTTTGGCGCGTACACTATATAGCTCAGTGTTTGGCCGAGCTTCTCCTACCATTTGTGGTGTGCGTCTTTATATTATATCACAAATGGAGGGACCTACAGTTTTGTGCCGACTCCGAACGGCAGATGTATTTAATGAGAAGCTTTTTCATGGCAGAAATACCCTCGGAGGTTTGCCATTGCCTGCCGAGGGGTGACCGCTATTAGAAAAAACTTTTTCTGTTATTAAGATTTTGCTTGCCCGGACTGAGATTCGAACCTCGAACTCACCGGAATATCAAGTTATAGCACGCACCGCTACCAACTCGACCACAGCGGCCACAATAATAATAATAGACAAAATAATTGTGGTCAGCATGTGGATCATTACCAAACATATGAAAGTGAAGGAATGAAGAATACTTCCAAGGATAGTCGCACTAATTTTTTAAATAATAATTCTCAATTGCCGTATGTGCTAATTAAAATAAGTAATGGGAAAGAACTTTAATTACTTATTGACACGGGAACAGCGAAAAATTATGTATTTAGCCATGAATTTCTAATGTCAATCAAAAAACTGGAAAAACCTTTCAGTTTATCATCCATTAATGGTACCACAACCATTTTCGGAAAATGTTGGATAGAAGTATTTGGTACAATAACAGAATTCTATATTTAAAAAGATCTAGAAAGTTTTGATGGAATTATAGGATTTGATTTCCTTAGGCAAATTGGCGGAGTTTTAAATACAAATACAGGAGATTTGAATTATAATAATGGCAGGGAACAGATACGTTTTTTGAAATGTGTTCAAATTAATAAATTGCAAATTATTGTCGAAAATGTTCCGCCCCAGGCAAACTTAAAGTTTCAAAATATGTTAAAATCATATGAAAAAGTATTTGCAGACCCAGAAGAAGCTTTACCGTATAACACTAATATAGTAAGTAGTGGCGACAATCAAAAAAACAACTAACGAACATATTTATTCCAAATCTTATCCTTATCAAATATCTGCAACAAAATTTGTAAATTCCGAAGTCGAGTCACTCCTCGCTAACAAAATCATACGCAAAAGTCGCTCTCCCTATAACAACCCAGTGTGGGTTGTGGACAAAAAAGGAATTGATGAGTCAGGTGGCAAAAAGCTACGGATGGTAATCGATTTTCGCAAATTAATTGAAAAAACTATTTCTGACCGGTATCCAATTCCTGACACAAATGTCATTCTGACGAATCTTGGAAAATCAAAGAATTTTACAACGATCGATATAAAGTCGGGATTTCACCAAATTTTTCTTGCTGAAAAGGACCGAGAGAAAACAGCCTTCTCCGTGAATAACGGCAAGTATGAATTTTGCAGGTTACCCTTTGGGTTGAAAAATGCTCCTAGTATTTTTCAGAGAGCGATAGACGACATATTGAGAGAAGATATAGGGGCACGTTGTCATGTTTACATTGATGATGTAATAATTTTCTCTCCCAATATTGAGTGTCACATATACTATATAGAGAGTATCATTAAAAACTGCTGGATGCCAATATGAGAATAGCATTGGAAAAATGCAAATTTTTCAGAACTAGCGTAGAGTTCCTTGGTTTTATAGTCTCCGAGAATGGCCTTAAGACATCTGAGGATAAAACACTTGCCATATTAAAATTTGACGAACCCAAAACTCTTCGGGAATTACGCTCCTTTTTGGGACTGTCAGGATATTATAGGAGATTTATTCGAGATTATGAGAAAATTGCAAAGCCGTTAACGGAAATATTAAGGGGAGAAAACGCCATATAAACACGAAGCATTCAAGTAGTAAACAAATAACATTGTCAAAGGAGGCCCAAAAGGCGTTTAATAAACTAAAAGAAATCCTTGCATCTGAAGATATTACTCTTCGCTTTCCAGATTTTAGTAAACCTTTTGATTTAACCACCGACGCTTCTTCTGTAGCAATCGGAGCTGTATTATCGCAGGAGAAAAGACCTATAACCTTTATATCTCGCACACTATCTTCTGCAGAGCAAAACTATGCTACTAATGAAAGAGAAATGCTTGCGATTGTTTGGTCACTGCAGAATTTACGAAATTATTTGTACGGCGTTAACAACCTTAACATATTTACAGACCATCTAACATTTTCCATTTCGGACCGTAACCCCAATACAAAACTAAAACGTTGGAGAAGTTTTGTAGAAGAATTTGCGCCCAAATTCCATTATAAACCAGGTACTGAAAATGTGGTAGCAGATGCCCTTTCGCGGCAGTACATTCAACACATGAGTCAATGCGATAATACCGATCAGTACAGCACACAAGGCTGCACAAACAGCGAGCTTTCTTTTACCCAGTTTATTCAAACCGTACCAACAACTATCAATAGTTTTAGAAATTAAATTGTTTTATCAGAAGCGCAAACTTCTGACCGTGTAGTAACTTCTTCGTTACCTGTATATGAGCGTCATGATATTCAATTTAGCGACGTTCTGTCCCTATACCATTTACTAAAGGATGCTATTAATGCAGATGTTGTTAATGGTATTCATTGCCCACTCAGTGTGCTAGGAAAAATACAATATGATTGTAGAACTATTTCCATCGGTTCGCTTCGAACACACAGAAAACTTGATTATGGACTTACCAAACGAAAGTGATCAAATTGAAGCAATCGCTACAGAACATAATCGTGCTCATCGATCCGCTGGAAAAAATATTCTCCAATTAATTAGTGAATATTTTTTTCCTAGAATGAGGAAAAAGATAACAGACTTTTCGAAAAATTGTAGTATTTGCCCGAAAAGTAAATATGTTAGACATCCTAAAAAGCAGATTATCAAATCAACCCCAATACCCACTTACCCTGGTGGATATATACAGTACAAATGGTCAATATAATTTGACGTGCTTGGATAAATTTTCAAAGTTTGAATTTATTGAACCTATAGATTCTCGCTCAATTGTAGATTTAAAAGTACCAATAATTAGGATATTAGGATTTTTCAAAAACCCAAAAATTTTAGTCACAGATAATGAAGCAATATTTTGCTCCCAAACAATAAAGTCAGTCATTCGAGACAATTTTGATATGACGCAGTTCACAGAACCTGCAATGCATAGCAGTACAAATGGTCAAGTTGAGAGATTTCACTCTACACTTAGCGAAATTGCTAGAACAGTAAAACAGGAAAATGGACTTAAGGACATAAAAGAGTTAATGCAGGTAGCAGTTACAAAATAAAATAACTCAATCCATTCAACGATCCACCGAAGGCCGATAGATGTTATATTTTCCTTACCAACGCCTGAGAAAGAGAGAATTCGAGAGCTTTTACTAAAAGTTCAGAACCAACAAAATGAGATTCACAATAATAATCGTATGGATAGCAAATTCTTCCCAGGTCAAACAATTTTTATTAAGTTAGACAAACGAAGAGGTACTCAAGTAACCAATAGATATGTTGAAAGAACAGTACAACAGGATTTAGGTTCAACTGTCCTAGTAGATGGAAAAGAAGTACATAAAGACAACATTCGCTAAATACCTTATTTTTACAGGCTCCTCAATATGGTCACCATCCAGGCCAAGATTCTAGATTACAGCCATTCCTGGTATATCCCATTTCAGAAGGGAGAAGTAGCTATTAATGACACCTCTATATAAATCTTGTACACACCATAAACATAACTGAATTTGAGGTAATGGCCCTTGACGTATCCAACCTTAAAAAGCTTTTCGATAACGAGGAGAAAAGGAATCCTTGGAGGCCGATGCCAACGAGATGCTTCGCCTCATTAATGCACTGAGTTTTCGCAGTAGAAAAACTAGATTAATTAATTTTTTTAGGTTCCGCATTGAAATCTGTTGCTGGTACCCCGGAAATTAAGAAAGTATTAATTCAAGAAAATTACCAACTAGGTATAAGTGCTCTTATGGCTGCTGGAAATGTTAAGATCTACTCTAATAATGAGATATTAAAATATTTGGTAAGAATACCAAAAGTGTATTCTGTTTGTCCATTAATAGAAATTTTCCCTGTAGTAAACAATAACATGAAATTATATTTAAGAAATAAATATGCTGCTAAATACGGGAAATACCGTAGTCCGCATTTTAACTGCAAGGAAACTGTAACTATCCCTTTCTGTGATTCCTGCATGTACCAATTGCTAAACAACATTTCGGCAACCAGTAAGACAACCACAACATACCATGTACCTCCGTATATCCCAATCGACGAAAACATGCTGTTAGTCAACGACCAAATATAATCTTAACCGAAGAAAACCAAACCAAATGTACGACAACGATATTTTAATAAATAAAACAAAGTACCCGGTGAGCGAAAAAAGTCCATCTATGGTGCCTGAATTAACGAACCGCTTCAAATTGAATATTTCCGAACATGCCACTATGCCAACGCTGCCTTACCTGTATCATATACACATACAAAAACTTCAAAAGATAGAAAAAAACCCATCGCATCCAAATAACGTGCTTACAAATCAGCATTTTGACCTGATGTTGAAAACTATCGAAGGCAACCTAAAGCAGTTTCGGGACGCATCTGTTTAAGGGAGGGGATAGTTATAGATATCCACACATGTATTTAGTTATATGTACATGTGTACAGATACATTTGTTTACTACCTAAGTGCAGCAGAGAAAACATAAATATGTATGTAAACATGTGTACAAATACGTATGGTTATCAGTAAAAATCAGAACAATAGAATATAAATACAAATAGTCCCGAAAGCCTAAATGTTTCCCTTCCTTTGTTAAAAGTAGATAGGTACACATAAGATTTGGAAAGCAACTGACCTGCGCGTCGGTACTAGCATAAGTATAAATAGAAGTAGTTTAAAAAAGAAGAACAGAATAAATTTACCGCTGAGCACAGAGCACCGCGTTCAACCACTCATTTAATTCATGCATAATTATGCTGACGATCTGCAGATCTATTTATCTAGCAAAGTGATACGTATATAAGTGATCTTTGTTTTAAAGTTAATAGTGATCTCTCGTCAATTATGCGATCGACGATGTAAAATGACCTCAGCTTAAACAGTGAAAAAATCATTTGTGTTACAAGTCTCCAAAAATAAATTTTCTCTGAGTAGCATTCCATTAATTAACATTGGTAATGATCCTGTCAAATTTGTTAATAAAATTACAAACCTAGGTTTTGCGGTTAACTCGAACCTGACTTGTACAGACCATATTAACTCGACTGTTGGTAGAGTTTATTGCACATTGCGCAATTTGAGTAGATCTGCGCACTTTACTCCTTTTCATATGCGAAAGAAGCTCGCGGTACAACTAATTCTGCCAATAATCACTTATTCCGAGTTGGTTTACAATAAATTAGATTGATTTTAATTACATTACGCGTTATGTTTACAACCTGCGAAAGTTTGACCACATATCTATCTGGAGATCTCTATTGCTTGGTTGTGATGTCTTTGAGTATCAGAAAGCTCGAACTTGTATCTTCCTTTTTCGACATATCTCAACAAAAACACCTTCATATCTGTATGACAAACTCATGTTTTGTAAATCCACTCGTTCGTGTAATCTAATTGTACAAAGTTTTAATTATGTTACCTCAACAAGACTATTCTTAGTCAATGTCACACGTATATATTTGGAACTCAATCCCTGCTTCTACAATAAGCAACTACAAGCATCTTCTTTATAACTATTTATCTTCCTCTAATTCTAAAACTGGCCACCCCACTACTTATAAACCTTAAACTATTCTAAGTCAATTTAGAGCATAAATTTAATCTTCGTTTTTTCTGTTTCTATTTTTGTTTTTGTTTTCTTGCTTAACATGCAGTTATGCACTGTAATATTAATAATTACAAAGTGACATGAAATGATATTAAAAATTAAAAAGGTGGAGGTATTGCAATCTATTGCAAAAAACATATCAAAATGAGACCTGTCTTGATGTCCGAGGAAGCTGGAACTGAATATTTGTTTGTCGAGTTGTATAATCGTTCCATGAAAGTGTTAGTGTCCCATTTTTTCAAAACATGCCATCATGTGTTGGGATTTCAATGTTTACCTTCTTGCTCGTGACTCGTATACTGTCAAGTAATAAGATAATTTAACTAGGTCTAGTTTTACTATAGTCACTTCAAATGTACCGACTAGGTATTCAAACAACTGTTGCCCTAGCTTACTTGACTACTTTATTATTTCTGACTCAAGCATTCTCTCCAAATTCGACCAGATTACAATTTTATCGGGTCATGACTTAACTTTGTGTACACTAGTTATTCATTTTGACCTTAGCATTGAGTGAAATAGTTATAGCTTTAGGGAGTATTCGTCGGATAATAATAATGTTTTATTTCCGGAGCTGTTTTGTGTTAATTGGTGTGAGTGTTGGCGTTTTGCAAGTGTAAATGAATAGCTCGTGTTTCTCAATAGAAAAGTATGTAGCACCTACAATGATCATGTCCCTATTCGTTTGAGGAAAGCTAGGTCTTTATCTAGTCCGTGGTATACGAATAAAGTTCTGGAGGCAATGAAATTTCGAAATAAATTATATCGGGCCTGGAAAAACAATCAAATCAGATTAAACTGGGAGTCTTACAAAGTGGCAAGGAATGAAGTCACCAAGGTTGTCAAAAGAGAAGAACGTTGTTTTTTGCCTCAAAACTGGAGCCTTATCTACCTCATAACGTCTTATGGAGAAATTTAAAAACCTTACGCGTCTACGGAAAAAATGAACCGGAATGTTCTTTGAGTCCCGACGTCTTGGATAATGCTGTCGCCAAAAGTACTTCATGTAACATATCTCCTGTTAGTTTTTTGTCCTGTGGCTCAGCATGCCATGGTAATACCAGTTTCTAAGACTAAATCTCCTTGTTCCCTTGAAAGCTTTATAGCGGAACAAATTACTTCCCATGTGTTAGAAAACAATTTGCTCTCTCCATACAAATCTGGATTTATAGCTAAAGATAGCTGTTCTACCGCATTGCTAAAAATACTTGCGATATACGCATACCATTTCACAAGGGCTACCTAACCCTGCTATGTTTACTTGACTTTTCTAAAGCATTTGATTCAGTTGACCACAATTTACTATGTTACAAGTTAAGAGACTATTTTGCATTGATTACCATTCTCGGACCCCTACTCTTTAGCCTTTTCATAAACGACATATTTAAAGTGTGTAAATTTGTAAGCATGCATGATTTTGCTGACGATCTGCAGATATATTTATCTAGCAAAGTGATACGTATATACATAAGTGATCTTTGTTTTAAAGTTAATAGTGATCTCTCGTCAATTATGCGATCGACGATGTACAATGACCTCAGCTTAAACAGTGAAAAAATCATTTGTGTTACAAGTCTCCAAAAATAAATTTTCTCTGAGTAGCATTCCATTAATTAACATTGGTAATGATCCTGTCAAATTTGTTAATAAAATTACAAACCTAGGTTTTGCGGTTAACTCGAACCTGACTTGTACAGACCATATTAACTCGACTGTTGGTAGAGTTTATTGCACATTGCGCAATTTGAGTAGATCTGCGCACTTTACTCCTTTTCATATGCGAAAGAAGCTCGCGGTACAACTAATTCTGCCAATAATCACTTATTCCGAGTTGGTTTACAATAAATTAGATTGATTTTAATTACATTACGCGTTATGTTTACAACCTGCGAAAGTTTGACCACATATCTATCTGGAGATCTCTATTGCTTGGTTGTGATGTCTTTGAGTATCAGAAAGCTCGACCTTGTATCTTCCTTTTTCGACATATCTCAACAAAAACACCTTCATATCTGTATGACAAACTCATGTTTTGTAAATCCACTCGTTCGTGTAATCTAATTGTACAAAGTTTTAATTATGTTACCTCAACAAGACTATTCTTAGTCAATGTCACACGTATATATTTGGAACTCAATCCCTGCTTCTACAATAAGCAACTACAAGCATCTTCTTTATAACTATTTATCTTCCTCTAATTCTAAAACTGGCCACCCCACTACTTATAAACCTTAAACTATTCTAAGTCAATTTAGAGCATAAATTTAATCTTCGTTTTTTCTGTTTCTATTTTTGTTTTTGTTTTCTTGCTTAACATGCAGTTATGCACTGTAATATGCACTGTAATATTAATAATTACAAAGTGACATGAAATGATATTAAAAATTAAAAAGGTGGAGGTATTGCAATCTATTGCAAAAAACATATCAAAATGAGACCTGTCTTGATGTCCGAGGAAGCTGGAACTGAATATTTGTTTGTCGAGTTGTATAATCGTTCCATGAAAGTGTTAGTGTCCCATTTTTTCAAAACATGCCATCATGTGTTAGGATTTCAATGTTTACCTTCTTGCTCGTGACTCGTATACTGTCAAGTAATAAGATAATTTACCGACTAGGTATTCAAACAACTGTTGCCCTAGCTTACTTGACTACTTTATTATTTCTGACTCAAGCATTCTCTCCAAATTCGACCAGATTACAATTTTATCGGGTCATGACTTAACTTTGTGTACACTAGTTATTCATTTTGACCTTAGCATTGAGTGAAATAGTTATAGCTTTAGGGAGTATTCGTCGGATAATAATAATGTTTTATTTCCGGACCTGTTTTGTGTTAATTGGTGTGAGTGTTGGCGTTTTGCAAGTGTAAATGAATAGCTCGTGTTTCTCAATAGAAAAGTATGTAGCAGGGACAATGATCATGTCCCTATTCGTTTGAGGAAAGCTAGGTCTTTATCTAGTCCGTGGTATACGAATAAAGTTCTGGAGGCAATGAAATTTCGAAATAAATTATATCGGGCCTGGAAAAACAATCAAATCAGATTAAACTGGGAGTCTTACAAAGTGGCAAGGAATGAAGTCACCAAGGTTGTCAAAAGAGAAGAACGTTGTTTTTTGCCTCAAAACTGGAGCCTTATCTACCTCATAACGTCTTATGGAGAAATTTAAAAACCTTACGCGTCTACGGAAAAAATGAACCGGAATGTTCTTTGAGTCCCGACGTCTTGGATAATGCTGTCGCCAAAAGTACTTCATGTAACATATCTCCTGTAAGTTTTTTGTCCTGTGGCTCAGCATGCCATGGTAAGACCAGTTTCTAAGACTAAATCTCCTTGTTCCCTTGAAAGCTTTATAGCGGAACAAATTACTTCCCATGTGTTAGAAAACAATTTGCTCTCTCCATACAAATCTGGATTTATAGCTAAAGATAGCTGTTCTACCGCATTGCTAAAAATACTTGCGATATACGCATACCATTTCACAAGGGCTACCTAACCCTGCTATGTTTACTTGACTTTTCTAAAGCATTTGATTCAGTTGACCACAATTTACTATGTTACAAGTTAAGAGACTATTTTGCATTGATTACCATTCTCGGACCCCTACTCTTTAGCCTTTTCATAAACGACATATTTAAAGTGTGTAAATTTGTAAGCATGCATGATTTTGCTGACGATCTGCAGATATATTTATCTAGCAAAGTGATACGTATATACATAAGTGATCTTTGTTTTAAAGTTAATAGTAATCTCTCGCCAATTATGCGATCGACGATGTACAATGACCTCAGGTTAAACAGTGAAAAATCATTTGTGTTACAAGTATCCAAATATAAATTTTCTCTGAGTAGCATTCCATTAATAAACAATGTTGATGATCCTGTCAAATTTGTTAATAAATTTACAAACCTAGGTTTTGCGGTTAACTCGAACCTGAGTTGTACATATCATATTAACTCGACTGTTGGTATAGTTTATTGCACATTGCGCAATTTGAGTAGCGCACTTTACTCCTTTTCATATGCGAAAGAAGGGCCAATAATCACTTATTGCGAGTTGGCTTACAATATTTTAGATTGATTTTAATTACATTGCGCGTTATGTTTACATTATGCGAAAGTTTGACCACATATCTATCTGGAGATCTCTATTGCTTGGTTGTGATGTCGTTAAGTATCAGAAAGCTCGAACTTGTATCTTCCTCAACGAAAACACCTTGATATCTGTATGACAAACTCATATTTTGTAAATCCACTCGTTCGTGTAATTTTATTGTGTACAGTTTTAATTATGTTACCTCAACAAGACTATTCTTCGTCAATGTCACACGTATTTGGAACTCAATCCCTGCTTCTACAATAAGCAACTACAAGCTATTTATTTCTCTTCCTCTAATTCTTAAACTGGCCACCTCACTACTTATCAGGGTTGGGCATTTTTGCACTACCACTAAATTGCACTACCACTGTCTATTCAGTGGTAGTTAAACAGCAAAATCCACTATTACTGAAAATTTAGTGATAGTGAAAAAAAATGCACTATCACTAAACCTTTAGTGATAGTGAAAATCAAATTGCACTACCACTAAACCTTTAGTGATAGTGAAAAACAAATTGCACTTCCACTAAACCTTTAGTGATAGTGAAAAACAAATTGCTCTACCACTAAATATTTAGTGATAGTGAAAAACAAATTGCACTATCACTAAACCTTTAGTGAAACATGAGCTTTAACTAAATACATTTGAATTTATATTTTATGGCCGATATTAATTATCAACTAGTTTGTTGATAAAAATGTTTCTTGGTATATAGGCGGTATAATTAAACGTTGTCATTAAGCCAGTCCAACGAAATAAAACATGATTTATTGGTGTCAAGTGCAGACTACTTGATTTGGCAGTCTCAAAATTGTACTGCAGCTCAGTAGTAATGCGATACATATGTTTCTATGAATGTTCAAATGTACACTGGCGAGCAAAAAGGAATGCATGTTTGCTTTTTTGTCCAGTAGAAATATCACAACACCTACGACATGTTAAATAATTACAAAACAATGATAAATGTTCTAAAATGTTTACGTTATATGAAAAAAAAATCATCATCAAACTTTCAAAAAACCTATGGTAAAAATTGTATCATGAAAATCAATGCTAATATCTGAAAAGAGCAAATATGTACTCTGTTTTGCTCCTCACTGTAAGTACATTGAAGCGAAAGAGTAACAAAACAAAGTGGCAAAATTCTAATGAGCACTTATGCTAGCAAAGGTACATACATATGTTACATATGTGCAATATCAGTAGCTTATTAGGAAAAGCTGATAAGTCCAGTTTTCAACAAATATTTGACTTTGATGCAAAAGGAAAGGCCACGTTAAGATACGTTGTTGTTTTCATATCTCCTTTAATATTTTCAAAATTGCACTTATCAGCTTTTTACGCTAAGCCGACGATATGTAAGCATGCATAAGTTAAGTGTTAGTTTGTACGTTTGTTTGTAAAATTGAACTAATGTTACTAAATGGGAGTTATTGAAATGCAATATTTAAGTGAGTACTATTTTTGGTTCAGTGCCGCACGTGTTTTTTAATAAAATATTGCAGTGTTCGAAGTGATTTAATTTATTAGTGGACAAAAATTATCTTTTAATAAAAGACTTGTAAAATTAGTGATAATGAAATAGATTTTGGAAGTGACGACTCATTGGCTGATCCCACTTTCGAGCCCAAGTCTGGTTCGCTTAAACAAATTCGGGTTAATGAAACTATTGAAATTACCAGGTGTCTACGTACTATCACTGATAATCCGAGTACTGAAGAGTTTCATCATAACCAACTTTCTGGCGTGAATGAAATTCTTTTTGACGGAGAATTTTTCAAAATAGTGGAGAAGGTATTTTTTAAGTTCAATACTTACAACTAGAGAACGACCGAACTTCAGCTTCGGCTATGTCCGGCCACCAAAGTTCGATTCGGTTTCGGTTCGGCTTCTGCCAAAAAAAACCGAACTTTGTCCGAACATTTGTCAATTTTTATTGTGTATGTCTCTTGTAGTGAATGGAGTATTTTATTACAATTTTTATTTAACAGAGAGCTTCAACTCCATACCAAACCAAAATGATAGGTATAATCGCTATCTGCCAAGTATGCCTCAAGAAAGTTAAAGGTTCGCTACGGGTAAGCTCTAACTTTATACACCTCTTACGCGAAAAACATCCAAGCACATTTAAAGATTTTCAAAAGAAAAAATCTGAAACCAGAAAAGGTTTGCGTGCTAGATCAGCAACTGATCGAGATCTTCTTTCTTTTGTTTGCGAAACGTGCTCTCCATTGTGTATTATCGAGCATCCTAGTTTCTTAAAATTGCTTTCCGGAAGAAGGATCCCCAGTAGACGTACAATAACCAGAATGCTTTCCGAGAGCCACACAGAGTTCAAACAAAAGTTGTCAGCAGATTTGGCCAAAATTGAATTTATATGTGCAACAGCTGATATTTGGTCTGGAGGAAAAAAAGCGTTTTTTGGATACACCTGTCACTGGCTAGAGGCTGATAGCTTAGAAAGAAAATCTGCAGCCTTAGCATGCCGCAGGTTTTAAGGTACACATTCTTTTGATCGAATAACAGATATTATTCGCGAAATCAATAGCCAATACAATATACCAGATGAAAATCAATGTATACAAGTATACACCCACGGCGGAGCTGTAGCAACCGAAGTAATTTTGTACTTGAATGACGCTGATAGAAGCATTGATGCTTTGCACCGCTTTCCTATTATAAAAAAAATGTTTTTAAAATACAACACACCTCTTCCTTCCTCTGCGCCAGTGGAAAGACTTTTTTCCTTTGCTGGAATTGTCAACCGATCGACAAGGCAAAATCTCACCGACCGTAATTTTGAAATGTTGGTATTAAAAAAAGCAAATAAAAAATAAATTATGTTTTCCTAATTTTGGTGCGGCATAATTAGAAGTCTCTACATGGTTTATTTTGAAAACATTGCCTCATACTGCTTCAGCTTATACATATACAAATTATGCTTTTCCTTACTGGAAAAGTCTTTTTAAAAAATTACTTTACACTCCGTAGATTGCGGGTGTTTAAGTCAAACAGCAGACTTGTTGAGTCAAAATCAATAACTGAACTTTATTTACCAAAAACTGTCTTATTTATCTACTTACAATTGTTTACTTAAAAACTATTTCACAATGACGCTTGATCATTGCATCAGTCAGTGATGAAATTCTTTTTGAAGAACAAAGGAATATCCAAAAGTATCTATTACCAAAAGTTTCCATAAGAAGAGGAAAATATTTATAAGTTACATTTCTTGCTTTGCAATGCAATTCTTAGATAAGAGCATTATTGTTTACAATTGCTATTGAGCCGTTATGTGTGGACTGCCGTTAACTCCCCCCTCTCTAAGATGAATCGTCCCCGATTCTACATTATTTTCTGTTAATTTCTCTATTTGATTCAAAATGATTTTGTAAGTATTTTCTTGAATTTCTACATTTTCGTTTTGTTCGGCAGTTGTATGTAATCTTTGGAATTTCATATAAATGTAAATTACTAAAATTATGCATACAATTATGACAATATACCAAAAGGATAAATGTGTTTTAATATTTTTATTTCCTTCGCCTAAAATATTTATATTTTCCAATCTCAACTGTTTATTGGTTGTTTCTATATATTTTAAAATTTTAAAGTTATTTACATAGTCATACTTTAAATAATTCCAAATTTTGGCTTCCGTATTTTCGTACGTGATATTATTTATAATGGTTCGATTTCCAAATGTGATTAAATATGCTCCAGATAATGTTTGATTTTCGACAATATTTTCTCCTGAAATCAATATTGCCCCTTGTTTTATAATTTCAATTGGTGAATTTCTTTCTTTTATTTTATTACATTTTCCCTGTTTTCTGTTTAAAATTTCCGATAAACATGAAGTCTGTTTGCTTAATTTACAATACGTATTTGTGATTTCCGTTTTACAATTTTTAACATTTAGAAACTTATCTTTACACTTAGTTATATTTTGTTCAATTAATAGCTTACCGTCTAGTTGAGCTACTGCTCTTACTTCGTAATAACTACATGTTAAATCAATTTTTGGATATTTTATATAAAGTACAATTATATCATTTTTTTGAACAATTTTAAATTCTGAAATGTCCATTAAGTCTGTCACTGTCATTGTACCGTGCTGGTAGTATGTGATGTTTTTTATTTCGTCAAAATGCAAAATAGTCGGATTTAAAATTCCTATTTTTCCAAATGTAATTGTATTTATCAGGTTTTCAAGTTCATGCATAATAAATTGATTTCTTTTTTTCCTTATCGTCTTAGCTATTTTGTCACCTTTAAGATTTTGTACTGTATCTGTTAATTCTGTTATAATTTTAAAAATTTCTGAATTCGTTGTAAACTGTTTATTGTTATTTGCAACTAATTCTTCTAATTTATCATTAATTCTCACAAAATCGTCATGATCAGGAGTTCCTGCTATCCATTTCCAGAGTGTTCCCAGTTCATCAATGCCTCTCCTATGCCTAATGTGATTTTGTTTTAATTGTCCTAATAACGTTTCAATTACTATAATTTCTGATTCGGTTTCGGAATTTCTGACTACTATCTCATCATTATTATCTTTGTTATAGCGAACACTGTCATAAAAATTTTGTTTTTCCTTTTCTATAATATTTTCGAAATATGTTAAATTCGTAATGTGAAAAATGTCCCCATAATGTTCGCAAATTGAGACATCTCCGTTTTCAATAAGTACGTAATCCTGTCGAGTGTAGTCAATAATATCAGCTGCCGCTGAGCCAATTATTGTCGCAAGCATTAGATGTAGCATATTGAAGATCTGTATATGTATAAAACAAAAATTATGTTTTTATATTATCTTTATGTATAACTCTGTTCCTATTACTTATTATTATTTTATTCCCCAAATTTTCCTTTACTTGTTGTCTTTTATATCTGGGTTTCAGCTTATTCCTTTCGCCTACAATTTTTTCATATACAATTTCACCTGGGTGGAATTGCTTTTCTACTCTGTTTTTATTATGGGATGCAAGCATTTTTTCTTGCGCTTGTTTTAGAGTTTCGGCTAACATTTCATGATTTATTGTATTATGAAAAACATCTTTCGGTTTCAAGTTTGTGACCGAATGGATTGTTAAATTGTATTGTTGACCGGCTCTAAAAACTGTTTCTAAATCGCTAACTATATTACATTCTTCTTTTATGCATCTTGCGATTTCTATTAGTGTTGAATGGACCCTTTCTATTTGTCCACTACTTGTACTATGGCGTGGATCGCAAAAATAAATTTCTACATTCAATCTTTGCATTAATGATTTAAATTGGGGTGTTGTGAAGCTAGGCTCATTGTCTAATGTGATTCGTTTTACATCTGGGAATGTCTGGAACAATTCCAAAACTTTTTCCTCTATGTTTGTTTTGTCTTCTATGTGTTTTAATATTAGGAACTTAGAGTAAGCGTCTATACATGTTATAAATTTTAATTTTTGAGCGTAAAAAATGTCAAGATGCAATTGTTCGCCTTCTTTATCCGGAATAGGAGCTTTACCTATTGGAATTTTTTTAGGATGACGATCATACTTATTTTTGTTGCAAGTTATACAGTTTTGCCCATATTGTTTTAGTTGTTTTCGCATCTCTGGCCAATAATAGAGTTTTTTTTTGTTTTGTATTTTCGACATAATTGCGATGAGCTCTATTATGAGTCTGTTCAATTATGCCTGCTTGGTCTTCTCTGTTAGGAATGTCCATTGGAAATAGTCTAGTGTGTACAAATTTGTTATGGAATGTTTCCCTTAGAGGACGTTGTATTTCGTACAGATCCTCTACTGTACAATGAATGGCAGTCACCAATTTTGGTTCAATATACTCTTTCAAAATGGTGAGCAAATTTTCAACGGTATCATATTCAATTAAATGCCTTTTATTGCCAAAACTTGTGATTAGTTTATGAATGGTGAACCTGTTTTTGCATAATATAATTTGTTGTTTAAATTGGTTTAAAGGTTTTTTTGTTTCCTGTATGCAAACATTGTCGCTACTTTCTGCAGAATGTTGTGATTCGTCATCTGTTGAATCATTTGACAAATTGTTCACTTCGAGGCGTGATAGCGCATCAGCTACAATATTTGTTTTTCCTGGCTGATAGACAAATTTTGGAGAAAATTCCTCGATAAACGCATGCCATCTTTTCATTTTGGAGTTGGGGTTACGGGTGGACAATGCAAAGGTCAATGGTTGATGATCCGTATGGATTTCAAGATTTGTCACCCCATAAAGATAATTCCGAAGATTTTTTAATGCCCATACTATAGCGTATAATTCTTTTTCATTAGTAGCATAATTTCTCTCTGTTTTATTAAGAGTTCTAGAGATAAACGTAATTGGTTTATTTTCTTGTGAAAGTACCGCGCCTATTGCAACATTAGAAGCGTCGGTAGTCAGTACAAATTTCTTTGAATAATCGGGTTGCGTCAATTCCATTTCTGACGCTAAATGTTTCTTTAGCTTATTGAATGCAGATATTCCTGCTTCATCAATTTCAATCATAACTTTTTTCGAGATATTTTTTGAGACTCTACCATTTTCTGCTGACAAATACTTTGTCAAAGGCTTTGCAATCGCCGCGTAATCCTTAACGAATTTGCGATAATATCCTGTAATGCCCATAAAACCTCTTAATTCCCGTAAACTTTTGGGTAAGGGATAATTAAGCATTAACTCTATTTTATGTGGATCGGTTTTGATAGTATCTTGGGCTATAATGTAACCCAAAAATTCTATTTGAATTTCAAAAAATTTCGATTTTTCAAGAGAAATCTTCATATTAGCTCTGCTTAGAATTCCAATTATTAATTCCAAGTCTTTCATGTGTTGTTCCTTGCTTTCAGAAAAAATAATGATGTCATCCATGTACACGTGACATATTTTTCCAATATAATCGCGCAATATATCATCCATTGCTCTTTGAAAAATTCTAGGAGCTCATACTTTCCATTATTAATGGAAAATGCCGTCTTTTCTATGTCGCCTTCAAACATTAAAATTTGGTGAAAGCCGGACTCCAAGTCAATGCTGGAAAAGTATTTTTCTTTCCCTAAATTTGACAGAATTATGTTGGTATCCGGGATAGGATAACGATCGGGAATGGTTTGCTCGTTAAGTTTTTTGTATTCTATAACCAATCTGAACTTCGGTGAACCATCATCGTGTGTACCTTTTTTCGGTACTACCCAAATGGGCGAGTTATAAGGACTTCTACTTGGCCTTATGATTTCTTCGTTCAACATCCTGTCGATTTCCTTATTCACAAACGAATTTACAGAAAGGGGATAGGGATATTGCCTACTCCAAATAGGATCTTTGCCCTCCGTTCTTATTACTGCTTTTACGTCTGTTCTGAATGGAAAACTCGTATCGACCTCATGATGTATTTTTCTGATTTTGTTTTTTATGTATTCTTTTGATTCTAATAACTCATAATTTTCATGTTCAGGATATGTACCCAAACTATATGTTTTCATGTTTTTATCATCTGTTATTTCCGAACCTCTTTCGCCCAGTATTGAACAGTTATCGATATTGCCGGTAAAGTCATCGGCTGGCACTTTAGGATCTTCGTGTCCCAAAGCAAAATATTTTTTTATCATTAAATTGCCGGTAAATTCATCGGCGGGCTTTGTAGAAACTTTTTGTTCCACAGTATTGTTTTTAACAGTAATTTTCTTACCATTTTTCGTTTTTAACTTGCCGGTAAATTCATCGGCGGGAGCCTTAGAAACTTTTTGTTCCAAGGGGTTTAAAAATATTTGTTTATTCTCTTCATGAACTTTGATGCTCATGCTTTTTTCAATCATTTCATTGTCACTTATATTTTTATAAAAAATTTTCCCATTACACACGTCAATACGTGCTTCGACTTTTTTTAATAAATTATACCCTAATAGGAGATCGGATTCTAACTTTTCTATTTCGTAGAAAATTTGTTGTACTCCAAATAAAGTTATCAAATGGTAAAACTTGATGATGGAATAACCATTTATCGTTTTTACCCTTTTGTGAATTGATAATTCATTTCTATTATCGTATATCCCATCCTTTATATAGCAAGAGGTTGCTCCCGTGTCGACTAGAGCTTTTAGGTTTCTTTTTAATTTTCTGTCGTAGAGGTTGATGTAGGGGAGTTCGTCCCCTCTTCCCCTAAAAAATGGTTTTCGTTTAAATTATTTATTCGTTGCGCCTTTTCCTGAGGCCTGAAGCTATTGTTGCTCTCACGTTGCCTCTTTATTCCATGTAAATCTTGGGCTTGAGCCCCATAATTTTGTTGCCCCTTATTTGCTTGAGCACTAGTGCTAGACATTCGCGCAGTTTGGTTATAAAATCCATTGTTTTGTTGAGATTTAGTATTGGCGTTTCTCCTAAATCTCGAAATGGATGGATCTATATCCATCGCCTCGGGTTTTGGTATGTTTGTTTTTTGGGGAAACCTCAAGTTATTATTTGAATAATTTGTCGGTTTAGCCTTCATTTTTTCGGTAGCGAAATTTTGAGCAAACAACGCTCTCTGGTTGTTTGACTCAAGTTCCTGCGCTTTAGCCAAAGCATCAGGTAAATCCTGCGGATTCAGAGAGAATATTATATCTCTCAACGGCGCGTTTAGTCCCGTTATAAAAATCCTAAGGGCATGATCCCTATTCTTTTTATTTAACTCTTTGGTTAAATCCGATGTACTATTGTGTGTCATAATAGTTTTGTTTATTAACAAAGTCAACTTCCTGTTGACAACGTTATAGTATTCGATTACTGACATCGAACCCTGCCTCAAAACGCTAAGTTCCTGTTCAATTATATGAATGGGACGTTTGTCAGAGTACGCGAAGTCGAGCCGAGCGACTATCGCATCAAAATTTAGAACCGTACCGTGATTCGTTAAAATGTCATTCGCGTCCTGCGTTACCTTATTTCTAAGGATAGTTAAGGCGGCGAAGTATCTCCTACTCCTCCTAGTATACAAACTCATGGCATTGTGAGCCGCCTCTCTCCAACTCACATATGCATTTAATTTACCGGGAAACTCTGGTAATGACTTTATTACGTCTAGGGACTCCTGGCACGCTATATTTTCACTTATTGTTTCTGCCTCGTAGTCAGTTGCCCTACGACTTCCTACTTCTACTTGAGATTTAAGTCTCTCAAGTTCCTGCTTCAGACCTAAATTGCTGTCAGCTATCAGTCTGGTGATTAGTTCTACTGTTAACACGTCACTGTTCGCCATTATATTTTTTTATTTACTTTTAATTTCGTTCACTTGTTACTATTGTGGTCTGTGCCACAGTTATTACAACAATATAAATATATGTAATATAACTTAGTTTATTTTAACTAAGATGGGGTATTTCCCATATATAAATTACCTTAAGGTAGATTTTTGGATTAAACAGCCTGCTGCTGTCTTTATGCTGGCGGTAGTTGATTGTAGAGATGTTCTTATTTGTTTACCTGCTGCTGTCCTTATGCTGGCAGTAGTTGATTGTAGAGATGTTCTTATTTGTTTACCTGCTGCTGTCCTTATGCTGGCAGTAGTTACTTTACACTCCGTAGATTGCGGGTGTTTAAGTCAAACAGCAGACTTGTTGAGTCAAAATCAATAACTGAACTTTATTTACCAAAGCCTGTCTTATTTATCTACTTACAATTGTTTACTTAAAAACTATTTCACAATGACGCTTGATCATTGCATCAGTCAGTGATGAAATTCTTTTTGAAGAACAAAGGAATATCCAAAAGTATCTATTACCAAAAGTTTCCATAAGAAGAGGAAAATATTTATAAGTTACATTTCTTGCTTTGCAATGCAATTCTTAGATAAGAGCATTATTGTTTACAATTGCTATTGAGCCGTTATGTGTGGACTGCCGTTAACTTACATACATAATCTTATTTTTATTCTTCAAGAAACAGCGTTATGTTACTGAAAAATGTCTAAAGGTTTAGTGATAGTGCATTTTTTTTTCACTATCACTAAATTTTCAGTGATAGTGGATTTTGCTGTTTAACTACCACTGAAGAAGTAGTGCTAGTGAAACCTTATTGCACTTATTTTTTAGTGCACTATGCCCAACCCTGCTACTTATAAACGTAAAACTATTCTAAATCAATTTTAAGCATAAATTTAATCTTCGTTTTTTTTTTGTTTTGTTTTCCTCTCTTAACATATAGTTATGCATATATATCATACTGTTAACTTAATTTAACTTAGTTTAATATATTTTCAATTTTTATTCTTATTCTTATTATATTTTGTCTTCATTTATAACTTTTATTCTTAGTACACTACTTTAATCATCCGTTATTATAATTTCTGTAATTGTTCGTTGAGCTATAAAAGGTGTAAAACATTATGGTACTAATCGCTAGCTTAATAAATGAAATGAGTATTTTGATTCAAATTTGTATAACGTTTATCGGAAGGATAGGGATGCTTTAAATACAGGATGTACAAGAACTGGTGGGGTTTTCATTGCGGTGCAAAGAAAATTTCACTCATACTTAGTCGCGCTTGAGAATAGTGATTATCTACTTGACCAACTTTGTGTTTGTGTAAGAGGGTCCTTGTCTCACAGCTCTCTGTTCTTTATTGTTTCTTATATTCCGCCAAATAGTACTGATCATATTTATCGTGATCTTAGTGATAATATCACTTGTCTAGTTTTAAGTACAATGGGCGATATCCATGTTTGTGTTTTGGGGACTTTATCCTGGGTATTGTGGGGTGGTCCAAGACCTTTTCAAATTCAAATTTTGGTCTTACGCCTTTAAATATATCTAAGTCTCATGAATCACTTCTCATCTTTCAAGCCTAAACTTAATGCAAATCAATATATTTGCTACCAAGTTAGACAGAATTCTTGATCTTGCTTTTGTCAGTGATAATGTTAATTGTTCTATTGAAAATTGCCAGGCACCACTGTCACCATCTGATATGCATCATTTAACCCTTGTTATAAATGTATTTTATCCGAAATTTGGATAAAATTGGTTCAACCACCTCCTAATAAAGTTAAAGAATCTTAGAAATATGTTTTTAAAAGATAAAAGGCTACAGATAATAATATTTTCTTTGCCATGTATCAGAATCACTTGAAAGAATTTATGCTATCCAAAATCTATTTGAAATTGTATCAAGTCAAAAAAAACCTGCTGTAACATTCCGTCTGCCGTTTTTTTGGAGAACTTATCTGCTACTAACTCCTCTGATGTAGCAAATTTTCTGTTTAAACTTTCTACAAGAGTATAGCGTTTCTCAAGACAGGTAAGACGCTTCAGATAATGCAGCCCTCAGTTTAGGTTTTCTCAGTCTGTGGTCTGAGGATATTTCAAATGGAGTAATCATGCTGAAACAGTCTGACAAGACAGATACTGAAGGTCTTTCTGCGACGTTGCTGACAAAAGTTCCTGCGTTAATACACCCCTTAAAGCTTATATTTAATAAGTCGCTGGGCACAGGTGGCTTTGTGGATGATTGGAAATTTACTTGCATTACTCCTATTATTAAAAGTGGCAATAAAAATAATGTTGGCAATTATGGACCTATTTCCAAGTTATCTACTGTCTCCAAGCTCTTTGAAACCATAGTGAAAGAACAAATATATTTTGCATCCAAAATCAGCACCGCTTTGTACTCCATCGTTCCACAATTACTAACTTAACGGAGTTTAGTGAATACTGTATTGCGTCTTTTATCGGTGGATTTCAGGTCGATTGTACTTCTTCAAAGCGTTCGACACAGTTTCCCATTCGATGCTGGTTAACAAATTACCTCTTCTTGTTTTCCATTCTGGTTTTCTTAATTGGATCAGGTGTTACTTATCAAATAGGCGCTGCGTAGTCTCTATTGACGGGGTGTACTCTTGACCATTTACTGCCTATTCTGGAGTTCCCCAGGAAATATTTTAGGCCCAGTGCTTTTTGTAATATTCATTAACGATATTAAAATTGCTTAATATTTGCTTTATGCTGATGACTTTCAATTTTTTTAATTATAAAAAGTCCCTCTGATGTGATTAAGCTTTAATCAGATATAGATAGCTTGCGTCTCTAGTGCATGAAATCACGCCTTTCATTGAATATAAAAAAATGCTTTAAGATTACATACGCGAAAATTCAAAACACCTTATCAACACGATACTTGATCGCTAATTCTGTATTAGGATCTGTAGATGAAGTTAGAGATCTCGGCATTATTTTTAGTTCGAATTAAAATTTTAATAGTGATATTAGTAATATTATTAGCAAAGCATATCCGGTTTTGGTTCTCTGACCCCTATACACAAAAAGTTTTGTATACAGCATTTGTTCTTCCGAACTTGGAATATAGCGCTATAATTTGGAGGCCGCATCATAGTTCAGCCATAAATAGAATTGGACGAGTACAACAAATTTTCCTTAAATTTGCATTACGTTCTCTAAATTTTTCTGAACAGTTGCCTTCATATAGTACACGTTTACTTTTAATAACCTTATAGTCTTTACAAAGTAGGCGTGCTCTGCTCTCCCTGACTTTTATTTTCGGAGTTATCAGTGGTGAAGTGGATTGTCCATATCTTTTGGAACGGGTTAACTTCAATGTTCCTCACCGTTCTTTACGCTTTGTTTTGCCTTTCTACGAAGAAAATCTTCATACTGATTACGCACGCAATGCTCCTATAGCCCGCGCTATCAATGAAATATACAAGATCTCAAATTCTGTCTTACTTGACCCTTCAGTCTCGAAAAACGAATTTATCAACATTTTGAATTCCATTTTGTAAAATAATTTCTTATACGTATGCATATTAATAAATCGATTTCTAAATTATCGTTGTTAAATGTTCCTAAGATCACTAGTTTTAAGTTCTAAATTTATGTTCATCATAGTATGTAAGAAACATGCATTTCATGGACTTAAATAAAAAAAAATCGGTTTTCGACCGAATTTAGCGTTTCCTACATGTTTTACTTGTTTCTGCATTTGTTTGTTTTCTTTTCTTCTATGGTCTCTCTCGGCTCTACAGGAGTAAATATAAAAAACAAAACCTAGCTGTAAGTGGCGTTTTTTCTGTGCTACTTTTTTCTTTTTGAAATTGTGTTATTTTTGCCTATATAAATTAATAATCGAGTGATATAAAGATTTAAAGTTTCTTTTTTTTTTGCTCATTTAAAGCTACGTTTAATATCTGTTGTGCATTTTTTGTATTGATTTTAATAAATTTTAATTGCCGAGTCATTAGTTTATTTGCATTGATATTGTTTCTTTTTAACATTGTTATTGTTTCTTATTTGCTTTAAGCTTTGTTTAAGTTTGCGCGGATTTTCTTTTTTGCTTTGCTCTTCTTTGATTGTCATTCTTGAAACAGCTGTTTGCGTTTAGTTTTTTAGGTGTCTAATACTGTGCATCTAAAACTATTACATTGATAGCTCTCAAACTTTAAAGCATTATAAACTAGCATTACCTTCCAAACTGCTCTCTTCCTTGTTTTATTGATACAATCTTTTTTTCTCATATTGTTATTTTTTACTTAATACATTAAATTTTGCATTGTATTTTTGACAACTGCAAAATTAAAAAAAAAACGATAATAAGCAACGCTCTTTTGCATGCTGGTTGTGCGATGGGGTGGCTCATATAAAATGTGGCGCATTGATTGGTAGAGTCCTAGACTTAATAAATGAAGGAAGAGGAATTCGTTGGTCTTGTTTAAAATGCATATCTGAGTTTGTACTTAAATTTTTTAGAGAAACCAGAAATGGATTTTTCGAAATCGGCAAAGACCTTCGGGCACTTTAAGATAAATTTAAACTTTATGAAAACGTGTTTAATTTATTTTAGTGCCTAGATAATCAAACTTCGAAACCTGGAAGAGAGACCAAACGCAAACGGACCAACAGTCCACCAAAAGAAATCATTGCCGCGCCTCTTACAATATTAATCTTTTGTCTCCTTTCCCTCCAGCTTAGGGTCCGTCTTCATCAACTTCGTCAAGGGCTATCTGCACTCGCGCTTCTTTCTCTATTAAGAGCAATTCTGAACATGCTAACTTAAAGGTATTTTCACCTGAAGTGGGTCCATCACCATCTCAATCGCTTCCACATTCCCAATCTGCTCCTATTGTTGCAAAACCTGTAGCACCGTCTCATCCAAAGACTGCTCTGCAAAGAAGTTGGTTGTGGTCACTATGAAAAAATCGATTTTTGTCTCTAGATTTTCTAGGCACACTTCTTTTGATGATATAGAGTTTTACATTACATCAAAAATGAAGACTTGTAACTTAACAATCCGAAAATTTAACTTTAAATACACACGTAACGTATCATCGGACATTTCAATAAATGCTGAAGGGAAATATCTTGAGTTTAGTATGTGGTGTTGTGTTGCAGCCAGAAATCCGACTATATGAGATCATATGTATATGTCTGGAAATACTTTATCGCTTTAGTCTAAACTTGGCACACATGTTAGATTGTACCTAGTTAATTTAAATATTTAGCTGAAAGCGTGCGCCGGGTATATAAAATTCGATCGAACTTAGCCACTTCTTTACTTGTTAATTCAGAGATCCTTCCTAACCAATATCAATTTTATATAAATGACCGTAAGGACAGAATCGGTGGTGGTTCATTATTCTATAACATCCGAAGAAGTAAATGTCCCCCTGATCGAGTCAATCGAATTTAAAGCAATACGAGTTATGGTAGTTTATTTTATTTAACTATTTGCAACATCCCTCCTAATTCTGACTTATCGGTATATTCAAAACATTTTGCGTTACTTAGATGCTTAAATTCAATGATTACTGCACATGACACGATGATTGTACTAGGTGATTTTAATATGCCCGGCATATCATGGACTCTCATAGACAGCTTTACCGTTCCAATTTCATCAAGGGATAGATACAAAGTGTTCTTAGAAGATATGGCTGAATTTAGCTTTTCTTACTTGTTTTCCTCTAAGTTTTGCATAAACACCTCCATTCGAATTGCGGATGTGGGGTTGCCCATTTCTAGACCATTAGTTTGTTTGTATATTCTGTTGTTGAATTTAAAATAGGTTTGGTCGAGTGTTGTTCTCAAACCTTTAATGGTTTCTGTTGCGACATTTTTACTCCAGCTGTATTCTATTTAGGATTACCATCGTTTCTGCTATTGGTATAGAAGGGTAAAGATCCTTGACGTCGAATGATACCAATTTCGTGTTCGTGGGTATACAATCTAGTGATGTCATTCTATCGATTACTTCCATTTGTAAATATGTGCTAATTGGTCAGTTCCAGATTATCTCTAAGAAGCGCTGCTATGTGTTTCGACAAGGCGCCGAAGTATTCAGTAGCCACGCACTTCGCTACTCGACTCGCACTCCTTCTATCTAAGAGCTGTAATCAACACTGCGATATTTCAGAGCAATGGAACCACATCTCTTGCTCTTTACGTACCGCCGCTGAACAATCTATTGGTTTCCAGCGAGCCCGGAAAAATGACTGGTACGATGAGAAATGTCGCGTTGCCACGGAACGGAAAGATGCTGCCTACAGGGCCACGTTGCGATCGGGCGCAACGCGAGCCTTGCGTGAGAGATATCGTGAGTTGAAAAAGGAAGCGAGATGCATTTTTCGAGAGAAGAAGAGAAAGTCCGAAATGCGTGAGTGCGAAGAGCTTGAAATGTTGGCCGACAGGAAAAGCGCCCGAAAATTCTTTCAGAAAGTACGACGGCTAACAAAAGGTTTTAAGACCGGGGCGAATTCCTGTAAGAACGACAACGGCGACCTGGTAACTGACGTTTAGAATATACTTAGTTAATGGAGGGAGCACTTCTCCACACTACTTAGTGGTAGTGACAGAGACCACCTTGGAGAAGATGATGATTCCGAAACCCCTATCAATGACGACGGAATTCATGTTCCGTTACCCGACTGTGATGAAATCCGTATAGCAATAGCACGGCTCAAGAACAACAAAGCGCCCGGAGTTGACGGGCTGCCAGCTGAGTTATTCAAATACGGTGGAGGAGAGTTGGTAAAGCGCATGCACCAGCTTATCTGTAGAGTATGGTCGGACAAATGCATGCCTACTGATTGGAATCTAAGTGTACTTTGCCCAATCCATAAGAAGGGTGATACTGCAATTCGCGCCGACTATCGTGGTATCAGCCTTCTTAACATGGCATATAAGGTTCTGTCGAGCGTATTGTGTGAGAGACTAAAGCCCACCGTCAATGAACTGATTGGACCTTATCAGTGTAACTTTAGACCTGGTAAAGCTACTATCGACCAGATATTCACAGTGCGCCAGATCTTGGAAAAGACCCAAGAAAGAAGAATCGACACGCACCATCTTTTTGTCGACTTCAAAGCCGCTTTCGACAGCACAAAAAGAAGTTGCCTTTATGCCGCAATGTCTGAATTTGGTATCCCTGCAAAACTTAAACGGCTATGTAAAATGACGTTGAGCAACATCACCAGCTCCGTCAGGATTGGGAAGGACCTCTCCGAGCCGTTTGATACCAAACGAGGTTTCAGACAGGGTGACTCTTTGTCGTGTGACTTTTTTAACCTTATGCTGGAGAAGATAATTCGAGCCGCAGAACTAAATCGGTCAGGCACTATCTTTTATAAGAGTGTGCAGCTGCTGGCGTACGCCGATGACATTGACATCATCGGCCTTAACAACCGCGCAGTTAGTTCTGCCTTCTCCAAACTGGATAGAGAAGCAAAGCGAATGGGTCTGAAGGTGAACGAGGGCAAGACGAAGTATCTCCTGTCATCAAATAAACAGTCGGCACATTCACGACTGGGATCAAACATCACTGTTGACAGTTATAACTTTGAAAAAGTAGAAGACTTCGTTTACTTAGGAACCAGCATTAACATCAATAATAATGTCAGCCTCGAAATCCAAAGGAGGATCACTCTTGCCAACAAGTGCTACTTCGGACTGAGTAGGCAACTGAGCAGTAAAGTCCTCTCTCGACGGACAAAAATTACGCTCTATAAGTCTCTCATTATGCCCGTCCTGATGTATGGCGCAGAAGCATGGACGATGAAGATATCTGATGAGAAGGCTCTGGGAGTGTTCGAGAGAAAGATTCTCCGAAAGATTTATGGGCCTTTACGCCTTTGCGATTGCGAATACCGGAGAAGATGGAACGATGAGCTGTACGAGCTTTATAACGACGAAGATATAGTGCAGCGAATTAAGATTCAGCGGCTTCGCTGGCTTGGTCATGTCGTTCGAATGGATGAAAGCGCCCCAGCTCTGAAAGTATTCGACGCGGTACCCGCCGGTGGTAGCAGAGGAAAAGGGAGGCCTCCTCTGCGTTGGAAAGACCAGGCGGCAAAGGACTTGGGTACGCTTGGTATTTCCAACTGGCGCCAGTTAGCGAAAGAGAGAAATAACTGGCGTGCTGTGCTAAGCTCGACCAAAATCGCATAGGCCGTTATCGAGCCAATGAAAGAAAGAAAGAAGTGTTTAAGGCCTTTTAATATTTCTGTTTCTCTCTTGTTGATGGGTACATAAGTTAGATTAACGAGCTCTATCGATTGTTTGCGTGTTCTTAATGCCAATCTGCTTCTTACTTAGGTTCTCGTTTTTCGATCCAAGTTTTGATACTTTTGTTCCATTATTTTCTTTATGTCTTCCTTCCTTTGGTTGATATTCAATGGCACTGTAATGCGTTAATACATTGAGTTAACTCAATTGCGAAATGATATATACATATGTATCCAGTAGCGATATTGTAATACACATCGTATTCTGAACTGGTGCTTTACAAATTTTGCAGGTGTTTTTATACCTTTCATGGAAATGGTATATTAACTTTGGTCCGATGTTTGTAAGTACCAGAACGAGAAGAGTTAGACCCATCAAAAAGTATACCGATATGATCAGAGTGACGAGCTGAATCGATTTAGCCACGTCCGTCTGTCTGTGTGTATGTCCGTCTGTTTGAACGCAAACTAGTCCCTCAGTTTTTGAGCTATTTAAATGAAACTTGGCAGTCAGATGTCCTTTTACATTTTGTAAGACATTTGTCACAACCGGCCAGAGCGGACGCCTATAACGTATATAGGAGCCTATTGTTCCGAAATCATAAAATTTACTTCATATCTTCGTCATTTCAAAAGCTAGAAGCCTGCAATTTTGCAAGAAGGTCCGCTATACTAATTTCTATAAGACCAGTTAAAATCTTATAGATCAAAGCTACATAACATATAGCTTCCATATAACTGATTGTTCAGATATTTCATTTAGCCAGAAAACCCCTCCATTTAAGCAGCTAATGTGCACAAAGAATAGGTATAGTGAGAACTAATGTAGTATTGAAAATCAATAAAATCGGATAAATATAACATATAGCTGCCATACAACCGATTGTTCAGATATTGCCTTTTCGGCCAAAACTCCTTCATTTAATCAGCTAAAGGCTTGAAATTTTGCAAAGCTAATAGCTATTAGGACAACTATTTTAGCAGTGGAAATCATTAAAATCGGACATATAACTGTCATACAAACGACGGTTCAGATATTGCATTTTTGGCCAAAACTTTGCCATTTAATCAGCTGAAGACTTGAAATTTCGCAAAAATACAAGTTGTAAAATTGCATGCTAGATTTATGAGTTGAATTCATACCTCATATTATTTATTAATATTAAATTGACCTTAAATCTAGTAAGTTATTAATGGAATTACATATATTGCATGAAAGGCTGTATATTTACCGCGTGAAAGGAATCTTTAACGTTGAAGCAACAAAGCATATCCAGAACTGTGTGTACATGCGCATATGTACAAACAGATACATATATGCGTGTAGGTATTGCTAATACATTGGTTTGATTAATAATTCAGGTGGATATCGAAATTATTGTGTAAAATTAGATCGATGATCTGGATGCGGATGCAAACGATGTTTAATGATGTAAAGATGATATAAATATGATTGTTGATGCAAATGATCTTGTATGATATAAAGCTGATTGAATCTTGTTGATAGATGCTGCGGAATATTCCCTCGATGGTAGTATGGGTGTAAAATGATGTTCCCACGATGATAGCATAAAAAGAAGAGATGATGAGCACCTGCCTTTATAGGCGTTTACTTGGCAACGTCAACCGTTCGCTTCCAGCGAGTTCGAAAAACAGGGTGGCTGCTCTTGTACAATAAAGGGATGCATTTTAAAATAGCGAAGTACCTTAAACATGGCGGCCCCGTTGCACTGGTGCAAGGGACAACGATTGATGCACCCGTTCCCATGCCACGATAGCTTCCTTCCCGGCCCGGCGCGTCTGCGTGTTTCGCAACTGCGATGTTTTGAGTTCGCCAGGCTTAACTCGATGAAGTAATGTATGGTGTGGTTGTTTGCACGTCTTGCATTTGCCCTGCGATGAACATCCTTTAGCGCGGTGCGTCCTGGCCAAGCAGTTGTAACAATATCCGTGGGTTCATACACAGTGGACCCTGTCTTCTACGCTAAGCTTTAGAAATACGTCACAGAAGCGCAGTGCGTGATAGCGATGACAAACGAGACAAAGATGTACGGTTGGATCCCGACGGAGGTATATTTTAATGGATCCTAGCGGTGGTGGACTTCGCCGTGCTTTCCCCACGACTGTTCCGTAAATATGATTTGCTTTAGTAGATATTTTGGATAAACTTATGGCTAGGATATGGTACAAAAATATAATGGGTGGCAGTCAGGACTGCGGGCTAGGCGTATTAGGTTTAACCGGAAGCAGACATAATTATACGATTGGCCTGGTTAAAGACCGTGTTGCGTTCGCACGTCTGCGACACGAACTTTGTTATCGGAGCCATGGTATACTTTTTCTACTCTCCTTAAGCGCCGTTCATTTGGTGGTGTTAATTCGTTTTTAATCACGACAAAATCGTTGTCTGATAAATCCTTTTGGGGATATTGCCACTTGTATCTTTTATGCAATTTTTAAGTATTCTTCTTTTCAGCGAGCGCTGAATTGTTGCTGAAGAATTTTGAGTTTTTCCCAAGGATTTTGTAGAGAGAGATTATCAATTGCCGGTTCAGGTATAGCTAATAGAGGTGCACCACGAAGAAAGTGGCCTGGAGTTAAAGCTACCAATTCTTCTGGATCGTCTGAAATAGGCGATAAGGGACGGGAATTGAGTACCGCTTCAACACGAACAAATAATGTTGTAAATTCCTCGAAATTGAAATGCATATTACCGGCTACTCTTTTGAAATGGAATTTAAAACTCTTTACCGCGAATTCTCATAAGCCGCCCATGGGGAGCGTTTGGAGGAATAAACCGCCATTCAAACCCGTGAGTAATGTACTTAGATTGAATGTCGCTCGATACTTATTTAAGAAATTGTTGGAAGTCTTTCTGTAAAGCTCGGCTGGCACCAACAAAATTTTTTCCGTTTTCAGATAAGATAAGTTAACCCTAGAACACACACCCGGAAAATACCACGTAAACACACACCCGGGATACGTTTGTACCCGGGACCTTATTTTGCTGTTTTTTTAATGCTTATTCAACCGATTTCTATGACTTTTTTTTTGAAATGTATTTTTTAATATATAACAAGTATTTTGTCCTATGTTTCATTCGAATATTCCTACTGGTTCCAGCGATATGGGCAAATAAAGTCAGGACATGCAACAGTGGATTTTTGTTTTTGTTGTTGTCCTGATAAATGCAAAACAAAATAATATAATTTATAATAATATACTTGTAGAGTAACAACGAATACACATTTTGGTTTTTATTTCATTGAAATATTCTACCTGGTTCAAAAGATATGTGCAAAAAGGTCGCGCAAGGTATGGGTACGTAGGTAGCAAATACACTGGTATAACTGGTTTTTGTATTTTATATGCAGCTGCAAGGGTTGTTTTCACACGAGGTGTTGTTATAAATGCTGCCTGTTGATATTTTCATTATTGTTTTGGTGCTCAAAAGTGTAAGAAGTGAAAATATAAGTGAAAATAAATATAACTGAAACTATAAATAACTGGATACGAAATGACCAAGAAGAAACGAATATTTATCAAGTGCAGCATATAGACGGTAAAAAATGTAAAATAAGCAACAATGTAAACATATACTAATTTTTTTTATTATGCAGGCTAACTGAGGAACAGCGAGAATCATATATACAATCTTTATTTGATGAAATTTGTGACGATGACGCTCCCTATGACTTTGACTCAGAAGATGAAGAAGAAATTCAAATCAATGACATTGAAATTGCTGATGACGATGCTGAAGTTTCGCAAAGTGCCGCAGAAGTATTACCTGATTATACGGACTATGAGGATGATGAAGAAGACGATGAAGAAGAAGAAGTAGAAGAAAATAATGAATTACCTGCTAGTGCCGAAAAATTTGTTGCACGTGATGGTACTGAGTGGATGAAAGAACCAAATGTAAGTCGTCAGGTACTCAGACAAAATATTATAAGAGAACGTTCTGGACCAGCTAGATGCACTGAAATGTTGTCAATAGAGCAAACATTCAAATGTTTCATGAACGTTGAAATGGCTGATATAATTATGCGCCACACAAATAAGTTAGCAAAAGAAACTTATAATGCTTACAACAATGCGCATCCAAACACAACTCCTAAGTCATGGACGCCTGTGTCAATAACAGAGCTGTATGCATTTTTTGGCATACTTATTATGACTGGTGCGAACCATAGCAATGGAGAACATGTTCGAGATTTATGGAGCGTCAAAAACTATCCTTTAGATCGCGCCACAATGGGAGTCAACCGTTTCTGTTCGATATTGCGGTTCCTAAGATTTGACGATAAAAACACTCGTGCAACACGCTTACTAACTGATAAAGCAGCACCGATCAGTGAGTTGTGGACGATGATGAACAATAATCTTGCTGCACATTACAAGCCCAGCTCATGCTTGACGATTGATGAACAATTATTTCCTTACCGTGGACGTACACGGTTTACGCAGTACATACCGTCAAAACCTGCTAAATATGGTGTCAAGGTTTGGTGGATTTGCGATGCCACAAATGCATATCCACTGCATGGACAAATATATACTGGCCAAGCAGAAACTGGTAGGGAAACGAACCAAGGCGAACGAGTGGTGAAGGATTTGTCTGCCAAATACCAAGGATGTGGCCGAAACATTACAATGGACAATTTGCAGAACCGCTTCTCACCTGGAAACTCACGATCGTTGGAACTTTGCGCAAAAACAAATCATATATTCCTCAAGAAATGAAGCAGAACAAAAACAGGACAATTGGTTCAACGATATTTGGCTTCAAAAATAATGTGACAATGTGCTCTTATGTTCCCAAAAAAAATAAAGCAGTAATTTTGCTTTCGACCATGCATAATGATGCTGAAATAGCTGACAGTGGGAAACCTGAAATAATTGAATATTATAATCGTACCAAAGGTGGTGTTGATCGAATGGACCAAATGTTTGCGGAATATCCAACACAAAGACAAACAAAACGATGGCCACTAGCGATGTTCTTCAACATGTTGGACATTACAGCTCTTGCAGCCTACATTGTCTACGATTTGAATAACCCTATGTTGCCTTGGAGAACAAACAACAAGCGTAAGCAGATCCTGCGCAGCTTGGCTGAAGCATTGTGTATGCCCATTATTGAAGCCAGAGCCATAAATCGTCAAGTGACTCGAAATTTTTCGACTAAAATTGCTATTGAAGCATATTTCAACCGACCGGTGGAATCAATGGTGTCAACAGCAGCACCAACATCTGCCGCAGCGCGCACGCCAAAACCTGTGTCCGGATCTTGCTATTTATGTTACGCACAAGAGGAAAAACGCCGTAGAAAAACCAGAAAGCTGTGCGCCAAATGTAAGAAGCCAATGTGTCTTGAACATTCGGTCACATCAACAAATTGCTCTATTTGCCATGATTTTCCTTAGATATAAGATGCATTTTTATAATTTTTATAATAAAAGTCAATAATATAATGTGTGAAATGAATATTTTTAATTTTTCAAATAAAAAAATAATATAAAAAATGTTTTTTTTGATTATTATGAGGATTTTTACTATTGGGGTACAAACGTATCCCGGGTGTGTGTTTACGTATATAATGTGTTTGGAAGGCTGTAGCTCCTGAACCAATGGTCCGATCTGGTTCAAATTTTGAATTTGAACTCAAAACTAGCGGTATAGAGGTATAGCGGTTCAAAAGTTACAACACTTCAAAGTTGAAAGTGGATACATTTGTACCCGGGTGTGTGTTCTAGGGTTAAGGTAAACCTCGCCGGCCAACAAATTTAGAGAAAGCTGCTTGGAATGCATTTGTGGAGAGATCCGAACAGAGTTCTAAATGTATTGCTTTTGTAGAAAAGCATATGAAAACGCTCACATAACCCTTAAGGAAGGGTGCTTTACGAGTTGTTGAGGATTTGATCTCGAACGGACCCGCGAAGTCGATTCCTGTTCGACTGAATGGTAAAAAAACTGTACTTCGTTCAGGAGGTAAAGCGGCCATAATTTGGGTTGGAATTTTTTGTTTATAAATTGTGCTTGTCTTACAATTGAAAATGCATTGCTTTAGTTTGGATTTAAGTCTTGGAATAAAGTATTCTTGTTTGATAAGCCTTATCATGAGCTGATGCTCTGCATGCATTAACAAATTGTGTACGAATTGGATGAGTAGATAGCACAATCTTGATGATTCTGACAAGTTAATTGGATGTCTTTCGTTGTAACTAAGGGACGCGTTTGCTAGACGTCCGCTTACTCTGAGAAGTCAGTTTCGATCTAGAAATGGATTTGTGGATAAAAGCGAACTTCGTTTTGGAAGAGGTTTCGAATTGGATAGATTCGCGTATTCTTTGGGATAATGCCGTTGTTGGGCAAGTGATATTAGTCTTGTTTTCACTAACTGAATTTCGCTTTGAGAAAGTAGTATACTTCTGAAACTAGCTTCGGGAGTGGACTGTATTGAATGTGATCTTAGTCGGTTGATAAAACGAAACATATAAACGAAACAGATGACTCGTATAGCTCTAGGCCATGATGAAAATCGATAAAGTAAGTCAGGTTCTTCCTCACCTGTGTGTAGAATTTCAACTATTCGTGCTTCAGGAGGAATGTTTTTGGTTGAAATGATATTGGCCAGTATTCTCGAGATTTTACAAGCCAATCTGGACCGTGCCACCAAAGCGAGTTGTTGATTAATTCCTGGAGTTTGCAGCCACGAGTGCCTAGGTCCGCAGGGTTATGGTTTGACGCAATATGTTTCCATTGAACGTTTCCCACATTTTTTATAATTTGTGCCGTACGGTTTGCAATATAAACTTTCCACGTGCAGGGTGGTTTTTCTAACCACGAAAGAATAATCGATGAATCGCACCAGAGATGCAAGTCATATTTTCCTAGAGGAAGCTTAGCTAAAACAGATTTGATCGCTTTTGATAGAAGAACTGCTCCACACAATTCTAAGCGAGGAAGGCTTATGGTTTGAAGTGGAGCAACTTTCGTCTTTGTAAAGAGAAGATTCGAGGAAATGTGATTGTCGTTTGATTGAGTTCGAATATAAAGAGAAGCACAATATGCCTTCTCGGACGCATCACAGAACCCATGCACTTGGATTTTCCGGTCTGGAGCGAATTCTGCCCATCTTAGTATTCGTATATGTTTAATGGCTGGTAAATCCGATAGAAATTGATTCCATTTGTGCAGTGAGAGTAATTTGACGCATTCGTCCCATTAGGTTCCCTCCAGCCAAAGTAGTTGGAGTAGCATTTCAAATCAAATCAAATACAAGTTTATTCAAATAAAAAAAAAATAGTTACATGTGGTGAATACAATAAATGAGATACTATAGACATTAGAGAAATAATCTCTTTACAACTAAATTATAAGTGTTTAATATAAATACATACAGGATTTTGATTACGATAGCTATTTACAAGGAAAATTAAAAAAAAAAACCTTTAGGGCATTTTCATCTTATTTACTAATAACTTACAACAAAAATTAAATACTAGTGCTTATTAAGGCAATAAATTTTTAATAATATCATTATCGGAATGTGTTGATTTTGAGAAGAAATTAAATGTATACTTGGATACGCATTCAGCAATCGTAGAAAATTTTGCCAATTTATGAAGTTTAATTGTGGAATGTTGATAAGGTAGATTGTAACACAGTTTAAGCAGTTTATTTTGAGCAATTTGAATTTTGTTGATATGACATTTGGCACAGTTAGACCACAGAGGAGAGGCATAAAGGACGATTGGCAGAAGAATAGTCTTGATCAAGATCCTCTTATTTTGAATAGATAGTTAAGATTTACGATTTATTAGAGCATAAATAAGTTTAGTACAGTTATTAAGTTTAGTTATGGACATTTTAATGTGGTATGGAAACGTGATCTTGGTATCCAGATGTACGCCCAGATATTTGGCAGTGGGAACCCATTCGATTTCACCGTAGCAAAGTTTAAGAGGACCAGAGGGAAGATTAGTTCTTAGCCTTTTCCGCGTGAAAAAGATTGCATTAGTTTTAGCTATGTTGATTTTAATTTTCCATTTTTCGAAATATTCGACTAATTTAAGAACTGCATTTACTAGGTTAGTCTCAATCTCAGTAGGGCAGGAGCTGGAAGTGAAAAGAGAAGTGTCATCCGCGAAGAGTGAGATAGGACAGTGTTGGGGTGTAGGAATATCATAAGTGAATATGTTAAATAAAATAGGGCCAAGGACAGAACCTTGGGGAACACCTGCAGGAATAGGACTATTGCAAGAGTTAGTACCAAGAACGGATACGAACATCGTGCGATCAGTTAGAAAACTATGGATTATTTTTATGAGCCAATCTATTTGCCCAGTTCTTTAAATCTAACTACACCACTCGATTTAAATATAACTGTGTTTCCTATCCATACAAGCTGAGCCCCAATAACTCTATTAATATTCCAGTCATATCATCAGATGATGTTTTTCATTATTTAATATCTTTAAAAGAGTCATTCAAGGACGGCCCTGATATGATCCCGACATGTTTCCTAAAAAAATGTGCAAAGCACCTGTACCTGCCATTATCGAACTTGTTTAAACTGTCCCTCCAGCAAGGAGTTTTTCCGTCAATATGGAAACAGTCTTACATAATCCCCTTCATAAATCTGGAAGCAGGTCTTCTATTGAAAACTATCGTGGTATAGCTAAACTCTCTTCTATCCCGAAGTTGTTTGAAGCTATTGTTACCAATCAAATGACTTATCCGATTTCCTCAATAATAGCAAATTGCCAACATGGCTTCTGTAAGGGCAAATCAACCATTACAAATTTACTTGAATTTACCAGCCATGTTTCAAATGGGTTTAGGGAATGCATTGATACTGATGTTATATATACCGATTTTAGTAAAGCATTTGACAAAGTATGTCACTCTTTACTCATCCGTAAACTAGATCTGCTTGGTTTTCAACCTCGTATCCTCTGTTGGATGTCTTCTTATCTCTCCGGTAGGACGCCAAAGGTAGTTTTTAAAAATTTTCATTCTGGGATCATCGATCTTTCCTCGGGAGTTCCTCAGGGCAACCACCGCGGACCGGTTCTGTTCCTGCTATTCATAAACGACATTTCTACAGTAGTAAAGTATTCTAAAATATTGATGTACGCGGATGATGTTAAACTTTTTAAGACTTATGCCTCGGCTGAAGAAAGATCCTTGCTACAGCAAGATTTGGACAGCATAGTCAATTGGTGCAGCATTAATTATATGCCGCTTAACCTTAACAAATGTAAATTCATGTGCTTTTCTCGACGAACCATTCAGCCGGCCTCCTACAAAATAAATAACTACGTCCTAGAACATGTAAACAGTTTTGTTGACCTGGGTGTTGGTATGGATTGTAAACTCAATTTTAATTTTCATATTAGTTCCACAGTTAATAAAGCAAGGGGTGTACTGGCTTTTGTAAAGCGTTGGTCAAAGGAATTCCGCGACCCGTATATAACTAAAACACTTTTTACTTCATTGGTAAGACCAATACTGGAGTATGGTTCCATAGTTTGGAATCCTCGTTATCAGGTCCACTCAGACCAACTAGAGTCAATACAAAAACAATTCTTACTTTTTGCTTTGAGAAATCTTCGATGGGATTCGCCATACAATCTTCCCCCTTACACTAGTCGTTTAAAACTTATTAATCTTCCTACTCTTTCGAGTCGCTGAGAAATGTTAGGTATAATATTTCTGGTAAAATTAGTCAATGGATGGATCTCAAGTCCATTTCTTCTAGAGCAAATTAATTTTAATGTACCCTCCCGTGCAACGAGAAACTTTAAACCACTTTTCTTGAAACTATGCAGAACTAACTTTGAGTTAAATGAACCGTTTCGGGGTTTATGCCAAGACTTTAACAATCATTCCAGCACTTTTGATGTATCGGACTCACTTTTTATAATTAAAAGAACTATTCTATCCTCTCTTAATAACAGCTAACGATCCAATTTTCTTACTTTGCATTTCTCTAACTTTGTATTCTGCTGATGAATTCTTATTCTGTAGCTGAGCAGCTTGGGATCTCGACGCTTAACAAACTTTCTTCTTTCCTCGTGCCGGTTGGGCGGGAAAGTGGGTTTCCGTTGGGTTATAAAGCGGTAAATTAGTTTGAACGAGTTTATAAATCAAGCCATCTTGCCACACCGTGTCAAATGCAGCCTGAACATCTAGTAAAACCATGCCAACAGACTTATGCTCTGTGAATGATTTCTTTACGAAGTTTTTTATTCTAACCAAGGGATGACAGCAGTTGTGTCCTGAGCGAAAACCAAATTGTATATCTTGCAATGTATGATTGTCTTCAAGATGGATTATAAGCTTGGACTTAATATTTTTTTCAAATATTTTTGAAAAAGCATTGAGTAAACTAATGGGTCGATAACTGTCTGGGCTGTTAATAGGTTTACCAGGTTTGAGCAGAGCAATAACTTTTGCAACTTTCCAACAATTTGGAAAATAGCCAAGTCGAAGACATCAGTTTAGGACATAATTAAAAAACAAGATGGTTTTTCTAGGAAAAAATTTTAGACATGCATTTGAAATTTTGTCAGGCCCAGAACTTTTCGAAATTTTAAGAGATTTTATTAAGTCTGCGACGTCATCTGCATTTAACAAAGGTGGGTTGATAGTTGGGGTAGATACATATATGTACATCCGATATAGTTCTATGTACGCTATTAATAGTATTTGCGTCAGAGAGGGAACTTGTTAAAAAAAAACTTGGTTATGAATGTGTTTCTTAGTACTTCAGCTTTAGACGAATTGTTGGGATATGAGGTAACATTATGAAGAAGCGTGGATATTGGTTGTTGTTTACGTTTCAACAGCTTAGCAATTTTCTAGAAAGGCTTTGCCACATGGTCTAACGAAGAAAGTTTATCATTCCAGAGCTTATTACGAAAAACATACAGCTGATCAGAAATGAATTTATTCAGATTTTTTAGACAATATTTATGAAACAATAATCTGGTTCGTTGCCATTGCCTTACATGCCCGTTTCTAGTTTTTATGGCATCAATGATATGAGGAGGGAGCGAGGGTGAGCCAGGTTTGACACGCTTTCTTGGTACAGCTTTATCAACAGCCTCATGTACAATGGCATTAAGAGAATTTAGCATATCGTCCACATTAGGCGTTGTAACGGAATGAATATCAACTATTGTAGATATTTACGATAAAGCCGCCAATTTGCTTGAGAAAAATCGTAATAAGTTAACGTTTTACAGGCAGTATCAGCATTAACAGTGAGGAGTACGGGAAGATGGTCTGAAGAAAGAAAATGTAGGGAAGATGGATGAATTGTGATGTTTGGAAAATTAGTAAAGAAGAGATCGAGTACAGTGGGCTGTTGTTTAGCATTTTGTGGGATAAAAGGGCTCAGACGGAGCAAGTACTTTAATTCGGGAATGATTGAGACTTTCATATAGCAAGTTACCCCAACAGTTAGCACGGGCACAACCCCAGGAACGATGACAACAGTTGAGATCACCACCAAATATAGCATGACCAGGAAGTCTAGAGAATTTCAGAAAATCTGATTTAAACATTTGCTTTAAGTGAGTATAAGAGTTATGACTGCAACTTTGTATTAAACAATTGGCAGAGTTACCAGGAAAATAAACTGCAAAGATCTGAATCCGATTATTGTCAGCAACCTCAATCTCAATACCAACCTTTTTTAATAACACTGTGGAACATTTTTGGGATTATTGTCTGGGGGGTGAGAAATTCCAAGTCAGGGTGATGGTACTAGGTCAGTATAGTAAAACCCTCAAAGGGTTTGGCGTTCGTATGTGTCAGTTTTCTTTATGACCTTTTAAATTTTTTCCTTATCTTGATGTTTTTTTCGCTTAGTTGTAACATTTTGGCAAAAACGTAGTTTAACATAACTCGAGAACCACTTGTCCGATTTTGATGAAACAAATTTAGAAAAATTAAGAATTACAGTTTCTCTAATCTGTTTATATACCGTTTTCCTATATGTGCAACACTTTCGAAGTTAAAAATGAATGTATGAAGGGAAAAAAGTATTTTTTTCCTAAAAATTTAAATATTTTTTTTTTAATTCATAAAAAATCCAGCAACACTGGTTCTGTAATGTTCACATAAAACATGCAGTGTCATTATACTTCTTCTCTTTCTCACACTGGTTCTGTGATTTTTGTCATTCAACAAGTGCCGACGAACGCGAACAGTAAAAGTAATTTTTCTCAAATTTTTTAAAAGTGAACAAAAGAGAACAAAATATGGAACTGTGCAAGCCAGATATAAATAGCTTTTGCTACTGCTGTGGTCAATATGTCTCAACACATAAAAAAAGGGGAAATTTCAGTACTGATTTTGTTCAAACATACGAGATGTACTTCAACCAAAATGTTATAGTGAACGAAAATTGGGTACCAAATATAGTGTGTAAAAGCTGCTACAACCGTCTAATGGATTGGAAAAATCGAAGACGTGATGATCCCCCATATGAGCCATCAGTATCCAATGAGCCAATTTTAATAAATCAAAATAAGCTTGATTTAATTGTTGCCAAGTTGGAATTAACACAGCATAAATCGGAAGAGCTGGCTTCCATTTTGAAATCAAACAATTTGTTGGCACCCGGTGTGAAAGTCACAGCTTATCGAAGTCGTCAGGCAACACTCCAAAGTTTATTCCTTGTGAATGATGAAAAAACTTCTGCATATTGCCCGGATGTAGGAAAATTGATGAACGCAATGGAAATAAAATATGAAGCAGATGACTGGAGATTATTTATTGACAGTTCAAAACTCAGCTTGAAGGCGGTTTTACTGCATAAGACCAATAAAAAACCTTCAGTTCCAATCGCCTATAGTACAGAAACGAAAGAAACATATGATGCACTGGAAAATATTTTAAAAATGGTTAACTACGCCAAACATATGTGGCGCATATGCTGCAATTTAAAAGTTGTAGCAATGCTTTGCGGTCTTCAAAGCGGCTATATAAAATATATGTGCTTTTTGTGCGATTGGGACACACGATTTTCCGGTGACCAATATGCATGCCACGGATGGAAACTCAGAGAGCACAGCAGGTTACAAACGGCCAATATTATTCGTGAGCCTCTAGTGCCGAAGGAGAATATATTGCTGCCTCCACTGCATATTAAACTTGGAATTGTTAAGAATTTAATCAAAACTGTCGCCAAAGAGATGAAGTTTTCTTGTTTTTGAAACTAATTTACCCGAGACTCAGCGAAAATAAAATTAAAGAAGGAAAGTTATAATATCACATTCATTTCCAATGGTTTTCCATCTTAACAAATTAATTTTTTCCAAATTAATTTTTTAACAAATTAATTTTTACTTTTACTGTTCGCGTTTAACATTTTGCATTTAACAAAGGTGGGTTGATAGTTGGGGTAGATACATATATGTACATCCGATATAGTTCTATGTACGCTATTAATAGTATTTGCGTCAGAGAGGGAACTTGTTAAAAAAAAACTTGGTTATGAATATGTTTCTTAGTACTTCAGCTTCAGACGAATTGTTGGGATATGAGGTAACATTATGAAGAAGCGTGGATATTGGTTGTTGTTTACGTTTCAACAGCTTAGCAATTTTCCAGAAAGGCTTTGCCACAGGGTCTAACGAAGAATGTTTATCATTCCAGAGCTTATTACGAAAAACATACAGTTGATCAGAAATGAATTTGTTCAGATTTTTTAGACAATATTTATGAAACAATAATCTGGTTGTTGTTGCTGTTGTAGCGGCTAGCTACACCCCACTGGGCTGGCGGACTCCCTCAATCGTTATCGTCAAGCTCAACTAACGAAAGGTCCAGGAAACGGGCTGTTTCAACAGGGTCGGACCATAGGGAGAGGGGTGTTAGTTGAGTAGGTTTGGCCGGGCATGTGAATAGGTGATTGGTGTCGTGCGGAGACTCTTCACATGCCGGGCACGTGTTGGGGGTGTCGGGGTTGATCCTGGATAGGTAGGAGTTTAACCTGCTACAATATCCAGATCTGAGCTGGGCCAGAGTAACGCGGGTCTCACGAGGCAGCTGGAGCTCCTCAGCTGCAATGGGTGGTGGTTGGCCTCCTAGGACTGCGTTCACAGGGCGGGTGTCGATGTGTTTGGACACCGACTCCCTGTGGATGCTGTCCAGAGCCTGTCGGTACGTCCTTGGGTCCAGCGGTCGGTGTATGTATGTCTGGACCTCGTCCGTCAGTTGTGAGAGATGTCCCCTGATGTGCCTGGGTGCCGGCTCCAGCGCGAGCAGGTCTCTATTGGGGTGCCCCGGATGGTGGCATCCCAGTAGAAACTGCTTTGTGAGCATATTGTTGTGCTCTTGCACTGGGAGCACGTTAGCCTCATGGTAGAGGTGATCCACAGGCGTCATCAGGAGACATCCCGTCACTGTCCTGAGTGCGGCGTTCTGACAGGTCTCTAGTCTTGACCACTGAGTCCTGCTAGTTCCAGGCGACCAAATTGGCGCGGCATAGTTTAGAACCGGCCGGCCAATCGCCTTGTATGTTGCCAGCAACGTTTCTTTGTCTTTGCCCCAAGTGCTGCCGACGAGCGACTTGAGGACTTTGTTGCGGCTCTGTACCTTATTGACGATTGCGGTTGTATGCGCTGAGAAGGAGACCAGGCTGTCGAGGGTGACTCCCAGGATCTTCGGGTGGTTAACCGTCGGAATGGGGGTCCCCTCGATGTGGATGTCGAGGGTGAGCCCGACCTCCTTCGTCCAAGATGTGAAAAGGGTCGCCGTGGACTTAGCAGGAGACAGCGTCAGATTCCGTCCTGTAAAATAGTGAGCAAGGTCTGGGAGGTAGCTGTTCACTTTGGAACACAGGCCATCAATTCCATTGCCGGTAGCCATTATCGTGCAGTCATCGGCGTACGAGACCAGTGTGACTCCCTCTGGCGGGGAAGGGAGTCGCGAGATGTAGAAATTGAATAATAGGGGGGATAGGACGCCACCCTGTGGTACCCTCTACTTAATTCTTCTCGCTTTTGATACTGAGTCACGGTAGCACACCGACGCTTGACGACCACACAGGTAGTTCGCGGTCCATCGCTTCAACGCCACTGGGAGAGGTGAGGCCTCCACGTCCTTCAGCAAGATAGAGTGGCTGACTGTGTCGAAGGCCTTCGACAAGTCCAAAGCCACGAGGACGGTTCTCTCACAGGGGCGGTTGCCGTTGAGACCGCGATTAACCTGAGTGTTTATAGCGTTAAGTGCCGTTGTAGTGCGATGCACTTTCCGGAAGCCGTGTTGATGCTTCGCTGGGCTGAGATGGTGGTTGAAATACGGGAGGAGCAGGGCCTTAAGTGTCTTAACCACTGGAGAAAGCAGGGAGATCGGCCGATAGGACTCGCCTTGGCCGGCCGGTTTCCCTGGTTTCAGCAGTGGTATCACCCTACTGGTCTTCCAGATATCCGGAATGACCGTGGTGGATAGCGACAGATTGAGGACCCTGGTGAGATATGCTACTCCCGCGGTGCCCAATTTTTTCAGCATCAACATGCTTAACCCGTCTGGGCCAATGGATTTGGAGGCTTTCGTCTTCCCAATGGCTTCCTTCACCTCAGTGCTAGAGAGGACAATTGGTGCGCTTGGTGTTGACTTGCGCAGCCTTCTGGTGACTGACCGTTTGGTTCTGTCAGCCGAAGGATGCAATGTGAATTGTCGACTAAAATAGTTCGCGCATCGCTTCGGGTCCGACGAGGCGTGGTCTCCAAAGGAGATTTCTGTTCGATCATCACGCCTCGTCGGGTTGGACAGGGACCTCACGGTCGACCATAATTTGCCCACTCCGGCACCGAGGTTGCAGGACTTCAAGTGCTCCCTCCACTTGTTCCGCTTGTGAACGTTGACCAGGCGTTGGATCTCCCCGTTTAGTTGCCTAATACGGGGATTACCGGGGTCCGCCTGCCGGAGGTGGTCGCGTTCATCCGCTAGAGACACCGCCTCACCCGGGAAGTCAGGACGGATCACGGGGATCCTCCCTGCCGGAATGAAACGGGCTGCAGCGGACTTCACCACCCTGCGGAACAAGCGCTCGCCTACGCGAACGTCGGTTGGAGTTGAGAGAGCACTGAAGGCGTCTTCAGTGAAATCCTCAAACCGCTCCCAGTCAGCTTTTTTGAAGTTGACATAGGTGTGGCGGTCCGAGGCAACATAGTTGGCAGGTCTGTCAATCGAGATGACTATGGGTAGGTGGTTTGATGCTATTTATCAGACCTGCGCTAGCTATTGTTAGATCTGGCGAGCTGCTGCAGCTACCTACAATCCTGGTGGGGGCTTCGTCGTTCATGGTGCAGAATGTCGAATCATCTATCTGCTCTGCCAAAATATTTCCCCTACGATCATTTGATAGGCTTGAGAACCAAAGATCGTGGTGCGCATTAAAGTCTCCGACTACCAAACGGTTTTCACCACTGAGGAGCGCACCTATGTCAGGGTGATATCCAGCGGGGCAGCAGGAGACAGGGGGTATATATGTGTTAAATATTTCGAGCTCGACATCGCCTGACCGGACAGCAATCCCTTGACATTCTAAGGTGCTGTCCCTTGGGTCGATGTCTGCATCGATAAGACGATACTGCACGGTGTTGTGTAGAATGAAGGCTAGGCCTCCACCATTATCTCGCTCGCGATCTCTACGAAGCACGTTGTATCCGTCGCAGCTCGTTAACGTTGAGCTGCGACGTAGCTTCGTTTCTTGGACCGCAGCTATTAACAGCCCGTGCCGAGCCATGAAGGCAACCACCTCCGAGATCGTGCTCGAGAGTCCGTTGCAGTTGAACTGTAGGAGTCTCGTCTGTCTCGGTAAGGTTGTCGCGTTGAGGGGGGTGAGGGACTGGATCCGAGGGCCGGCCCGCCCCGGCTGTGCATCCCGCTGTGGTAGTAAAGGCCCAGCGGTTGTTGTGGGCGGTGTCGTGAGCGACACTGGCGGGGGGTTGTTGCGGCAGCAGGAGGCGGTAAAGCTCGCGGACCAGTCCCTTGTGGTGCGTAGGCCAGAGCACGCCCGGAAGTGGCACCAGCCCTGGCAGGCATTACACCTGACGGAGCAGGCATTCCGGTGCACTCTGGCAAGGCATACACAACAGATAGTGGGGGCAACCAGTAGTTGCTGGTTGGCGCCACGTGTGGTGGAGCGAGGGGGCGGTGGGGAGGTTTGGTGTTGCTGTGAGCTCCGGGGGGCCGTAGAGGCTGGAGGGGTGCTCTGGGGCACCGGCGCGGGGGGCGCAAGGGGGGATGCCGTGGAGGCTTGGGGCGCTTGAGTGCGCGAGCAACACTGGCCCACATAGGATGTGGACCACTCCCTAGTTTTCTTAAGGCCTGAGCAGACCTGAGCAGGAAGTCTAGAGAATTTCAGAAAATCTGATTTAAACATTTGCTTTAAGTGAGTATAAGAGTTATGACTGCAACTTTGTATTAAACAATTGGCAGAGTTACCAGGAAAATAAACTGAAAAGATCTGAATCCGATTATTGTCAGCAAGCTCAATCTCAATACCAACATTTTCAATAACGTGCGCAGACACAGAAAGAATTTTTGTATGCTTAATGCGCTTGTCAATTACAATAGCAACGCCACCTCCTTTGCCAATCAATCTGTCCCCTCTATGTACAACAAAATTTCGATGAGCAAATCTGATGTTAGGATTTAACCATGTTTCTGTAATGTGAGCAATTTGTATATTTTGATTGCTTAAAAAGAAAAAAAAATCATTAGCTTTATGCTGAATAGCACGTGAATTCCAAGTTACAATGTTAAGTTTTGTATTAATCATGATTATAAAGGTATTTTATAGTTAATTCACTTATAACACTAAATTGATCTTTCTTATTCTTACAGCTAGCTAGCTTATGTAAACAATCATTTATTAATGAATTAATTTCGTCAAGCGAGAAAAGATTGTTAGAATTTGAGCTATTATTAATACTAGTATACTTAATGTTACTGTTGCAATTAAATCTATTATTATTTTTAAATAAATTCGACCAGTTCGAATTAAAGACAGGCTTTTGTGAGTGTGCACTAGTATTAGCTAGAAGAGGGAAATTACGCTCACAGTTATCAAATACAGGCTTATTGCCTCTTAGTTTGTTGTTTGGTTTCTCCCGACGATTGACGAGCGACGCATAGGTAGTTCTGCAAGGGCAAGAAACATCAAAGGATGCGTGAGAGCCCTTACAGTTAGCACACGTTAATTTACTCTTATCAGGACAGTTCGATGTGGAATGGGAACCAGCGCAAAACGCACATGATGTTATAATATTGCAATGTGATTGCCCATGCCCGTATAACTGACAATTTCGACACTGAGTTAGCATATTTGCTGGTTTGGTTTTGAACTCCCATCTAACTTTAAAATGATTGATGTAACAATATTTTTGTTTTAATTCATTTAACGTTGTAGATTTATTTTGAAAATAGACGATATATAGTTGCAATTTCAGACCAAATTTAGTAGTTTTTTCAATCATCCTAACGTCTATGCATTGTAAACCGAGCACGAGAAGAGCGCATTTGACTTCATTACATGTAGCTCTCTCAAGTCCAGAGAGAACAGCTTTGAAAGGCCTGTTATGTTTAGTATTGTGAGAGAAGAACTCCATACGGGACTTTTTAAAATAGTCACATGTTTTTATGTAATCAGCATCATTTTTTAAGAATATTTTAAATCCGATGGATATTGATTTGATATAGTAATCTTTTATTTCCATTACACTCATTTTCGTATGTATTACAGAAGCGTTAGTTTTTACACAGTAGCACAGTAGCGTTAGTTTTTACTATCTTTTTATTATCCACAGTTTCGATGGTGGCTTCGACATCATCATCGTCAATAGTTTGAAGCGGCATGTAATAATTAACACTTTTTGCCTTAGCATCATTATGCAAACGCGGCATTTTATTAATACCAGGTGCATGTGAAGCACCTTCAAAATTATCGCGACTACGTTTATGGTTAATTGTTGGTGTATAACGCACGCAAAACAAAACAAAATAATAGCAATAGCACTGTTATCACACGTCCGTACGGCTTAGAGACCCACGAGAGAATGAGGAGTAGCATTTTGGATTGAATAATTATTGGAGAAAGCCTTCTTGCCGGGTCAAAAAGTTTCGACACCGACGACAAGATTTGACGTTGGCCTTTGTTGAGGGATTTATTGGTTGGATGGAATATGAGAACGTATCGGTTAAGGCATTCCACCTAATACCGAGGGTTTTTGTGGAACTGGAAGAATTGAATTTGAGAAAGTCTGAGTCCAGTAAATCTTCTGGAGGAATATGGCTCAAAAGTTCTGGGTGATTAGATGTAATCTTTTTCAAGGGAAACCCGCCTGATAGTATGCATTGAATGAGTTGCGATTGTGCCACTAAGGTAGATGGTATATCGTGACCACCGGTTAGTATGTCGTCAACATAGGTTTCTTCCATGAGGATTCTAATGGATGGTTAGTTGAGAATCATGTGCCAATTGACGAAAAGTGCGTATTGCAAGATACGGAGCGCAATTGACCCAAAAGTGACCGTTTGGAGTGGAAAGTCACTGAGTTTTGGATCATTATTTCTTCGAAAAAGGATACGTTGGAATGGTTGGTCGTTTTCATGTATCTGGATCTGGCGATACATTTTCTGGATGTCTCCATTGAAAACGTATTTGTAGAGGCGCCAATTAAGAATTACGATCATTAGATCGGATTGCAACGTTGGACCGGGGTAAAGAACGTCGTTTAGAGAAAGTCCATTTTCGGAGGGATTGGATGCATTAAACACAACCCTGACTTTTCTCGATTTGCTTTCCGCCCGAATGACGGAATGATGAGGTAGATAGAAGGATAAGTATTTTCCACTTTCCTGGATCTCTTCAGAAGTAGTGTACTTCATATGATTTAACGTAATGTATTCTTCTAATACCTTGGCATAGTCGGTTTTTAGATCGGGGTTTTTATCGAGAATATGTTCCATGCGAAGCGCTTGCTGCATGTGAACGAGAACGGCTGAGACTTTTAGAAGATGGAAACTCTCGTCTTAATCGAAGTCTAACGACATAACGTCCGTCCGCTTTACGATAAGTGGTTTCTGTGCACAGATTTTCGCAAATGACATCATCATCTGATGGTTGACGACTGTCGGGTGAATCTTCTAGCTCCCAAATTTTTTTTAAGCGGGCATTAAGATTTTCGCTTTGATCTTCTACAATGTGAGTGTGAAAGGAAGAAACTACTTCTTGCTTTAGAGGTCCACTTAAATACCAACCAAAGATGGAATTTTGAGCTTTTAAATTTCCAAAGACATTGTGTTTCACTCCATCAGGCAGCACTTATGGTATTAAGTCACTGCCAATAACTATATTAATTTGCGAGGGTTTGAAGAAATATGGATCAGCCAGCTCCACTCGGATACTGCTGAGATGTTGGGTTTTCTTATATGAAACCTTGGAAGAAAACTTGTTCGCTTCTGGAGTACAATAGCCTTGGCTGCTACACGAATATTACGCCTTTTGGAGACCAAAGTGAGATGGCACACGAGAGTGGCGTTTTCGACCATTACTCCACCCATTCCGGTTATGGAGAAATGTTCTTGGTAAGTTGGAAGCCGGAATTTTTTTTTAACTTTTTCTGAAATCAAAGTCTTTTGTGATACCTGATCGATGAGAGCTCTGAGCGGAAAGAGTTCACCTAAATGTTCGATATGTACCAGATCCGTAGGTAATATAGTGGTTTCGTTATCGCTGGAAAAATTTGACTGAACGACAGTTGGGGAACCCTCGATTGTGGGGTTATTGCATCGGGACAGTTCAAAAATTGGATGTTGGGAATGATTTGGATTAGAGTTTATTGATTGGGTGTGCAATAACGTAGTTGAGCTGGCTGATAATAACCACGTAACAAGGCGATCCTACCAGAAGCTCAATAAGCATACACATAAAGTGAACACAATAAGCCAAGAAGAGAAGTGAAAAATCGAATAAAATGGCTTTGTGCAAATCATTTTAAGTGTAGTTATGATAGCAATCACTGGCTATGATCTTGGTAAAGACACCAATGCGGACAATAAAATAACTAAATACGAGCCACCAAGTGACCGCGATAGTCGAATTCTTACCAAAGTGGCAGCAGACAGTGATTTATGGCAGCTTTTATTGATAATAGTAATTATGGCTTTGTTTATAATAATGAAACTCTTTTAAAAAAAGCAGTTCAGTAGAATACGTAATGAGCCGCAACGTAAATAAAAACTATTAATAATAATAATAAAATAAAATAAGAAAAATTAAAAAAATGAAACTCTTTTTAAAAAAGCACTTCAGTAGAATACGTAACGAGCCGCAACTTAAATAAAAAATATTAATAATAATAATAAAATAAAACAAGAAAAATTAAAACCCACAACAATAAACAGAAAACGATGAAGTAATAAAAAGACGGGTAAATATCTGTCAGCCGTGTTTTGAAATCGAATTAATTAATGTTAAAATATTGTCGGCGCTTAATCCAAAGTAAAGGTCAAAGTTATAACCACTAAACAAATTTAGAATTTCTTGACAGCAGAAAAATTTAATCCGACAACACCCTCCGAAACAAGGTCTCCACCACCACAGCAGAAAAATTAAGTACAATAACACCCTCCGACGCCAAGGTGGAGGACAGCAGAAAAATTAAATCCGGCAACACCCTCCAATGCCAAGATGGACGACAGCAGATAAATCCATTTTCAAGTAACGGGAAAGTACGGAGCCAGGGTCCACAAAAACAAAAAATAAAAATTGAGTAAGTAAATTATTGTTATCTTACGTAAAACTTATGGTTTTGGGCTTAGGCGCTTCGTCATCCATAGTTTCAGTTTTCAGTCGAACTATTTTGTTAGGTACTTATAGTCTTTTTTGTCAGATTACCTCTATTTACCTGTATTCAGCGTAGTAGCTCAGATACTGATCGCAGTGTTATGTCTTCTATTCACCATTGCATTCATTACATGTTTTTAACTACATAACTAAATGCAGGAGGTACGTAAACACCTGTAAGTTGGGAAGATATAGTGAATAAATTAAGAAATATCAAAGAAAAATCCGACAGGTCTTACAAATGCCTAAATAAAAGCCCACTACTAATCGCAACAAACCAAACTGAATTTATAAATTTTTTTTACTTCAATGAAAACAAGGCTTGAGTACATGTTCGAGCGGCTGCAAATACAAGAGCAAATACCGCAAGATACAAACGATTTCTTAAATTTAAAACTACTTGAACTCACAGACAGCGAAAATACTGACGACACAGATACAGACCCTAACAACCAAAGTCTCTCGGAATCTAAGACAAACAAAATGGCACCTGTGAGTTTATAAACATAGCAACAAAATTGTTGCCCGACTTCGACGGAAAAATCGATAATTTAGAAAAATTCATAAATGCTCTAGATTTACTAGAATCAATAAAAGAAAGCCACGAACCGATCGCAATATCATTAATAAAGACAAAATTATCGCAAACGCCAAGCAGAGGTCTGACTAATGAAGCAACGCTTCAAGCAATCAAAGCTACACTGAAAACAAACGTTAAACATAAGTCACCACAAAACGTAGCTGCTAAATTACATAATGTAAAGCAACACCATTAAAGCGACAATGCCTTCGCTAAAGAAATTGAGAGTCTCACTTCACAATTAGAAAATGCATATATAGCAGACGGTTTGGTGCCCGGGCCTGCCAAAAGTAATTCGACCCAGTCTGCAGTAAAATCATTAAAAACGAATGCAAAGTCCGACGAAGTTAAACTTCTTATGAGGGCAGGTCAGTTTTCTTCAGTAAATGGATCAATAAGATAATTCATTGAACTAGGCTCTGAAAGTACGGGAACTCAGCATAGCAATTACATAAATAGGTCACGAAATTTAAACAGGTTCAGGGGCCATGAAAATACCTCGTATAGAACCTATAACTCTACAAATTATAATAGAAATCAAAAAAACTAGAACCGTTATCAAGAAAATAACGGATTTAACATAAACAGGTACAATATTAACTTCAACAATAACACAGTGTGACACTCCAAAATACCTGGGAAGTGATGTTATTTTTCTTGTAGGTCTTATCGAGTAGAACGAGAATCCAATTTTGGAATTTGTCAAGTACCCCCAAAATCTCGACTTAAGCTTAAAAAACCGATTATCAACAGATTTTTAGTTTAAGAACGGTTTAAGAAACAAGAAACCTTTAGAATGATATATAGATGTTAAGGGAACACGAATTTATTTATTTTTTTAGAGTACATACTTTTACACGATCCATTAATGAAAAGCCGCCATTCACAAGTTAAGCTGTGTTCAGAAACGTGCATGGATGAGTTTTGTAGCGCTATGTGGTAATTTCCTTGGGAACAACAGAAGCGACGACTATATCACGGTTCTAAACGAATTTTTGAGTGCACATGGTGAAATGGGTTGCAACATGTCGATAAAAATTCATTTCTTGCATTCGCATTTGTACTTCTTTCCACATAATATGGGCCAGTTCAGTGATGAACAAGGCGAACACTTCCACCAAGAAATGGATACGATCGAAAAACGTTTCGAAGGAAAAAACAAAAAAAATATGATGGCAGAATATTGTTGGTCAGTACAACGTGAATCTGTGAAACCTATGGAAAAAACGATCAAAAAAGCACTTTTGATCTTTATATTTTCATTCAATAATATTTGTTGGTAAATTAAGTTTCCTTGTAAATTTTTGCAAAAATTTCGTTTTTATAAAAAGTTGAATAACTCAGTCAACTTTTGAAAAGAAACATTCGTTAAACTCGGTATTAAACGTACTCTATGAATCAAATCAAAACTCATTTAATTTTCTTATGAAATAGTGTGTGAAAATATCGCCAAAGTCAAAAAAGGAGAAAAGGGGTAAAAATGTAAATTTGTTGTGCAAAAACAAGTAAATCTCTTCAGCTTTATTAAGACATCTATATATCATTCGAAAAGGCTGAGTTTCTTCTTTCTTAAACCGTTCCTAAATTAAAAATTTAAGATATAAATAGGTGTAAGGAATATAATAAAACAGGCTGATAATAACCACGTAACAAGGCGATTCTGCCAGGAGCTCAATAAGCATAGACATAAAGTGAACACAATACGCCAAGTAGAGAAGTAAAAAATCAAATAAAATGAAATGGTGGAATGGAAATCATTTTAAGTGTTGTTATGATAGCCATCACTGCCAATGAAATTGGTAAAGACACGAATGTGGACAATAAAATAACTAAATACGAGCCACCAAGTGACCGCAATAGTCGAATGCTTACCAAAGTGGCAGCAGACAGTGATTTATGGCCGGTCGCATTCATTTCGCTTTTATTGATAAAAGTAATTATGGGTTTATTTATAATAATGAAACTCTTTTTAAAAAAGCACTTCAGTAGAATACGTAACGAGCCGCAACTTAAATAAAAATTATTAATAATAATAATAAAATAAAACAAGAAAAATTAAAACCCACAACAATAAACAGAAAACGATGAAGTAATAAAAAGACGGGTAAATATCTGTCAGACGTGTTTTGAAATCGATTTAGTTAATGTTAATAAATTGTCGGCCCTTTATCCAAAGTAAAGGTCAAAGTTATGACCACTAAACAAATTTAGAATTTCTTGACAGCAGAGAAATTTAATCCGACAACACCCTCCGACGCCAAGGTGGAGGACAGCAAAAATTACGTTTTTATAAAAAGTTGAACAACTCAGTCAATTTTTAAAAGAAACATTCGTTAAACTCGGTATAAAACGTAGTCTTTGAATCAAATCAAAATTCATTTAGTTTTCTTATAAAATAAGTAGTGTGTGAAAATATCGCCAAAGTCAAAAAAAGGAGAAAAATTTTTCGTTTGTTGTGCAAAAAAAATAAATCTCTTTAGCTTTATTAAGACGTCTAAATATCATTCGAAAGATCTGAGTTTCTTCTTTCTTAAAGCTTGTTGATTTTTACGTGGTCAATATAGCTAAAACGAATAACAACAAAGAAGAGAAAATACGGTCCTAGATAAGATAAGTTAGTATAAAACTGCCCCCTGCAACATAGAGAAAAAATAAAACAATTATGCTCGGACTACACTGATATATTCGCGCTGAAAACCGATGCATGTACTTTTAACAATTTCCACAAACAAAAATTACACCTAAAAGATCAAAAACCAGTCTATATAAAAAATTACAGAATTCCTCATAATCACAAGCGTGAAATCAACAATCAAATAGAAAAACAAATAGCAAACGATATAATTGAACCGTTAATGTTTGAATAAAATAGTCCCATACTTCTGGTACCTAAAAAGCCACATCAAATTCTTCAGAAAGGAAATGGAGACTTGTAATATAAACAGGCAAGTCTATAAAAAACTCCGGTCTGACAAATATCCACTCCCTTGAATTGACGACATTCTTGACCAATAAGGTCGCGCAAAATACTTTTCTTGTCTAGATTTGTTGTCAGCATTTCACCAAATTGAACTTGATGAAGGCTCCAGAAACATAACATCATTTTCATCTGACAAAGGTTCATTATAATTCAAGCGACTACCGTTCGGTCTAAAGGTAGCACCAAATTCATTCCAAAGAATGATGAATATAGCCTTTTCTGGTCTAGGACCAGGCAGAACATTTGTATACATGGATGACCTTATAGTAATTAGGTGTTCAGAAAACCAATTGCTTACAAACCTTAAATCAGATTTCCAAATATGTAAAAAAACAGGGACCCTTTTGTTACAAAATTCCAGTAAAAAATTGACTTTTATTTTTTCAGTCAGATAATAACAGTTAAACCAAGCCAAATATTTTTTTTTGTCAAAATAAAAGGCTTGGTCAGATAGCGAGCAAACCGTTGAACCTATATAAATAAATTTGGTACCAATCGATTGGTGTTAGTTTCTAGAATTCAAAAATATATAGTTTGTTTGAGATTGGGTGTTTATAATTTAAGATATAAATCAGAAACTGACTCATTCAGAAACACGTGTAGTTAAAAGTTATGTACATACACAAAGAAGTGTTTACTATACACAAATAAGCCAATACAACTATCGTTTTTATAAGAAGTGACTTTTTAACTTGAAGGAAAAATACCGTGACTCCGTAATACTATATTTAGCAGCCTACAAGCATTATTGGTGACTTAACTATGAACATGACTTCATTTTTACAACATATGTGTACGCATGTTATAACCATACGCACAGTACAAGGGTTGCTTTTTATATTTAGCGATCAGTAATGAAAACAGTAACGTAGTAATGAAAATGTTTTTTAATCTGCTTGACGACCTAAGTGGTGTGATTCAACGACGAAAGGCAAAATTAGTGGATCAATGCACTCCTGTCTCGACAATTCATGTTGGAAAACCTTAAAAAATCATCGCACGGTTATTTTTACGTGCTGGGCGAGATGAATTTTTCAACTCACTGAAACAGAAAATACGCAATATATAAATTACGAGTACTACCCTCGTAGCATTTTTGGTTTCGGTTTCATGCAGCGTTGTGTAAACATAAACATACATACACATAGAATCCGAATTACTGTTCGCATTTATACACATATTCTTTCATATTCCGGCCAGGGCACTTAGAAGCTCGGAAATTTTTAATGTTGGGGTTTTTAAATCTCTTTATGCTCAAAAGGCTCCTATTTCTCGAGCTCTGATTGAGTTCAATAGAGTCTCTAAACTTATCGAGATAGATTTTTCATATTCAAAAGATCGCTTTTTGAATTCACTGAATTTATTTTATAAATAGCATATTTATACTTTTTTTCATAACTGCATATTAAACTTAACTTATGTCTACTTAGCCTATACGAACTTAATTGTACTACTTGGCTTAAATAAATAAATAAATAAATAAATAAATAGTAACATACTTGCTGTAATTTTATGTTGTTACTCCTTCATTCGTCTCTGATTCTAATCACCAATGCAGAGTTCATAGCTTAACCCTTTCAGTATATATGAGGAGAAGAAAAAACAAGTGACAATCACTACTTCTTTCATGATAACATCAGTAAAAGTACAATTATATCTGTCCAACAAAAATGTAAAAACCGTTTGCCTATTAAAGCTCAACAACAATATAATGCCATTATTTACATAACCCTTTAATAAAAAGCTATTGTATATGAGTTTTATACAATACATAAAATTTGTTTTGTTTTGTGAGAAAACTGGAAATGTTTTTAACGAAATAATTGAAAAGTGTTGCAAAAAGAACATCGAGATACCATCGATACATTACTATGGAGAATTTAACTGCGTCAGTTTTTGACTCATTTCTTCAGATAGAGCCACTCAATCTCAAACAAAGTATATATTTTTGAATTTTAGAAACTAAGACCCAACGATTGGTACCTAATGTATTTATATAGAATCAACGGTTTGATTGCTATCTGGCCAAGCCTTTTATTTTTGACAAAAAAAATATTTGGCTTGGTTTAACTGTTATTATCTGACTGAAAAAATAAAACTCAGAATTTAAGAGATATAATTGTACTTTTACTTTAAAATTTAAAAAAATAGAAAGTATCCTTGATCCTTGCAGAGGGCATCATGAGGATGACACGGATATGAACAATTTCCTTCTACGAACATTTTAAGGCTTTGACTTTTAAATTTTTTGAGAACATCATAACAATTATTTCAGGTCCCTGAAAAAAAAACAATCTAAAACTTAATCCAGACAAATGTGACTTCTTCAATTCACAAGTCACCTTCTTAGGATGCAAATGCTCAGATACAGGAATCTTACCAAACGAATTAAAATTTGAAAATATTCTATCCTACCCACAATCAACAAATGCCGACATATGCAAACGAGCCATAGTCTTCTTTAACTATTATAGAAGATTTATACCTAACTTCGCACATCATGCAAGATATATAACAAGATTAACACGAAAAAAGGCTCCATTGATCTGAACGAAGGAATGTGAAAACGCATTTAAATACTTTAAAAATTCCCTACTATCGTCAAAAATATTAAAATATCCTGATTTCGAAAAACCCTTATGCATAACCACAGACGCAAGCATAACCACAGGTGCGATACTCAATCAAAACTGCCATGATATACAATTGCCCGTAGCATTTGCATCCAGAACCTTCACAAAAGGCGAAAGCAATAAGTCTGGGATAGAACAACAACTCACTGCAATACAATGGGCAGTTAACTTTTTTAAACCCTACATTTATGGTACAAAATTTCTTATCAAAAGTGATCATAAGCTACTTACGTACCTTTTTGCCACGAAGAACCTTTCCTCTAAACTTACAAAAATGAGATTTGACCTTGAGGAATTTGACTTTGAGATCGAATACATCAAAAGTAAAAGATAATTGCGGCGCAGATGCTTTATCTCGGATTAATTTTGGGCAAATTAAACGACTTAATGAAAAAAATTCTGCCATCAAGCAAGTAACTACAAAATCGAAATCTCAAAATACGCATTGCAATACTAAACACAGTACAATTAACAAAGAAATCGAAAATAAAGAACAAGTGTACAATACAATTACAACACACGAAGTTACCATGCAAACGCATTTAAATACTTAAAAAATTCCCTACTATCGTCAAAAATATTAAAATATCCTGATTTCGAAAAACCCTTATGCATAACCACAGACGCAAGCATAACCACAGGTGCGATACTCAATCAAAACTGCCATGATATACAATTGCCCGTAGCATTTGCATCCAGAACCTTCACAAAAGGCGAAAGCAATAAGTCTGGGATAGAACAACAACTCACTGCAATACACTGGGCAGTTAACTTTTTTAAACCCTACATTTATGGTACAAAATTTCTTATCAAAAGTGATCATAAACTACTTACGTACCTTTTTGCCACGAAGAACCTTTCCTCTTAACTTACAAAAATGAGATTTGACCTTGAGGAATTTGACTTTGAGATCGAATACATCAAAAGTAAAAGATAACTGCGGCGCAGATGCTTTATCTCGGATTAATTTTGGGCAAATTAAACGACTTAATGAAAAAAATTCTGCCATCAAGCAAGTAACTACAAAATCGAAATCTCAAAATACGCATTGCAATACTAAACACAGTACAATTAACAAAGAAATCGAAAATAAAGAACAAGTGTACAATACAATTACAACACAACTAAACAGGTGCATCAAAAATAAAAATTTTGAAAAAATTACCGAATCCTCACATTTAACATTATTCCATGGGACAAAAAAAAAATTTTGAAATATCTGCTAAAAAAATTTTTGCATATGGGAAGATTGAACTAGTGCAATTGTTTCCCAAACTTGAAAAAATAGTTGGTAATAAAAACTTTAAAAGCATTAAGATCACGATCAATGATAATTTATTTAAATACTAGCTGGCAACGGTTGCGCGAGGCTTCGCCACGAGTTAATGACGTCATCACAAGGCACAACGTTTCCACAACCAAAACATGCATTATCAAGAAATGCATTATCAACACGTAAACAACAGATAAACATGCATTACCGAGAAATGCATTATCAACACGTAAACAACAGATAAACATGCATTACCGAGAAATGCATGTAAACAACAAACAACTGACCTGCACATAAGCAACGGACAATCATTGGAACAATAGAAATGCACTATCACTACAAACAATAGATATCTACACTCGTAAACAACAAACAACTGACAATGGAATAATCCACTACGATAACTACCACCACATCTCAATAGTATAAATAGAACTAAGAATTCAAAATGTAAGACAGTTTTTTAGAAGATCAATAAAGAGCACGCATTTCGGCGTAGCGATAAAAGATATTTTTTTAACTCATATCGTGCGAACGATATTAACTGGGGGCTCAACCGGTCTAAACTCTTGACTACAGCCAAATATCCTCGAAACTACAGGATAATAAAATAAAAAATTCCACGGCTTTGAAGAAAAGCACAAAACCAGTCTCTGAAAAAAGTGAGATATAATAAGTTTATCCAGTCGCGTAAAAAGGCAAACCTTGAAATAGCAGGCAGCCTAAACCGAAAAAAAAAAAAAAAGTGAAAAGTGAAATAAAAGATTCCTGATTTTAAAGAGAATCCTTCACCCTGGACTCACGCGATAAACGCCAACAAATTTTCAACTCTCTGCGCCCAATACCACAAGACGATACAATGGCTCAGGACATCGCAACTCTACGAGCACAGGTAGAACTCCTCACACAGGCTCTAAACAATACACCGCAGCATCAACCTCCTCAGAACAAAAGATATCACGAGGACCCACGAAGATACAGACCAGACGTGCGAGTGCAATATACACAAAATGCACCCAGGCAACAGCAACAACCAATGGAAGTAGATCAATCACACCAATACATGAGATCTACAAACTTCAACAGAAACCATCCTGCACCCCCACAAAACAGCTATAACCGCCAAAACCAAGGGCTACCTCCAAATAACCCATTCAGAGGAGAACCACAGAAGAGAGAACGCAATCCTTCATCTCGCAACTTCAACACACAACAGAAGGTACAGCGGGTAAACCAAACACGCGACGAAGAACTGCAATCGCTTGCACCAGAACATAACGATGATGATGAATACGAGACCGGCAGTGCTTTTTTAGGCGTATGAACGATTTGCCGTGTCTGCAACGCCACTGCAGGGATACAGGCAAAACTATAAACATCCTCATCGACACTGGAGCAACAAATAACTATATAAGTACAAAATGCAATATCGGTAAGCCTATTCAAATTAAACCTGTAAAAGTAAAAACTCTTCATGGTCACTCAATAACCAAATCAAAAAAAATAATAACATTATTAGAACATAATCTCACATTTTTTGAAACAGATGCATTAGAAGAATTTGATATGCTTCTGGGCGAACAGCGGCTCAGAGCAATCAAAGCAGAGGTCAACCTTTTCGAGTACAAGCTCAGTTATAAATATAGGGCCAAGAAAGAAAGTGACTCTGTACAGAGAATAAATTATACAATTAATAATGAAAAATTCAGGGCGGAAATCGCCGAAATAATGCAAAAAAATGAAAGTACTAACGCCATACTACCATTTACTACCACGATACAAGCCACCATTAGGACGAATTCCGAAGATCATATTTGGACAAAGCAATATCCGTACCCTATGTCGGATAATGAGTTTATTAACAAAGAAATTAACAAACTTTTAAAAAATGAAATAATTCAACCCAGCCAAAGTCCGTACAACTCTCCCATTTGGACAGTCGCTAAAAAAGGTACCGATGAACAAGGGAAACCTAAGCGCAGAATGGTCGTAGACTTTCAGAAGCTAAACGCTCAAACTATCACAGATAGATACCCCATACCTGATGTGGCTATGACCATACAGAATTTAGGTAATGCAAAGGTATTTACTACTTTAGATTTAGAGTCTGGCTTCCATCAGATCCTTATTAATGAATCTGACAGAGAAAAAACGGCCTTTAGTGTAAATGGAGCTAAGTACGAATTCCTTCGTATGCCGTTCGGCCTGAAAAATGCCCCATCCATTTTTCAAAGATGCGTGGACGATATTCTTAGACCATATATCGGGAAGTTCGCTTACGTTTATATAGACGATGTTCTCATTTATTCTTCCTCTCCCGAAGAACATATAGAACATATCCGCATAATTATAAACGCACTTCACCAAGCCAACATGAAGATTTCGAATGAGAAATCACACTTCTTTCATGACTCTGTAGAATACTTAGGACACATAATAAAATATAACCGGATAACTGTTGACCCTATAAAAATACAAACTATTAAAGATTTTCCTATTCCCAAATCGCTGAGGGAACTCAGATCCTTTCTAGGTCTCGCCAGTTATTATCGAAAATTTATACAAAATTTTGCAGCCATCGTCAAGCCACTCACTACGTTCCTCAGAGGAGACAACGGTGGCATATCAAAAAATTAAAGTGCAAAAATAAAAATCTCCTTAGACGAACCTGCACCAGAAGCACTAAACAAAATAAAAGAAGAACTGCAAACCCAGGTTGAACTCTTCCAACCAAATTTTGATAAACCTTTTGAATTAACCACGGACGCTAGCAATTACGCTATAGGAGCTGTATTATCCCAAAATAAAAAACCCATATCATTTATTTCACGAACACTCAGCCAAACAGAACAGAACTACTCTACAAATGAGAAAGAGTTACTCGCAATTGTGTGGGCATTACAGAAACTCCGCAACTACTTATATGGTATAGCGGATTTGACTATTTACACTGACCATCAATCTTTAATCTTCTCCATATCGGAAAAAAACCCCAATACAAAATTAAAAAGATGGAAGAATTTCATCGAAGAATACGGCGCAAAACTTGTTTACAAACCTGGACACCAGAACGTTGTCGCTGATGCACTTTCTCGCCAGCAAATAAACAACACATCAAATTCGGATGACTCCCAACATTCGGCACAAAGCTCACCAACACAAAAACTCAAACGAGTAAAGCAACCATTAAACTGTTTTAAAAATCAAATAGTTATAAAACAATCAGATGCGAACCTAATCGAAATATCATCACAAAATATTTTTTCTAACAGTCGACATACACTTTTCTTTAACACCAAAGCTGAATTACTGGACAGACTAAAAAATATAATTAGACCAAAGGTAACTAACGCTCTTCAAATAGACGAGCAAATATTATTTTACGTCGAAAACGACATTATTGACACATTTCCGACCGTATCAATCGTATTAGCCCAAAAAATGGTAGACGACATCACCGAAACCGAACAACAAAAACAAATCATACAAGACACACACAGACGTGCTCACAGAAATTATAAAAATAACGCGCAGGAAATTTCACTCAGATATTACTGGCCGAACATCCGTGACGCTTGTAAAAAAGAAGTACAAGACTGCGAAATATGTCTTACCAACAAGTATGAACGCCGACCAAATAAACAACCAATAGGTTCAGCACCAATACCAAACAAGGTAGGCGAATGCATACACTTAGACTTATTTTATATGAGCAATAACATATACATTAGCTCAACCGACAAATATTCAAAATTTTGCCATTTGAGACAAATACCCTCAAAGAAAGATACATACAAATACGTTGACGAGATTCTCTCACAAATATACCCAAACGCAAAGTTTGTAATGACTGATAACGAGTCAACACTCACTAGCATATGTGCACAACAAATTTACAAACGACTACAAATAACACACACCAAAACTCCTGCCTTCCATTCTACAACAAACGGGCAAGTCGAACGTACGCATAGCACGATAATCGAACTCGCGAAAGTCTTGGCACACCAACACAGTTCAGCACCTGACGAACAGATATACGAAGCAGTCCGACAATACAATAAGACAATCCATTCAGTGACCAACGAGAAACCCGAGGACGTGTTCTTCAACCAAAAGGGGTATCCTGGCATCAAAGAGCGCCTTCAACAAAACCAAGACAGAGTCTTACGATACCACAACCACAATCGCAAACAGCTGAATTACAAACAAGGTGATGTTATATACTCCAAGACGCATAGACGAAACAAAAACGTAAAAACATACGCGAAACATATAGTTAAAGAAGACAACGGAAAAACGATAACAACAAATAAAGGACTCATTATACATAAGGACAACATCAGAGTGAAGGCATGTACGGAGTAGTATTTATCTTACTTTTCCCTATCGCATTTAGCGATAATATAATAGACTTAACCAATAGAAAATATGTACTAGTGGAAACAGATCCTGTTTACATTTATCAGAATACAGCTTTCCTGTATCACATATCTAATCTTTCAAAAATACTCGCGCCTTACGAAAGTGTAATGAAATCTACATATAATTTAGAAAACTACCCTGAGACTCAAATTTTAGTGAACAGAATTGAAACTTTAAAAAATCAACTCGTACCAAATATCTACAGACCAAAGAGATCACCTAACTTCCTTGGTTCCATCCTTAAATTCATCACTGGCACACCAGACCACAATGACCTTATAGAAATTAAAACGTCACTTAATATGCTAATAGAAAATAACAATAAGCAAAAAACAATTAACTCACAGTTCGAAAGAATACTCGAAACTCTTGATCCCAAAACAATTAGCGAAAATATTGTTATATCAGAAGTCTATAATGAACTTCAATCAATAGCGAACACTATTAATTTTGCGAAAAATAATAATTTTTATTCTGGCACATTAAATTTGAAAGATGTGTATGAGTTAATAAACCATGAACAGTTGGATCTTCCAATAATCAATATATTAGAATATGCGGACATTCATATCTGTTACCTACAACATGCAATTATAACAATATACAAATACCCTATTCTTGAAACTAAATGTAACCTATTAAACGTATATCCTTTAGCACATAAGCATGGTAAAATTAATTTAGATCCTAAGATTGCAAAATGTAACGATTATCAAAGAGTATCAAAATGTAAAAATTATATTAGTACCTTTATTTGTAAATCAGAACCCTCTGATAATTGCACTTTAAAAATATTAAAAGACAATCCTGCGCAATGCGAAACAATCCATGAGAATAACGCCCCACTCCGAATCCTAGAGACTGGTCACATCTTTACGGATTATGAGCATACTTGGAACAACATGCATATATCAGGCCCAAAACTAATACATTTTAAAGAATCTACAAACATCGATGGCATCACTTATTATAACCATCAACAACAACTCAGAGAAGTTATACACAACCAACATAGCGAAAAACTTGAGGTACTCCGTATCCTTTCCTCAGACTCAAAATACAAATTCAACAACATTCAAGAACTCTCAACGTTTTTAATACCTGTCGAGGAGAACCCTGTACAGTTTACACTTTTCATCATAATTGCATTCCTTACCTTAGCAGTCACCACTTATGGTCTAGTACACCTCTGCCGATACTGCGAAAATAAAAGAACACTTGGCAGACAAAGGCGAATGGACGAACTTTACGAAATCGAACTCAACCGTCTTCAACAACAACACCTAGCAGCAGTGTAGCGAGGACGCTTCATTTTAAGAAGGAGGGGAGTTAATGACGTCATCACAAGGCACAACGTTTCCACAACCAAAACATGCATTATCAAGAAATGCATTATCAACACGTAAACAACAGATAAACATGCATTACCGAGAAATGCATTATCAACACGTAAACAACAGATAAACATGCATTACCGAGAAATGCATGTAAACAACAAACAACTGACCTGCACATAAGCAACGGACAATCATTGGAACAATAGAAATGCACTATCACTACAAACAATAGATATCTACACTCGTAAACAACAAACAACTGACAATGGAATAATCCACTACGATAACTACCACCACATCTCAATAGTATAAATAGAACTAAGAATTCAAAATGTAAGACAGTTTTTTAGAAGATCAATAAAGAGCACGCATTTCGGCGTAGCGATAAAAGATATTTTTTTAACTCATATCGTGCGAACGATATTAACTCACGCGCTTTCTGTTTATTTATATGTATAAGTCAACAGCACAGCTCTCTGCGCATAGCCGAACGAAGTAGTAACGAAGACCAGTGATTTACTACTCACACAACTACACATCTTCCCGCTACGACACTGCCCACTAAACCAAAGCATCCGACTTTGTCAGAAATCAGACTTTTCTGAATAAATTCGAAAGTCTTTCGCTCTAGCTTAACTAATTCGCAACCATTTCGTAAAGAATAACTCAAAATTAGTAGGCTTTGCTTTCATTCTAGCAAAATGACAGAATAGAACGCATTTAAAGTGAAAACGCAAAAGAGGTAACTCAAATAATAAAAATGTCGCGACAAGCTCAACATAAAAGTCGTAAAAGACAAACAACAAATATTTTAAATTCTATATTCAGTATTCGGCAAGCACTCGCTATGAGCACACTTATTTCGCTTACCCTAAGCTTACTGTTGATTTTCTCGGTATTTGACACACGTGCGCGTGTAATCTCTGCCAAATTGGTTGGCAGTTGATCTTCACTTAAGACTGAAGTGTATTTTGTGAATACTATATCCTATTTTGTTGTGCTTTAACTTGTTATAATTAAAAATCGAAACTTATCACGATAATGGCAGACGCTGCCACGAAAACTTTGGGTAATAACCTTGACGGTGACCCTGAAGCCGCCTGGCAAAAAATTGCTCCAATTAGAATAAAAGCAACAAAACGTAGAATTGATAAAAGTCTCTCGCCGAGCTATAAGAAACACAAGCAAATTGACAAAAACATTAGCGACAACGGAAACCGGTTCTCTGTGTTGAGTGATAACGAAACTACTGACAATGAAGAAGAAGAAAAAAACAACAATCCTAACAACAACGAAGCAGTTTGTTTAATACCAAAACCTCCGCCTATATTTATTCCATATGTAACTGACATCAAACAAATGTTAAATAATCTTGAAAATATTGTACCAATTACTGATATTCATTATAAAGCTATTAATAACGAAGAAATTAAGTTGATGATAAAAACTGTATAGAAAAATAATATCATTTTTAACTGAAAAAAAAATAAGCTTCCATACGTTTCAACTAAAGCAACAACGTGCCTACCGAATAGTTATTAAAGGACTGCATCACAGCACTACACTGCATGATATTGCTGCAGCACTAACATACAAAGGTCACACAGTGAGAAATGTATTAAATATTAAGCATAGAGTATCAAAACAGCCGCTTTCTATGTTCTTCGTTGATTTAGAACCACAAATAAACAATAAAGATGTCAGGCATTTAAATAATGCAATTGTATAGGTAGAACCACCGAAAAGATTTAATGATTTAGTTCAATGCCACCGCTGCCAACAATTTGGCCACACTAAGGCCTACTGCACTAAACCTTTTCGCTGCGTAAAATGTGGTCTTGACCACCCTACTGCCAATTGTCAAAAAGAAAACACCACGCCTCCTCAATGTGTTCATTGTTTGAAACATCACACTGCAAACTATAAAGGTTGTCAGGTATACCAGGAGCTTGTACAAAAGAAGAATGGTGATATATCTTCCAAAAGGTTAAATTATTCTACAAATCGTGCTCACACCACCAACAATTACTCCAATGATATACCGCCTTATGCCAATGTCCTCAGAAAGGATAATCATGTTAATCAAAACGTACATAGTCAAAACTTAAATAATGAATCAATCAGCAATCAAAATGTAAACAATTTTCTAACAAAACTAGAAACTTTATTAAATAAACAATTAGAACTAACAAATACTCTTATCAATATGATGTCTAGTTTAATTAACAAATTATGTAAATAAGCCTGAAAATAGCTATATGGAACGCAAACGGCGTTCTAAATCATCTAACAGAAATATAATTATTTTTAAGAACTAATTTTATTGATATACTCATACTTTCCGAAACACACTTAACTTCTAAATCATACCTTAAAATCAATGGTTATGACCTGATACTTGCCAACCAACCAGCAGACAGGGCCCACGTGGGTTCAGCATTGCTAATTAAGACACAAATTAAATATGAAATAATGAACCCAGTAAGAAAAACCTCAATTCAGGCAGCCCGTATTACAGTCAAAACAAACAACAGTGATTTTGTCATCTGCGCTATATATTGCCCTCCGCGCTACTCCATAAACTCAGGAGAATAAATAAATTTTTTTGAAGAATTAGGATCATCATTCATTGTTGGAGGCGATTTTAACGCCAAACACCCTTGGTGGGGCTCGCGCCTTGTCAATCCAAAAGGCAGAGAACTTTTTAAATGCATATCTACTAAAAACTATTGTACTTTGTCCACTGGCCATCCTACTTACTGGCCCACAGATCCGAACAAAGTTCCTGATTTAATGGACTTTGTTGTATTTCACGGTATTCCCTCTAATGTGCTTGATATTACTGAAAGTGATGAACTTTTTTCGGACCATTCTGCTCTAATCGTTAATTACAACTCAAATATACGCACCGTCTCTAATAAATATCGCATATTAAACGAGAAAACAGACATAAAATCCCTGCAATTTTGGCTTGAAGACCAAATCAATCCAAACTGTGATCTGAATTCAGGACATGAACTTGACGTTGTGGTTGATTCTTTTACAAACTTAATTCATGAAGCTGCTGCCCTTTCAACTCCACTAAATACACAATCAATTATAAAAAATAATAGCAACAGTTTCAAAGCGTCATTAGAAATAAGTCGTCTTGTAAAAGAAAAACGTAGACTTCGAAGGTTTTGGAAAAATAATCGAAACCCAACTAACAAGAGGAATTTAAATAAAATCACTAAAGAACTGAAAGAATGTATAGCAATTGAAAAAAACAAAGGAATTCAAGACTTTTTAAAAAGTCTAACTCCCTCAAATTCTAATGATCATAGGTTGTGGCAAGCCACAAAATATCTCAAGCGTCCATGCAAACGAAACATACTCTTCAAAAATAATCAAGGAATTTGGTGTCGATCTGACATTACTCAAGCTAATGCATTTGCAGATCACCTTGAAGAAGTATTTCAACCTTTCCAAATGGCCCAAAGCCAGCACACACACAAAGTTCGTGATTTCTTAAACTCACCTTGTCAATTGGACTTACCAATTAAGAAAATTAAGGTCGAAGAAGTAAAAGAAGAAATCAAAAGATTAAGAAATACCAAAACTCCTGGCTTTGATGGAATTACCCCAAAAATTGCTAAGTTGCTGCCACCTAAAGCCCTTATTCTTTTAACAGAAATCTACAATGCAATAATTCGTCTAAACCACTTTCCAACGCAATGGAAATGCGCTGAGATCATTATGATCCCTAAACCCAATAAACCTGAGCACTGTATAACTTCCTACAGACCTATCAGCCTCCTTTCATTATTCTCAAAAATATTTGAGAAAATATTTCTTGTAAGACTAATGCCAATTCTCAACAGGCAAAACATTCTGCCAGATCATCAATTCGGATTTAGAGCTGGGCACGGAACTCCTGAACAATGTCATCGCGTCACCAACGCAATAAGAAATGCCCTGGAAAATAAACAATTTTGCTCAAGTGTTTTCCTCGATGTGCAGCAGGCTTTCGACAGAGTGTGGCATGACGGCCTACTTTTCAAAATAAAATCTTCTTTACCAGCTCCATATTTCTTATTTTTCCGCAGCTATTTATCACAGCGTAGTTACTACGTAAAAATTAAAGATGAGAGATCTAAACTGTGCCAAATCAAAGCAGGTATTCCCCAAGGGAGCGTATGAGGTCCAATCTTATATACAATGTATACCGCTGACATTCCAACAAACAGCAATTTAGTTGTTGCAACATATGCTGATGACACTGCGATTCTTGCCACACGTGATGATCCCTTACAAGCTTCCACAATTGTTCAAAACCAACTAATAAAATTAGAGCAATGGTTAGTGAACTGGAATATTAAAATTAACTCAGAAAAATCTAGACATGTTACTTTTACCATGAGGCGTCAAGAATGCCCTAAACTCTTCATTCATCAAAAAGAAATTCCACAATATACGTCCGTGAAATATCTAGGTCTACATTTAGATCGCAGACTGACTTGGCGCGAGCATATATCCGCCAAAAAAAAACAGTTAAATATCAAAATCCGAAAAATGAACTGGTTGATTGGCAAATCATCGGAACTTAGCATTGAGAGTAAAATCTTATTATATAAAGTAATACTAAAACCAATATGGACCTATGGCATTCAGCTATGGGGAACAACAAGCAATTCAAATATTGAAATACTGCAACGATTCCAATCAAAATGCCTTAGAAAAATTGCAAACGCTCCATGGTATATGAAAAATATAAATATCCACAAAGACTTAAATATACCACTTGTCATAGATGAAATCAAGAAATTCAGCGCTAGATACCTTGACCGTTTGCACCACCATGACAATGTTGAAGCCATACTTCTTTTAGACGAGAATAATGAAACCCACAGACTTAAAAAATGGCACATACTTGAGCTACCATTTAGATCATAAAATTTAGCTATTTATATAAAAAAGATACATGTCTAATATTATATAATAGCATTTGTTTATCTATTTCATAATATTTATTTTTTCTTTTTGTTTTACTCGTCTCAACAGAGATGAGTTATATGTTAAGTCCAGTTAAGCTATTCTGTACTTGTTAATAAATTTGCTTATTGTCGCACGACAGATTGTAAATAAAATTATAATAAAAAAAAAAAAAAAAAAATTCTATATTGCATAATCAAAGTGAAGATGAATTGGTTGAACATGTGCAAATGATGTGTGAAAGCATAGAAAATAACCTAAACTGTGAAATTAATATATTTTCCTCTTGCAAAGATTCAGTGGCAGAGAAAGGTTCAGAAAATGCACAAATGATGTGTGAAAGCAATGAAAATAACTTAAATAGTGAAATTAATATATTTTCCTCTTGCAAAGATTCAGTGGAAGTGAAAGAATCAGAACATGCCAAAGGTCGCGAAAGTTTTAAAAATTTTCTTATGTCGTGGTCAATCAGATATGGAATTTCAACAAGTGCTGCAAACGAACTTTTGAGGCGACTCAAAACCGAAGGGCATGATTTACCTTGTGACATCCGGGCCCTGAAATCAACTCGCAGAGAGACCAACATTATTAGCATGGGTGGAGGGTCGTATTTCCACTACGGCTTGAAGAACTGCCTTACTGATTTTCTTTATAAATATGCAAACTCTCCCACAACTTCCAATAGCAATACATTAGAGTTGAACTTTGGAATTGACGGACTGCAATTATTTTCTTCCTCAAAGCAAGCTGCTTGGCCTATAATGATGAATGTTTCAAAGTTTCCAGACGTTTTTTTAGTTGGGTGTTATGTAAATTCGGATTTGGAAGGCGTCCGAAGTTCTAAAACGAAACCAGAAACTTCTGACATATTTTTAGAGTCTTTTATTATGGAGCTCAAGGTGTTGCTGCGTGAAGTTTTTTATTATGATGAAAATGCTTTTTCCATATCGATTGGAGCATTCGTTTATGACGCCCCTGCCCGAGCATTCATTTTAAATATTAAAAGCCATTCAGGGTATTATTCATGCTCTAAGTGCACTCATAGAGGTGAAAGATACTTGAGGCGAATCACGTTTCCCACAAGTGAACAGATCCTACGAACGGATTCATCATTTAATAACAAATCACAAAAAGAGCAACATTTAACTGCCGATAAAATTTTGTTGGACACAATAAACATTGGCTGTGTTACTCAATTTCCGATAGACTACATGCACTGTGTTTGCCTAGGGGTTACTAGACAGCTTCTTAAGCTTTGGATCAAGAATAGAAGTGAAAAATATTCATTGTCAAAAACTCAAATTGACAGATTGTCTTTTGAAAATATTGTACTGAAGAAACAATTTTCTGCTGAGTTTTCTCGAACACCAAGAACTATTGATGAATTTGATAGATGGAAGGCAACCGAGTACCGGTCTTTTTTGCTATATAGTGGGCCGTATGTGCTTCAAAATAACCTGGATGAAGAACGTTACCAACATTTTTGCAAATTGCATTTTTCCATCCGAATATTATCCCATCCCGAGCTATGCTTACAATTCAATTCCATCGCTAAAGACCTCATTGAAGAATTTGTAAACGAGTTTGTTTATCTCTATGGCCAGGAATCAGTAACCTATAATTGTCACAGTCTAACTCATTTATGTAACGATGTCGGGAAATATGGCTCTTTGAATAATTTTAGCGGATTCAAATACGAAAATTATCTTTTCCACTTAAAAAAAAACAATAAAAAAAGGTTCTCGTGTTTAGCACAAATATCCAACAGAGTTATTGAGAAAAGTTACATTATAAAAGTATTAATAGAGAAATATTTCCTTCTTTAAAAGGCGCTCTAAGGAACAACACTTTCCAGACAGTCATATGTGAACATTTCAAATTGTCTGCACGTCCCCCAAATGATTGCTTCTGCGTTGAAAACAAGATATATTTTGTAACGAAAATAACTGCTGAAAACGATGATATATACGTCTTTGCGAAGGAAGTGAAAAATCTACAGCGCCAATTTAGTTTTGAAACCAGAAGTTATATTTTGAACATTTACGAGACCAATCGCTTACTTTTATCTGACTCCCAATTCAAGTTTAAACCGAAAAACATTGACTGCAAATATCTTCATTTTCATATAGAATCGTATTCAAAACATTCCTTTGTACCACTGCTGAAAAATGAGTAATAGTTCGATAAATATTTCTGTAGCAGAAGAAGATGGTAAAGTATTTCACATGCATTGAAAAAGATTTAATGTTCTGAACAATAAAGTATTTAACATGCATTCAAGTAAACTTAACTTTCATATAATTCATTCAAGTCCTTATTTTTACGCAATTGGAGCCGCAACTTTCGTCATCTATGGATCTGACTCCGGGAACTCAAGAACAGCTGACATGTGAGTGAGCTTTTGTTGTTGATAAAGTAAAAAAGTTTAATTTATTTGGCTATAAAGTCTTAACTTTTTCAATAGGAAAACCCAAATACGTATAGTTTTTCTTATTATTTTTTACAAATAAAAATAGGAAATTAAAATTTTATAGTCAATTATTATTCCGTCTATCTAGTTGATTATATATTTATAAGTTGATTTTATATATTTTTTTGTTTAGATAATCAAAATTTGCTAGAAACGCTGGTTAATCAAAATAAACAGTTGATTGAAGAATATAAAAACCTTCGTGAAGTCAACAGTAAAATTTACGAAGGCTTTACGGAAGAATTCATAGGGTTAAAGCGATCCATAGAGCAGGTCTTAACGTCCTTCAAACGCCAACGCACATTTTGTTCAAAACTGCCAGGTCTTCCATTCACAGAAAGAAGTTAGTGAAGTATTGGACTTTGAGAAGCTCGTGCAAGATGACGAAGAAATAAAACAAGACTTGGTAAGTTAATGTACACAGTTTTTATATGTTGAAGTAAACTATGTCTGTATTAATTCATCATTCTAATGACCTTTCTTATCTTTTTTTTAGATAACGAAGTTCGATAAGCAACCGACAGATGACCTGAAAAAGTTTATATTTGCCAACTTAAAGTCCATCTTCATAAACGATTCTTTGGCTTCTAATTTTTCTTGGACAAATTTTAACAACAATATATGTAGCTGTCAAAGACTTCATATTCGTAAAAGTTCTTAAAGGTTTCTAGTTAACAAATGGTTAGTACTTTCAAATATCTAATTCTTTCGTTTATATATGTAGATTCATGCATGGAGAACATACCCCAAACGAACTACTCAAAAGTTGACGAAACAATCAAAAAATTTTTTAACGGCGCCAAGGACAGGAAAGCCAAACAAACAAAACGTACGAATACACAACATGAATAATTTGTTATATAATAAGTTTAACTATTTGTAAATGCAAACGATAATAAATAAAAATATAAATGTATGAATTAAAAAAAAAATTAAATTTCATTAACAGAATAGGTAGATTCTTAAAGATTTCAAATCCAAAATTTCTAAACGAATTCGCAAAGATTAAATTGTACGATTTAGTTAAGGCAACTCCTTACGATTTAGTAGAGAGCTTACTTTACGAAATCGTTAAGCTATTTCTTTACGAAGTCGTGTCAACCCTCCCATACATTTTTCGTTACGATTTCGTAAAAAAATCGGTTCCGATTTCGGAAAATTCTTAAGACGCGGCGTAACGATTTCTGTAAAAAATCGGAACAAATTGTTTAGTGGGTGATTTTACATTCGGTTGTAGCAATGCTGTACTTAGTGTAAATTTTTTTAAAACTTTACACTTAAATATTTCAGATATGAATAGGCTAATTTTTAATTTATGTATCTATCATTGTATTGCTAACTGCAAGCATTAATTTAAAAAAGTTGCATTCCAATCCGTTTAGTAGTGCCCGAGATTAGCTCTTTCCAAAATTTTAGACTTTGTTTTATAATATGTATAGATGTCGACATGAGGAATTTAGAAACATAGGCAATAAAATACTGAAAAAGGTAACGAGAGATATAACACCAAAAATAATTAAAGTCACATCCCGCAAACAAAAACTTGAATTATTAAAAATATATCATGATGATCCTGTTTTCAAAGGCCACCCAGGATTCTCGCGATTCTTATCTAAACTCATACGAACGTACTTTTGGAAAATCATGATTTCCGATGTGAAGCTCTACATCCGAAATTGTGAATAATGCAAACAAAATAAATATGGCATAAATCATATAGAACTCCTTATAAAAACAAATACTCCTTCTATGGCTTTTGATGTCGTACAAATTGACACAATAGGCCCATTCCCTAAATCATTTCACGGAAACGACTATACACAATCATTTGCGACCTAACAAAATACCTTATCACAATAATATTGAACACCTATGCATACTTAACCCTCTGCGACTGACGTGGTAGTGTGACAGACTCCATTGTACAAAAAAAGCAGTTTGCGCCGTTATTTAACTTACATCGATTCTCGAATTTTCGGTACCTTCTTATTACGTACTCATGCGTACATTTTTGTGAGAAAAGCGATCTAAGTAAGCGCACGCTTCGGCGTGTATGAAGAAGTGTCTGCTGGCCAACCACGTCAGTATTAAGGCAGGTGTCTGAGAAACAACCACCTCAGTATTTATGATATATTTGCGTAGTGTCTCCTAGAAAATAGGTCAGTGAAATTGTTTGGATATGTTGTATTTGCTTATAGTTTCCTTTTGATTGATTCCTTAAACACAAATCCAGAGCCTCACTTTTCTAAGATAACTTCATCTTGATCTTTTAAAAGCCGTGACGAGCAGATACAACAGTGATTGGAGGAAGAAAGCGAGCATGAGCATTAGAATTAGAAACACTATTATCCTACATACCAAAAAAAAAAATAAAGCCAATCTTCTGATTTCTTCTCTTCACTCAAATCACAAAATATATCTACTACGATAGCAGATTACTACCATACAAAAAGAGGAGTAAGCGAAGTTGACAAAAAGTGTTCAATATATTCATGTTGCCGTAAAACTCGTCGTTGGCCTATGGCAGTTTTCCAAACACTACTTGATATGATTGGTATTAATAGCTTTGTATTATATCAAATAAGTATCGATACTGATAGTAAAATGCGGAGAAACTATTTCATTTTCAACTTGGCAAAGGAATTGGGGTTAGATCACATGCATTTCCGGGTTACCAAGAGAACTGAGAATGGCGATCACCAGGATTCGCGGTAAAGATCTTCTCGCTCCTCAACCAACTATTTAATCTACTCCTCCAAGTGCAATAAATCTGTGCTCAATTTGTAACTCGATACTGTCGCTGTGATTGCTTCAAGCCAATTTGCCTCCAGTGCTTCAAGCCGCTTTGTGAGACCTGCTAAAATAATAAGCAGCCATTGATATGATCTCTTTTTTTTCTATCCTGATCAGTTTAAGTCTAATCTAAAATAATTGCAGAACTTTTGTTAAAAAAAATAATATGAATTAAGTTTTTATTGTTTTTGTATATGTATAAGTTTCTTAGAGCCAATGTGTGGCTTTTCAATAAATAATGTTTAAAATGAATTGTGGGTTTTTAATTAAAAAAAATGGTAATAAATAGTAATTAAAACCCTTAAACTAAAACCAACATTAATAACCAATAGGTTTTCAAGACGGAATTACGTAAATATAGGCCGTCGAAATGGTGTCTGATGTACTACCACGTCAGTAGAGTTGTGAAAATTAAGTCACGTCAGTCGCAGAGGGTTAACAGTCACACATATCTAAAGGGCGCTTATGGTTGTCAAGTAGGGGTGGGTAACTCAGCTAATTTTCGCGAGTTTACTCAATGACTCTTACTCTGAGTCAGCTCAGTGAGGTAGCACAATTGAGTTACGACTCATTTCCTAATTGTGTCGTTCTGTGCAACTATGACAGCACTTTATCGTGGAGAGGTGAACGTTAAATAATTATTCAATTATAATTAAAGTGACAGCAAGTGATAACGCGCCAAAAAGAAACATTTTCGCGCTGGTTCTTATGTTCTGTCATACTTTATTCTCACCATAGAAAATATGATAGGCAACTTTATTGTTTTCTTCTTTTTCTTGTCCGACAGGGTGAATTGTTGATATTTGTTGGAACGATTTTCCGTCATCCCTTGTCAAGTTTGGTTTGGAGACAAACCGGTTTCGGCGTTGTGCCATCTTCAGTGTCAAATTTCGTTCTGTACAGTTTATGTCTGTTGTTCCGTATTTATTTCATTTATTTGGTCAATCAGGTATTGGTGCATAATCGTAAATGTTAGCAAATGTTAAGTATCCTGAATATAGGTACCTAAAGTCTCGCGCGGTTAGGGTCCAAAAATGTATATTTTATCACGAATCTGTCTTTGCGGTAAGAACAGGTATATAGTCAGTAATTTTAGTCCGTTTAGGTATTACAGGTTTGTTTTGTATGTTGGTATCAGTCATTTTACCTACGTCTTTGTTTTGTTTTTTGTAAACAAGCCTTAATGGTGAAAATATCGCATCAGAGTTGCTGTTTATTTGTTCGTTTATTATCCTCCCATCAAATGTTTTTTGTTTATATATTTCCATGTTTTCAAGAGCATTTAGGCGCCGTCCTTTTTGTTGTACGTGCAGTACCTTCACGGTTTTCTTTATGTTTGCGGGTGAACATTTTGCGTTTACCAAATGGTTTGCAAAATTAGATTCAGGTATTGCCGTAGGTTTTTGTATCCTTTTGTTGTAGTCCCTTATGTGTTCACGGAATCTTGTTCTTACTTTGCGTCCTGTTTGTCCTATATAGCTATATTTACACTCACAGGTCAGTTTATACACGCCTTGTTTGTTCAATGGGTCTTCTTCATTCGTGCTGCTTTGAAGTATTCTTCCCAAGTTGTTTCCAGTTTTGAACGCCGTGTGGATATTATACTTTCTGAAAAAATTTTCAAGTTTGTATGTCATTTTTCCTGTATAAGTCATTACTGTCCAAGTTTTTTCGTCTAGCACTCTGTCGCTTGTTTTTTGAACTGCATATATTTTTCTGAATTTATCCACGAGCTCCTTTTTATATCCGTTGTTTGTTGCTATGTTGTATATTGTGTTTAGTTCCTTTCCGTATGCCTCTGGCGATAGAGGTATTCGTTCAAGTCTGTTTATTAGTTGTCTTAAAGCGGCGTATTTGTGTTCTTGAGGATGATTTGATGTGTTATGTATTATAGTGTCTGTAGCTGTCGGTTTTCTGTAAATTTCGTAGACAAGTTTTTTGGCAATTTTGTCTATGTTAATCGTCAGATCCAGGTAATTTATTGTTCCCTTCTTTTCCATTTCCATCGTAAACATAATACATCCATGTTGTTTGTTCAGGTAATCCAGTATCTGCTCTTCATTGTCCTTGGTGATCACGCAAATAATGTCATCCACGTACCTTGCATAGAATACTACGCCTAACTCGGCTTTCAGTTCTTCCATATACTGTCCCTCCAGTTCTTGTATAAATACCTCCATGAGGATGGCCGAGGTTGGATTTCCCATTCCCAGTCCGTTTGTTTGTCGGTATATTTTATTATTAAACTTAAAATAATTTTGTCGCAGTGTAGTTCGTAATGTGTTTGTGATTTGGGTTGTTTTTATATGGTTTTTCGTTTTTTCGAGTAGTGTTTTCCGGATCATATCTATTGTTTCTGTTTGTGGATTTTTGGAAGCGCTATCAAAAATCCACAAACCGGACACTCCAATGAGACCCATAATTAACTATAAGTCGGCTCCTGCTTATAGACTCTCCAAACATCTGAAAATGCTGTTAAATGATAATTTGAAACTTCGTAACGAGCACATTGTAGCAAACACGACGGAACTCATCCATAAACTGGCAAACGTGAAAATTACACAGCAAATCAGGCTAGTATCATTTGATATTAAGGACTTGTACCCATCGATCCCACAAACAGAAACAATAGATATGATCTGGAAAACACTACTCGAAAAAACGAAAGACCATATAAAAACAACCTAAATCACACAAACACATTACGAACTACACTGCGACAAAATTATTTTAAGTTTAATAATAAAATATACCGACAAACAAACGGACTGGGAATGGGAAATCCAACCTCGGCCATCCTCATTGAGGTATTTATGCAAGAACTGGAGGGACAGTATATGGAAGAACTGAAAGCCGAGTTAGGCGTAGTATTCTATGCAAGGTACGTGGATGACATTATTTGCGTGATCACCAAGGACAATGAAGAGCAGATACTGGATTACCTGAACAAACAACATGGATGTATTATGTTTACGATGGAAATGGAAAAGAAGGGAACAATAAATTACCTGGATCTGACGATTAACATAGACAAAATTGCCAAAAAACTTGTCTACGAAATTTACAGAAAACCGACAGCTTACTTAATTGGCGCAACAACCGCCTAAGCGATTTTGGCCTAGGTCAACAAAGCACGCCAGCTGTCCCTATCTTTTGCTAACTGGCGCCAATTGGAAATCCTAAGTATAGCCAAGTCTTTTTCCACTTGGTCTTTCCAACGCAGAGGAGGTCTTCCTTTTCCTCTGCTACCACCAGCGGGTACCGCGTCAAAAACCTTCAGGGCTGGAGCTATTTCATCCATTCGTACGACGTGGCCTAGCCAGCGGAGCCGCTGGTTCTTAATCCGCTGCACTATATCTACGTCATTGTACAGCTCGTACAGCTCATCGTTCCATCGTACACGGTATTCGCCGTCGCAAAGACACAAAGGTCCATAAATCTTTCGAAGAATCTTTCTCTCGAACACTCCAAGAGCTCTCTCATCTGATGTTGTCATCGTCCATGCTTCTGCGCCATACAAGAGGACGGGCATGATGAGAGACTTATAGAGTATGGTTTTTGTCCGTCGAGAGAGGACTTTACTGTGCAATTGCCTACTCAGTCCGAAGTAGCACTTGTTGGCAAGAGAGATTCTACGTTGGATTTCAAGGCTGACGCTGTTATTGGTGTTAATGCTGGTTCCTAAGTAAACGAAGTCCTCTACTTTTTCGAAGTTGTAACTGTCAACAGTGATGTTTGATCCCAGTCGTGAATGGGCCGACTGTCTATTTGATGACAGAAGATACTTCGTCTTGCCCTCGTTCACCTCCAGACCCATTCGCTTCGCTTCTCTATCCAGTTTGGAGAAGGCAGAACTAACTGAGCGGTTGTTAAGACCGATGATGTCAATGTCATCGGCGTACGCCAGCAATTGTACACTCTTATAAAAGATGGTGCCTGACCGATTAAGTTCTGCAGCTCGAATTATCTTCTCCAGCATCAGGTTAAAGAAATCGCACGACAAAGAGTCACCCTGTCTGAAACCTCGTTTGGTATCAAACGGCTCGGAGAGGTCCTTCCCGATTCTGACGGAGCTGGTGGTGTTGCTCAACGTCATTTTACATAGCCGTATAAGTTTTGCCGGGATACCAAATTCAGACATTGCGGCATATAGGAAACTTCTTGTCGTGCTGTCGAAGGCGGCTTTGAAGTCGACAAAAAGATGGTGTGTGTCGATTCTTCTTTCTCGGTTCTTTTCCAAGATCTGGCGTATTGTGAATATCTGGTCGGTGGTAGATTTACCAGGTCTAAAGCCGCACTGATAAGGTCCAATCAGTTCATTGACGGTGGGCTTAAGTCTTTCACACAATACACTCGACAGAACCTTATATGCGATGTTAAGAAGACTAATCCCGCAATAGTTGGCGCTAACTGCAGGATCACCCTTTTTGTGGATTGGGCAGAGCACACTTAAGTTCCAATCAGTAGGCATGCGTTCTTCCGACCATATTCTAGAGATGAGCTCGTGCATGCACTTAACCAGCTCCTCTCCGCCGTACTTAAATAACTCAGCTGGTAACCCATCGGCCCCGGGGGCTTTGTTGTTCTTCAGCCGTGCTATCGCTTTCCGAATTTCGTCACAGTCGGGTGATGGTACATCGCGTCCATCATCATTGATTGGGGATTCGGGTTCAACATCTCCAGGGTTGCAGTTGCTTCCATTAAGCAGTGTGGAGAAGTGCTCCCTCCATAATTTAAGTATGCTGTGGACATCAGTCACCAGGTCGCCGTTTTCATTCTTACAGGAATTCGCCCCGGTCTTAAAACCTTCTGTAAGCCGTCGAACTTTTTGAAAAAAATTTCGGGCGCTTTTCCTGTCGGCCAACATCTCAAGCTCTTCGCACTCGCGCATTTCGGCCTCTCTCTTTTTCTCACGAAAAATGCGTCTTGCTTCCTTCTTCAGCTCACGATAACGCTCCCGCACAGTTCGCGTTGCGCCCGATCGCAGTGTGGCCCTGTAGGCAGCGTCTTTACGTTCCGTAGCGGCGCGACATTCCTCGTCATACCAGTTGTTCTTTCGGGCTCGCTGAAATCCGATGGATTCTTCAGCGGCGGTATGTAGACAGCGAGAAATATGATTCCACTGCTCGGAAAAATCGTTCTGTTGATTATTGCTCTCAGAGAGCAGGAGTGCAAGTCGAGTGGCGAAGTGGGTAGCTGTCTGTTGCGATTGCAGCTTTCCGACGTCGAGCTTTCCTTGTGTCCATTTGCGCGCGCTTTTTGCTGCACAGAGGCGCGTGCGGATCTTAGCTGCCACAAGAAAATGATCCGAGTCGATGTTGGCTCCTCGGTTCGTCCGCACATTTAGGACACTGGAAGCATGCCTTCCGTCTATCACAACGTGGTCGATTTGGTTTCGTGTCTTACCATCTGGAGACAGCCACGTAGCCTGATGAATCTTCTTATGCTGGAACCTGGTACTACAGACTACCATGCTTCGGGCCCCGGCGAAGTCGATCAGTCTCAGTCCGTTATCGGACGTTTCGTCGTGGAGACTGAATTTTCCGACTGTGGAACCAAAAAAAACCGACAGCTACAGACACCATAATACATAACACATCAAATCATCCTGAAGAACACAAATACGCCGCTATAAGACAACTAATAAACAGACTTGAACGAATACCTCTATCGCCAGAGGCATACGGAAAGGAACTAAACACAATATACAACATAGCAACAAAGAACGGATATAAAAAGGAGCTCGTGGATAAATTCAGAAAAATATATGCAGTTCAAAAAACAAGCGACAGAGAACTATACGAAAAAACTTGGACAGTAATGACTTATACAGGAAAAATGACATACAAACTTGAAAATTTTTTCAGAAAGTATAATATCCACACGGCGTTCAAAACTGGAAACAACTTGGGAAGGATACTTAAAAGCAGCACGAATGAAGAAGACCCATTGAACAAACAAGGCGTGTATAAACTGAAGTGTGAGTGTCAATATAGCTATATAGGACAAACAGGACGCAAAGTAAGAACAAGATTCCGTGAACACATAAGGGACTACAACAAAAGGATACAAAAACCCACGGCAATACCTGAATCTAATTTTGCAAACCATTTGGTAAACGCAAAATGTTCACCCGCAAACATAAAGAAAACCGTGAAGGTACTCCACGTACAACAAAAAGGACGGCGCCTAAACGCTCTTGAAAACATGGAAATATATAAACAAAAAACATTTGATGGGAGGATAATAAACGAACAAATAAACAGCAACTCTGATGCGATATTTGCATCATTAAGGCTTGTTTACAAAAAACAAAACAAACACGTTGGTAAAATGACAGATACCAACATACAAAACAAACCTGTAATACCTAAACGGACTAAAATTACTGACTATATACCTGTTCTTACCGCAAAGACAGATTCGTGATAAAATATACATTTTTGGACTCTAACCGCGCGAGACTTTAGGTACCTATATTCAGGATACTTAACATTTGCTATCATTTACGATTATGCACCAATACCTGATTGACCAAATAAATGAAATAAATACGGAACAACAGACATAAACTGTACAGAACGAAATTTGACACTGAAGATGGCACAACGCCGAAACCGGTTTGTCTCCAAACCAAACTTGACAAGGGATGACGGAAAATCGTTCCAACAAATATCAACATATGCAACTTCTCTCTTTAACCTCATAGGTTTTGTGCTGGAAGCAAATCTCAATCATGGGCTGGCACGCAAAAAGGCTCTTTATTTGGCTAAAAAAGCTAGTTAATGTTATTGTTTATCTTTAACTTGAGAATTAAATGAAATACTCGTATTTATTTATTTAAGCCAAGTAGTACAATTAAGTTCTTATAGGCTAAGTAGACATAAGTTAAGTTTAATCTGCAGTTATGAAAAAAAGTATAAATATGTTATTTATAAAATAAATTCACTGAATTCAAAAAGCTATCTTTTGAATATAAAAAATCTATCTCAATAAGTTTAGAGACTCTATTGAACTCAATCAGAGCTCGAGAAATAGGAGCCTTTTGAGCATAAAGAGATTTAGAAACCCCAACATTAAAAATTTTCGAGCTTCAAAGTGCCTTGGCCGGAATATGAAAGAAAATTCTCTCAAGGAGCGATGTACAGTCCACAGCCCCACGGAGCAAATAGAAGATGAAAGACAAAGATAGTATTGTTCTCCTGTTCTGCAATGATTTAAAGTTTAACAATAAACACCGCGATTCATAGGTTGGGATAGAATCAGAAAATCGAAATTTACGCAATGCAAAATGTAAAAATAGTTTTTGGATGCGTTCAATTCTGGCAATGTGGCACATATAATAGGGTGACCAAATGAATGATGCGTACTCAAGTTTGGACCGCACAAAAGACGTATACAAAAGTTTCAGCGTATACGGGTCGGTATAATCCATACTATGACGCCTAAAAAAAGCAAGCATAGCATAAGACTTAGTAGTTATGAAATTTATATGACTGACAAAAGTGAACTTCGAGTCAAATATTATTACCAAGTCTCTAATTTCACTAACTCGAGTCAGAGGCGAGTTTAAGATATGATAAGAGGTATCAATGACATCGATTCGTTTAGAAAAGGTAATTTGGAAACACTTTTTTATGTTCAAGAATAGCTGATTGTTGACGCACCAGTTTCCAACCTTATCTAAGTCCAATTGCATCAATTCAGAGTCATGACGGCTTTTGATCAAGGAATAGATTTAAGATCATCCGCATAAAGCAGAAATTTTGCTGAAGAGAAACAGGAACAAATGTCATTGATAAGCAATACAAAAAATATAGGTCCCAGAATACTACCTTGCGGAACCCCAGAGCAAGCAACGAAAGGAGTAGACTTTACATTACTCACTACAACCACACAACGACGCTTATGCAAGTAAGATGCAATCTATTTCAAAAAAACTGAGTAGAAACCAATGCTGGCCAATTTCTTTATTAGAATTATGTAAGAGACCCTATCAAAAGCTTTGGAGAAATCTGTATAAACGGTATCAACCTGATTACCCGATTTAAATGCCGCTATACAATCATCAGAGAATACAGTTAAATTTGACACAGTTCGGCCCCTAAAAAATCCATGTTGCTCCGGGCACAGCATATTCTTAACATAAAAAAATAGTTTGTCTTGGATAACGCAGTTGCAGAAAGCTTTGAAATAGGCCTATAATTGCTTATATCGTTTTCCAAAAAGCTTTTGGATTAGATTTTAAGTTTTGTTCAAATCTTAACACATAGTTCCGGTGCAAAAATTTATCCAGACACATAAATTTCTTATTATACTCTTTATACAAATCGAAATAAGCGGTATTATTACTTTTATTGAATTTACGCAAAAAATTGTTATTCTTATTTCGCAGTTTCATCAAAGCAGCATTGTGCCAGGGCACCTTATATTGCTTATTTGTTACCAAAGGAATTACCCTCATACAAATGTCTACTACAGTAGATTTAAAAGTCTCAAAGCACTCAGTGATGTCAAGATGATGAAACAAGTCATCCCAGTTAACGTTTAACAAGAGATTATCCAGTTTCAAAAAATCGCACAACTTAAAATTAAAAGAAGTATTGTGATTAGCATAATCAGTATTAGAATATTCATAAAATTCTAAATCAAGTACAAGAGGTACATGATGCATATTAGATTTTATAATTGGTGACGTACATTCATTTATGGGAAAATTTATACTTTTGTTTAAAAATATTAAGTCTAGAGTTCGACCAAGATTATTCTGGAAGCAATTAATTTGCATGATACCAATACTTAAGAAGCTATCTACTAAATATATTTCACTAGAGCTATATACATTACAGGCAATAAGTGCCGATTTCGAGATAGTGTTTGACCATTTCACATTACAAAGATTAAAGTCACCCAGCACGCAAAGATGATCACTGCCCACTTTATTCAATGCCAAGGATGTAACGTTGTCGACGTGAGCTGCGTAGACGTCGTTGGTACTGTTTGGCGGAATATAAGAGGCACAAACAAATATGGAGTCAGCAATTCCACGCACTTATACACAAAGTTGATCAAGTAGCGCGTTCTCATTATCAAGCACTACCACAGAAGCCTGATGTTTACATTTCACAGCGATAAGAACCCCTCCTCCTCTAAAACATCCAGTTAAATTAGAATTTCTGTCTTTACGAAAGACGTTGTAAATATTTGAGTCAAAGTACTCATCACTAAAAAAGCTTTCGTTTAACCACGTCTCTATGAGGACGATAATGTCATATTCACGATGTGAACTAAATAGTCGCACGAGGTGAGATTTAGTTCTGATCCCAGACATGTTATGCAAATAAATCTTTAGGCGGTTAGGATCTCCGACTGAACCGATCGATTTCCATTGGACATCTGTTGCCGCTCGTCGTTTTTTGATAAAAAATTAAAAGGGCGAACAACTACATTTGTAGGCCAGAACTCCGGTGTTAATAGCTTTGAATAGAGATTTGCGTTAACTCCCAATTTGAAGTTAATGCTCTTCAGAGTATTAGGTTGAACACCATTTTTTATAAGGCTGTAACAAGATAAGCATTTTTTCTCAATACGAGTGCGTTTAGCAATATATTTAATGATATTATCGGCTGTAACTGAAGACGAAAAGGGTGATAGGTGCAACCATTTCATTTTCTTTACAACACTCAATTCATTATCGTCAACACTAGCATACGATGACGTGTTAATTGCATTTGAGTGAGCAGAGCTGGCATATACAGCAATTGCGTTAGTGTAAGCAGATGGTAAAGGCGACGATATTGGTGAGTGTGCAGCCACGTTAGCGAATGACTTTGAAAGCGAAGATACTAACGCTACTGTAATATATACGAAAATGAGTGTAATGGAAATAAAAGATTACTATATCAAATCAATATCCATCGGATTTAAAATAGTCTTTAAAAATGATGCTGATTACATAAAAACATGTGACTATTTTAAAAAGTCCCGTATGGAGTTCTTCTCTCACAATACTAAACATAACAGGCCTTTCAAAGCTGTTCTCTCTGGACTTGAGAGTGCTACATGTGATGAAGTCAAATGCGCTCTTCTCGTGCTCGGTTTACAATGCATAGACGTTAAGATGATTGAAAAAACTACTAAATTTGGTCTGAAATTGCAACTATATATCGTCTATTTTCAAAATAAATCTACAACGTTAAATGAATTAAAACAAAAATATTGTTACATCAATCATTTTAAAGTTAGATGGGAGTTCAAAACCAAACCAGCAAATATGCTAACTCAGTGTCGAAATTGTCAGTTATACGGGCATGGGCAATCACATTGCAATTTTATAACATCATGTGCGTTTTGCGCTGGTTCCCATTCCACATCGAACTGTCCTGATAAGAGTAAATTAACGTGTGCTAACTGTAAGGGCTCTCACGCATTGTTTTATATTTCTTGCCCTTGCAGAACTACCTATGCGTCGGGAGAAACCAAACAACAAACTAAGAGGCAATAAGCCTGTATTTGATAACAGTGAGCGTAATTTCCCTCTTCTTGCTAATACTAGTGCACACACACAAAAGCCTGTCTTTAATTCGAACTGGTCGAATTTATTTAAAAATAATAATAGCTATAATTGCAACAATAACATTAAGTATACTAGTATTAATAATAGCTCAAATTCTAACAATCTTTTCTCGCTTGACGAAATTAATTCATTAATAAATGATTGTTTACATAAGCTAGCTACCTGTAAGAATAAGAAAGATCAATTTAGTGTTATAACTGAATTAACTATAAAATACCTTTATAATCATGATTAATACAAAACTTAACATTGTAACTTGGAATTCACGTGCTATTCAGCATAAAGCTAATGATTTTTTTTTCTTTTTAAGCAATCAAAATATACAAATTGCTCTCATTACAGAAACATGGTTAAATCCTAACATCAGATTTGCTCATCGAAATTTTGTTGTACATAGAGGGGACAGATTGATTGGCAAAGGACGTGGCGTTGCTATTGTAATTGACAAGCGCATTAAGCATACAAAAATTCTTTCTGTGTCTGCGCACGTTACACAGTACAACAGCTAATCTGGGGGGTGAGAAATTCCAAGTCAGGGTGATGGTACTAGGTCAGTATAGTAAAACCCTCAAAGGGTTTGGCGTTCATATGTGTCAGTTTTTTTTATGACCTTTTAAATTTTTTCCTTATCTTGATGTTTTTTCGCTTAGTTGTAACATTTTGGCAAAAATAGTTTAACATAACTCGAGAACCACTTGTCCGATTTTGATGAAACAAATTTAGAAAAATTAAGAATTACAGTTTCTCTAATCTGTTTCTATACCGTTTTCCTATATGTGCAACACTTTCGAAGTTAAAAATGAATGTATGAAGGGAAAAAAGTATTTTTTTCCTAAAAATTTAAATATTTTTTTTTTTTAATTCATAAAAAATCCAGCAGCACTGGTTCTGTAATGTTCACATAAAACATGCATTGTCATTATACTTCTTCTCTTTCTCACACTGGTTCTGTGATTTTTGTTATTCAACAAGTGCCGACGAACGCGAACAGTAAAAGTAATTTTTCTCAAATTTTTTAAAAGTGAACAAAAGAGAACAAAATATGGAACTGTGCAAGCCAGATATAAATAGCTTTTGCTACTGCTGTGGTCAATATGTCTCAACACATAAAAAAAGGGGAAATTTCAGTACTGATTTTGTTCAAACATACGAGATGTACTTCAACCAAAATGTTATAGTGAACGAAAATTGGGTACCAAATATAGTGTGTAAAAGCTGCTACAACCGTCTAATGGATTGGAAAAATCGAAGACGTGATGATCCCCCATATGAGCCATCAGTATCCAATGAGCCAATTTTAATAAATCAAAATAAGCTTGATTTAATTGTTGCCAAGTTGGAATTAACACAGCATAAATCGGAAGAGCTGGCTTCCATTTTGAAATCAAACAATTTGTTGGCACCCGGTGTGAAAGTCACAGCTTATCGAAGTCGTCAGGCAACACTCCAAAGTTTATTCCTTGTGAATGATGAAAAAACTTCTGCATATTGCCCGGATGTAGGAAAATTGATGAACGCAATGGAAATAAAATATGAAGCAGATGACTGGAGATTATTTATTGACAGTTCAAAACTCAGCTTGAAGGCGGTTTTACTGCATAAGACCAATAAAAAACCTTCAGTTCCAATCGCCTATAGTACAGAAACGAAAGAAACATATGATGCACTGGAAAATATTTTAAAAATGGTTAACTACGCCAAACATATGTGGCGCATATGCTGCAATTTAAAAGTTGTAGCAATGCTTTGCGGTCTTCAAAGCGGCTATATAAAATATATGTGCTTTTTGTGCGATTGGGACACACGATTTTCCGGTGACCAATATGCATGCCACGGATGGAAACTCAGAGAGCACAGCAGGTTACAAACGGCCAATATTATTCGTGAGCCTCTAGTGCCGAAGGAGAATATATTGCTGCCTCCACTGCATATTAAACTTGGAATTGTTAAGAATTTAATCAAAACTGTCGCCAAAGAGATGAAGTTTTCTTGTTTTTGAAACTAATTTACCCGAGACTCAGCGAAAATAAAATTAAAGAAGGAAAGTTATAATATCACATTCATTTCCAATGGTTTTCCATCTTAACAAATTAATTTTTTCCAAATTAATTTTTTAACAAATTAATTTTTACTTTTACTGTTCGCGTTCGTCGGCACTTGTTGAATGACAAAAATCACAGAACCAGTGTGAGAAAGAGAAGAAGTATAATGACAATGCATGTTTTATGTGAACATTACAGAACCAGTGTTGCTGGATTTTTTATGAATTAAAAAAAAAAAATATTTAAATTTTTAGGAAAAAAATACTTTTTTCCCTTCATACATTCATTTTTAACTTCGAAAGTGTTGCACATATAGGAAAACGGTATATAAACAGATTAGAGAAACTGTAATTCTTAATTTTTCTAAATTTGTTTCATCAAAATCGGACAAGTGGTTCTCGAGTTATGTTAAACTACGTTTTTGCCAAAATGTTACAACTAAGCGAAAAAACATCAAGATAAGGAAAAAATTTAAAAGGTCATAAAGAAAACTGACACATACGAACGCCAAACCCTTTGAGGGTTTTACTATACTGACCTAGTACCATCACCCTGACTTGGAATTTCTCACCCCCCAGACAATAATCCCAAAAATGTTCCACAGTGTTATTAAAAAAGGTTGGTATTGAGATTGAGGTTGCTGACAATAATCGGATTCAGATCTTTGCAGTTTATTTTCCTGGTAAGTCTGCCAATTGTTTAATACAAAGTTGCAGTCATAACTCTTATACTCACTTAAAGCAAATGTTTAAATCAGATTTTCTGAAATTCTCTAGACTTCCTGGTCATGCTATATTTGGTGGTGATCTCAACTGTTGTCATCGTTCCTGGGGTTGTGCCCGTGCTAACTGTTGGGGTAACTTGCTATATGAAAGTCTCAATCATTCCCGAATTAAAGTACTTGCTCCGTCTGAGCCCTTTTATCCCACAAAATGCTAAACAACAGCCCACTGTACTCGATCTCTTCTTTACTAATTTTCCAAACATCACAATTCATCCATCTTCCCTACATTTTCTTTCTTCAGACCATCTTCCCGTACTCCTCACTGTTAATGCTGATACTGCTTGTAAAACGTTAACTTATTACGATTTTTCTCAAGCAAATTGGCGGCTTTATCGTAAATATCTACAATAGTTGATATTCATTCCGTTACAACGCCTAATGTGGACGATATGCTAAATTCTCTTAATGCCATTGTACATGAGGCTGTTGATAAAGCTGTACCAAGAAAGCGTGTCAAACCTGGCTCACCCTCGCTCCCTCCTCATATCATTGATGCCATAAAAACTAGAAACGGGCATGTAAGGCAATGGCAACGAACCAGATTATTGTTTCATAAATATTGTCTAAAAAATCTGAATAAATTCATTTCTGATCAGCTGTATGTTTTTCGTAATAAGCTCTGGAATGATAAACTTTCTTCGTTAGACCATGTGGCAAAGCCTTTCTAGAAAATTGCTAAGCTGTTGAAACGTAAACAACAACCAATATCCACGCTTCTTCATAATGTTACCTCATATCCCAACAATTCGTCTAAAGCTGAAGTACTAAGAAACACATTCATAACCAAATTTTTTTTTAACAAGTTCCCTCTCTGACGCAAATACTATTAATAGCGTACATCGAACTATATCGGATGTACATATATGTATCTACCCCAACTATCAACCCACCTTTGTTAAATGCAGATGACGTCGCAGACTTAATAAAATCTCTTAAAATTTCGAAAAGTTCTGGGCCTGACAAAATTTCAAATGCATGTCTAAAATTTTTTCCTAGAAAAACCATCTTGTTTTTTAATTATGTCCTAAACTGATGTCTTCGACTTGGCTATTTTCCAAATTGTTGGAAAGTTGCAAAAGTTATTGCTCTGCTCAAACCTGGTAAACCTATTAACAGCCCAGACAGTTATCGACCCATTAGTTTACTCAATGCTTTTTCAAAAATATTTGAAAAAAATATTAAGTCCAGGCTTATAATCCATCTTGAAGACAATCATACATTGCAAGATATACAATTTGGTTTTCGCTCAGGACACAACTGCTGTCATCCCTTGGTTAGAATAAAAAACTTCGTAAACAAATCATTCACAGAGCATACGTCTGTTGGCATGGTTTTACTAGGTGTTCAGGCTGCATTTGACACGGTGTGGCAAGATGGCTTGATTTATAAACTCGTTCAAATTAGTTTACCGCTTTATCTCATAAAAATAATCCATAGTTTCCTAACTGATCGCACGATGTTCGTATCCGTTCTTGGTACTAACTCTTGCAATAGTCCTATTCCTGCAGGTGTTCCCCAAGGTTCTGTCCTTGGCCCTATTTTATTTAACATATTCACTTATGATATTCCTACACCCCAACACTGTCCTATCTCACTCTTCGCGGATGACACTTCTCTTTTCACTTCCAGCTCCTGCCCTACTGAGATTGAGACTAACCTAGTAAATGCAGTTCTTAAATTAGTCGAATATTTCGAAAAATGGAAAATTAAAATCAACATAGCTAAAACTAATGCAATCTTTTTCACGCGGAAAAGGCTAAGAACTAATCTTCCCTCTGGTCCTCTTAAACTTTGCTACGGTGAAATCGAATGGGTTCCCACTGCCAAATATCTGGGCGTACATCTGGATACCAAGATCACGTTTCCATACCACATTAAAATGTCCATAACTAAACTTAATAACTGTACTAAACTTATTTATGCTCTAATAAATCGTAAATCTTAACTATCTATTCAAAATAAGAGGATCTTGATCAAGACTATTCTTCTGCCAATCGTCCTTTATGCCTCTCCTCTGTGGTCTAACTGTGCCAAATGTCATATCAACAAAATTCAAATTGCTCAAAATAAACTGCTTAAACTGTGTTACAATCTACCTTATCAACATTCCACAATTAAACTTCATAAATTGGCAAAATTTTCTATGATTGCTGAATGCGTATCCAAGTATACATTTAATTTCTTCTCAAAATCAACACATTACGATAATGATATTATTAAAAATTTATTGCCTTAATAAGCACTAGTATTTAGTTTTTGTTGTCAGTTATTAGTAAATAAGATGAAAATGTCCTATAGGTTTTTTTGAATTTTCCTTGTAAATAGCTATCGTAATCAAAATCCTGTGTGTATTTATATTAAACACCTATAATTTAGTTGTAAAGAGATTATTTCTCTAATCTCTAATCACATTTCCTCGAATCTTCTCTTTACAAAGACGAAAGTTGCTCCACTTCAAACCATAAGCCTTCCTCGCTTAGAATTGTGTGGAGCAGTTCTTCTATCAAAAGCGATCAAATCTGTTTTAGCTAAGCTTCCTCTAGGAAAATATGACTTACATCTCTGGTGCGATTCATCGATTATTCTTTCGTGGTTAGAAAAACCACCCTGCACGTGGAAAGTTTATATTGCACACCGTACGGCACAAATTATAAAAAATGTGGGAAACGTTCAATGGAAACATATTGCGTCAAACCATAACCCTGCGGACCTTGGCACTCGTGGCTGCAAACCACAGGAATTAATCAACAACTCGCTTTGGTGGCACGGTCCAGATTGGCTTGTAAAATCTCGAGAATACTGGCCAATATCATTTCAACCAAAAATCATTCCTCCTGAAGCACGAATAGTTGAATTTCTACACACAGGTGAGGAAGAACCTGACTTACTTTATCGATTTTCATCATGGCCTAGAGCTATACGAGTCATCTCGTATATGTTTCGTTTTATCAACCGCCTAAGATCACATTCAATACAGTCCACTCCCGAAGCTAGTTTCAAAAGTATACTACTTTCTCAAAGCGAAATTCAGTTAGTGAAAACAAGACTAATATCACTTGCCCAACAACGGCATTATCCCAAAGAATACGCGAATCTATCCAATTCGAAACCTCTTCCAAAACGAAGTTCGCTTTTATCCACAAATCCATTTCTAGATCGAAACTGACTTCTCAGAGTAAGCGGACGTCTAGCAAACGCGTCCCTTAGTTACTACGAAAGACATCCAATTATCTTTTCAGAATCATCAATATTGTGCTATCTACTCATCCAATTCGTACACAATTTGTTAATGCATGCAGAGCATCAGCTCATGATAAGGCTTATCAAACAAGAATACTTTATTCCAAGACTTAAATCCAAACTAAAGCAATGCATTTTCAATTGTAAGACATGCACAATTTATAAACAAAAAATGCGAACCCAAATTATGGCCGCTTTACCTCCTGAACGGAGTACAGTTTCTTTACCATTCAGTCGAACAGGAATCGACTTCGCGGGTCCGTTCGAGATCAAATCCTCAACAACTCGTAAAGCACCCTTCCTTAAGGGTTATGTGAGCGTTTTCATATGCTTTTCTACAAAAGCTATACATTTAGAACTCTGTTCGGATCTCTCCACGAATGCATTCCAAGCAGCTTTCTCTAAATTTGTTGGCCGGCGAGGTTTACCTTAACTTATCTTATTTGACAACGGAAAAAATTTTGTTGGTGCCAGCCGAGCTTTACAGAAAGACTTCCAACAATTTCTTAAATAAGTATCGAGCGACATTCAATCTAAGTACATTACTCACGGGTTTGAATGGCGGTTTATTCCTCCAAACGCTCCCCATGGGCGGCTTATGAGAATTCGCGGTAAAGAGTTGTAAACTCCATTTCAAAAGAGTAGCCGGTAATATGCATTTCAATTTCGAGGAATTTACAACATTATTTGTTCGTGTTGAAGCGGTGCTCAATTCCCGTCCCTTATCGCCTATTTCAGACGATCCAGAAGAATTGGTAGCTTTAACTCCAGGCCACTTTCTTCGTGGTGCACCTCTGCCGTTGGGAAAAACTCAAAATTCTTCAGCAACAATTCAGCGCCCGCTGGAAAGAAGAGTACTTAAAAATTGCATAAAAGATACAAGGGCAATATCCCCAAAAGGATTTATCAGACAACGATTTTGTCGTCATTAAAAACGAATTAACACCACCAAATGAATGGCGCTTAAGGAGAGTAGAAAAAGTATACCATGGCTCCGATAACAAAGTTCGTGTCGCAGACGTGCGAACGCAACACGGTCTTTAACCAGGCCAATCGTATAATTATGTCTGCTTCCGGTTAAATCTAATACGCCTAGCCCGCAGTCCTGACTGCCACGCATTGTATTTTTGTACCATATCCTAGCCATAAGTTTATCCAAAATATCTACTAAAGCAAATCATATTTACGGAACAGTCGTGGGGAAAGCACGGCGAAGTCCACCACCGCTAGGATCCTTTAAAATATACTTCCGTCGGGATCCAACCGTACATCTTTGTCTCGTTTGTCATCGCTATCACGCACTGCGCTTCTGTGACGTATTTTTAAAGCTTAGCGTAGAAGACAGGGTCCACTGTGTATGAACCTACGGATATTGTTATAACTGCTGGACCAGGACGCACCGCGCTAAAGGATGTTCATCGCAGGGCAAATGCAAGACGTGCAAACAACCACACCATACATTACTTCATCGAGTTAAGCCTGGGGAACTTAAAACATCGCAGTTGCGAAACACGCAGACGCGCCGGGCCGGGAGGGAAGCTATCGTGGCATTGGAACGGGTGCATCAATCGTTGTCCCTTGCACCAGTGCGACGGGGCCGCCATGTTTAAGGTACTTCGCTACCTTAAAATGCATCCCTTTATTGTACAAGAGCAGCCACCCTGTTTTTCGAACTCGCTGGAAGCGAACGGTTGACGTTGCCAAGTAAACGCCTATAAAGGCAAGTGCTCAACATCTCTTCTTTTTATGCTATCATCGTGGGAACATCATTTTACACCCATACTACCATCGAGGAAATATTACGCAGCATCTATCAACAAGATTCAATCAGCTTTATATCATCCAAGATCATTTGCATCAACAATAATCTTTATATCATCTTTACATCATCAAACATCGTTTGCATCCGCATCCAGATCATCGATCTAAGTATACAATTTTTAATTTTACACAATAATTTCGAAATCCACCTGAATTATTAATCAAACCAATGTATTAGCAATACCTACACGCATATATGTATCTGTTTGTACATATGCGCATGTACACACAGTTCTAGATATGCTTTGTTGCTTCAACGTTAAAGATTCCTTTCACGCGGTAAAAATACAGCCTTTCATGCAATATATGTAATTCCATTAATAACTTACTAGATTTAAGGTCAATTTAATATTAATAAATAATATGAGGTATGAATTCAACTCATAAATCTAGCATACAATTTTACAACTTGTATTTTTGCGAAATTTCAAGTCTCCAGCTGATTAAATGGCAAAGTTTTGGCCAAAAATGCAATATCTGAACCGTCGTTTGTATGACAGTTATATGTCCGATTTTAATGATTTGCACTGCTAAAATAGTTGTCCTAATAGCTATTAGCTTTGCAAAATTTCAAGCCTTTAGCTGATTAAATGAAGGAGTTTTGGCCGAAAATGCAATATCTGAACAATCGGTTGTATGGCAGCTATATGTTATATTTATCCGATTTTATTGATTTTCACTACTATCTACATTAGTTCTCACTATACCTATTCTTTGTGCACATTAGCTGCTTAAATGGAGGTGTTTTGTGGCTAAATGAAATATCTGAACAATCAGTTATATGGAAGCAATATGTTATGTAGCTTTGATCTATAAGATTTTAACTGGTCTTATAGAAATTAGTATAGCGGACCTTCTTGCAAAATTGCAGGCTTCTAGCTTTTGAAATGACGAAGATATGAAGTAAATTTTATGATTTCGGAACAATAGGCTCCTATATAGATACGTTATAGGCGTCCGCTCTGGCCGGTTGTGACAACTGTCTTACAAAATGTAAAAGGACATCTGACTGCCAAGTTTCATTTAAATAGCTCAAAAACTGAGGGACTAGTTTGCGTTCAAACAGACGGACATACACACAGACAGACGGACGTGGCTAAATCGATTCAGCTCGTCACTCTGATTATATCGGTATACTTTTTGATGGGTCTAACTCTTCTCGTTTTGGTACTTACAAACATCGGACCAAAGTTAATATACCATTTCCATGAAAGGTATAAAAACACCTGCAAAATTTGTAAAGCACCAGTTCACAATACGATGTGTATTACAATATCGCTACTGGATACATATGTATATATCATTTCGCAATTGAGTTAACTCAATGTATTAACGCATTACAGTGCGCTTGCGCCAATGTATCAACGCATGAAAAATTGCGCCATTACCCACCCCTACTTGCCATTGAATATCAACCAAAGGAAGGAAGACATAAAGAAAATAATGGAACAAAAGTATCAAAACTTGGATCGAAAAACGAGAACCTAAGTAAGAAGCAGATTGGCATTAAGAACACACAAACAATCGATAGAGCTCGTTAATCTAACTAATGTGCCCATCAACAAGAGAGAAACAGAAATATTAAAAGGCCTTAAGCACACCATAAAATATTTTGATAATAAAAAAGAATTAGAGAATACTATTGTGGACACAGAATTAGCCATATCGTTACTACCCAACGAAGATCAAGAGCATGCAAGACATATGTGTAGACGAATAATTGAGAAGGACAAAAAATATATAGAGAAAAGAGAAATTAGCGACGAAAGTAAAACTCAAAGCAAACAATGTGGTAGCAACGAAAGCAGATAAAGGGAACACAACGGTATTAATATGCAAAGGAGAGTACACTAAAAAGACAGAATAACTAATTAAAAAAACAAATTGTCGGATGATGAGAAAGGACCCGACCGAAGAATACCAAGCAGCAATAAAGCGCGCAGGCACACACAATGACTCTACTGAATACTTCGGCGCCTTGTCGAAACACATAGCAGCGCTTCTTAGAGATAATCTGGAACTGACCAATTAGCACATATTTACAAATGGAAGTAATCGATAGAATGACATCACTAGATTGTATACCCACGAACACGAAATTGGTATCATTCGACGTCAAGGATCTTAACCCTTCTATACCAATAGCAGACACGACGGTCATCCTAAATTGAATACAGCTGGAGTAAAAACGTCGCAAAAGAACCCATTAAAGCTTTGAGCACAACACTGGACCAAACCTATTTTAAATTCAACAACAGAATATACAAACAAACTAATGGTCTAGGAATGGGCAACCCCACATCCGCAATTCGAATGGAGGTGTTTATGCAAAACTTAGAGGAAAACAAGTAAGAAAAGCTAAATTCAGCCATATCTTCTAAGAACACTTTGTATCTATCCCTTGATGAAATTGGAACGGTAAAGCTGTCTATGAGAGTCCATGATATGCCGAGCATATTGAAATCACCTAGTACAATCATCGTGTCATGTGCAGTAATCATTGAATTTAAGAATCTAAGTAACGCAACATGTTTTGAATATACCGATAAGTCAGAATTAGGAGGGATGCTGCAAATAGTTAAATAAAAGGAACTATTTCCTACCATAACTCGTATTGCTTTAAATTCGATTGACTCGATCAGGGGGACATTTACTTCTTCGGATGTTATAGAAGAATGAACCACCACCGATTCTGTCCTTACGGTCATTTCTATAAAATTGCTATTGGTTAGGAAGGATCTCTGAATTAACAAGTAAAGAAGTGGCTAAGTTCGATCGAATTTTATATACCCGGCGCACGCTTTCAGCTAAATATTTAAATTAACTAGGTACAATCTAACATGTGTGCCAAGTTTAGACTAAAGCGATAAAGTATTTCCAGACATATACATATGATCTCATATAGTCGGATTTCTGGCTGCAATACAACACCACATACTAAACTCAAGATATTTCCCTTCAGCATTTATTGAAATGTCCGATGATACGTTACGTGTGTATTTAAAGTTAAATTTTCGGATTGTTAAGTTACAAGTCTTCATTTTTGATGTAATGTAAAACTCTATATCATCAAAAGAAGTGTGCCTAGAAAATCTAGAGACAAAAATCGATTTTTTCATAGTGACCACAACCAACTTCTTTGCAGAGCAGTCTTTGGATGAGACGGTGCTACAGGTTTTGCAACAATAGGAGCAGATTGGGAATGTGGAAGCGATTGAGATGGTGATGGACCCACTTCAGGTGAAAATACCTTTAAGTTAGCATGTTCAGAATTACTCTTAATAGAGAAAGAAGCGCGAGTGCAGATAGCCCTTGACGAAGTTGATGAAGACGGACTCTGAGGCGGAGGGACAGGAGACAAAAGATTAATTAGCTGAATTTGTTTCGGTTGGGTCACAACATACTTTTGAAGTAATGTAAGAAGAGCGATAATACCTTCCTTGGGTGAACTGTGGACAATTTCAAAAAGAAACAAGTAAAACAGATAGTCTTTATGCCTTTCTTGAATGGGCGAATTGTATGAGAGCAATATGTTATATTTATTCGATATAAATAATTTCGACTGCTATATTAGTCCCAATTATAATTAACATTTGTGCCAAATTTCACGTATTTAGCTGATTAAATAAAGGAGTTATGGCCCAAAATTTAATATCTAAACTATTTGTTGTATGGCAGATATATGTTCTATTTATCCGATCTTAATGATTTTTACGCTTATTATTTATATGACTGACATTTGTGCAAAACTTCAAGTCATTAACTGATTATTTGAAGGTGTTATGGCTCAAAATACAATATCTTAACTATCGGTTGTCTGCAGCTATATGCTGGAAGACCTGGCGAACTTAGTCTTTCCCAACATTTATTAGATATACATAAATTAAACGTATGTATATAAATAATGCAGAAAATGAAACTTCCAAATTAATTTCGCATCGTAGCTTCCTACTTTTTTTTATACTTATGGCGAATTTTCAAAGCTAAAATTGCAGCAATTTTTCGTCGTCCATGTTAAGATGTATAGTTTTCAACTCCAGCGCTGCCAAGCAACAGTGTTTTTCGCAAACCCATTTTTCATCATTCAAGTCGAATACATCATGAAGTACATTAAAATCTGTTCAAAAATACGACTTATATAAATAGTTCGACTTCAGCGCCACCTAGTAGAGATATTTTTCTTATCCTTACCAATACATATAAGTTAACAAGGGGATCAACACACTTACTACTGTAAAAGTGCTGATGCCGTACTTCCCCAAACACGCGCATATCCAATGCAGGTAATCGACCACCAACGTAATTGATTTTTAGGCGAAATGCAAAATGCAATTCGTGGGAAGCGCAGCGTCAGCAATTATCCATTTAATTCATGTCGTTTAGATACTAAGTGTTAGCTTTAATAATATTTTTGTATGCATTCTTCCGAGAGAGCTGGAATGGTAAATATACCGATAACTAAGCAATTTAGATGGTTTTATTTACACAGGAACGCAGGGCGGCCCCCAACTCTATTTTTTTCGAGCCCACATGAGTGGGCTCGTTAAGTGGCTCCCGAGCAAGGACCCACTGAAATGTGGGACCTTGTGAGGAGCCTACTTAGCCGTAGAGCTCCTCCGGGATGGATCCCCTTAATTGTGGGAGTCCTTCCCGAGTGATTGTTGAAAGTGTTTGAAAGTGCTAGTGATAAAGTGGTTATGACAAAGAGTAAGAGAAAAAAAAGAAGAATAAATTAAAATAAAAAATTATAAATAATGCTACATCCGCATAAAAAAATATTTTGAAACCGCGGTTCATCAGAACCCTGCAGTTTATAATATTAGCTTAGCTCTGCGATCCCCACGGGGTGCTCAAGGGTTAAAAAGCTACTCTTTTGAGGGTAGCCCCTCCCAGTACATCTCGTGGGTTCACTACGTCGAGAGCATACTCTCTGACTACGAAGTGGTCCAAGAAAAGCCTTTATATCGCGCCATCCTGCAGCATATCATTTTAACAACGGTGAATCAACAACTGACGCTAATAGTCAACAAAGAAAGTACTCCGATTACTTACAGGAAACAGTTTCCGTTCTTGTTGAGACTTGCCGCAACAGGGCGCTAGATGTGTTCATACGTGGCTTGAGTCCTTAGTTATCTAGAATGCTCATCGTGCAAAAACCGAAAACCTTGCAGGAGCTTACTTACATGAACAGACCATCAAGCAAAAACGCGTTTAAGAGAGGGCCTACATCGTTGTTAACCCACATACAACGATGAACAGCAAGTAAATTTTTTAATGGACGGTCCACCAGCCTATTTCATATGAGAAACAGTGCTCCTAACTCAAGCATAAACTTCCTGACGTGCCTAACCAACGGCAATAACAAAACTATATTAAACCTAGTCTAGCAACAGATTCCACACCAGTCGATCCACCATTTTCGGTGCAGACAGTAGCAGGACCAAGTAAAATAAACAGAAAAATTTGTGGGAAATATTTCCACAAAGTAGAAAACGATACTAGAACAACATTTTATCGACTATCAGGACTCCAAATCTTTGATGGAATTATAGGGGACGATACGCTTAAGGCTTTCAGCAAATTGCAATGAAGGAGGCAGATATACCTTAAACAACTTTTTCAACCATGAATGGGAAATACGAATTTTTGAGGCTACCTTTTGGGTTAAAGAATGCGCCGGCTATATTCCAATGTTTGATAGAGGATGCCCTTAAAGAGTATATTGGGCGAATATCCTACGTTTATATCGATGACATCATTGTCTTTGGGAAAGATACTAACGAACATTTAAAAAAATGGAAATAATATTTGCTAGGCGCGCGGAGGCTAACTTAAGGGTCAATTTGGAAAAAGCGAAATTCATGCGGACGGAAGTAGAGTTTCTAGGATATGTAATCAAATCTGACGGAATAAAACCGGACTCTTCAAAGGTGCAGGCTATAAAGAACCTCTCGGCCCCAGAAGCACTCAAAGAACTGAAAAGTTTTTTGGGAATGACGTCATACTACAGGAAATTCGTCAGAGATTACGCGAAGGTTGTGAAACCATTAACTAATCTCTAAAGGCCAACCAATCGAAGAAGGTACGCATAAATCTAAAATATGGAGCCCTTCAAGCTTTCAATAATTTGAAGAAACTGCTTTTTGCCTCCGATATTCTTGCTTTTCCCGATTTCACAAAATCATTTAACCTCACGACCGACGCTTCTAACTATGCCGTTGGTGGCGTGCTATCACAAGGAAAGCCGGGAAAAGTTCGGCCAATTGCCTATATTTGAAGATCCTTAAATTAATCAGGGGAAAACCTATGCCACGAACGAGAAGGAAATGTAGGCAATAGTTTGGGCTCTAAATAATTTGAGATCTTATCTCTGTGGGGCGAAAAAGAATTAGGATTTTCACTGACCACCAACCTCTCACGTTTGCCTTGGGAAGTAGAATTCCGTGTCCGGCAAACCATCTAAAAGAACCTTTAGAACCAAACAATTTACCAGCAGAAGCTAGAAGCGAAGAGGGGACAGTTCACAGCGCAGATCAGGATGCGTCAAACCTCATTCCACATGTAGAAAGTCCGTTAAACGGGTTTCGAAACCAAATAATATTTACGAAAGCGAACGCAATGATTTGTGTGGAAAATCCTCATTCCGTTTTCAATCGTCACTATATCAGTTTACTTGTCATAGAAAAATTCTACTTTACCGAAACCTTGAAAGAACGTTTGAATCCATCACTTATAAACGCTATACAAATTTCAGAAAATCATTTACAGCTTCTACAAGAAGTATACCTAGAACATTTTCTTTCGTATAAAATCAGGATAACACAGAGGGTGGTCGAAGATGTAGCCAACGAAGACATAACTTGTTAGATAATAGAAGACGAACATAGGAGGGCTCATAGGAACTCGAGGGAAAACAAGGAACAAATACTGGAAAGGTACTATTACCCTAAAATGGCGAGCAGAATAAGGAAATTTACTTCTATTTGTGAAACTTGCCTCGCAAACATATATGATAGACATCCTGCGGTACCGCCGATGAAAGACACTCCTGAGCCGAAATACCCATCCAAAATAGTCCATGTTGACATCTTCGAAATACAGAGGGAAAAAGTTGTATCCTGCATAGACAAATTTTCCAAATTTGCTAAGCTTTTCCACATTAAAAACCGAGCTTCTCTAACTGTTCGCGCCAAGCTAGCGAAATTCATCCACTACTTCACAACTCCTAAAATAATAGTAACAGACAATGAGATTCATGACGCCTCTAGTATGCAATTATATAAGAGGTCTAGGAATTGAACTGTATCAGACGCCGGTTCAAAGAAGTGAGGTAAATGTTCAGGTTGAAAAACTGCATTCTACCATTATTGTCTTCGGAAAGAGATAAAAAACGTAAGACCAAAGAATTAGTGTATATCGCAGTCGAACGTTAAAACACAACAATACACTCTGTAACGAAACAGAAGCGACATTTTTTTTAATAGAACCGAAAGAATAAACTACCAACGATTGACCAACTTCAAAGATAGAGTTCATAAAGTGATCAGGGAACAAATTAGGAGGAACCAGAAGCTAAGGATTCTCCGATTGCATATGAATCGGAAAATACCCCAAAATTGTTATGTTAGGGATACACAAATAAAGGCAAAGCAGAAGGCACTTTACAAAAAATAAATTGTTGGTAGAAATAATAGAGTGACTTTAGTCACAAACAATGCCAGGAAGATTCATTAGGCACAAATAAAAACAATTTCAAAATAAAGCAACTTATAATAATATTAAAAAAAAAACAATGAACAAAGTACAAAGAACATAAACACAAAGTTTTAATTAAATAATCAATGGCATTATGGGAAAGAGTAAAAATTACTATAGCACAGACGCCACAAAAGCAATAACAGCGAAACTAAAGAGACAAAATCGGACCATTACAAGACCAAATAACGCTTACAAAAATAGGCAAAAATTGCCCATCAAAACAATTTTTGAAGAAGGCTGGAATGACCCAATATTTTCAAAATTTTGATGGAACCACAGGACCCTAGGATAGTAAGTTATAACGGAATTTCTGAAATAGAAATGTTAAACTACACAAAAAACGTTAACCAAATTGTTTTTTTTCTCAATAAATATTCTCGGATCGTGTGGATTTGTATAAAATCATCTCATACTATGCTTTTGTATAATATTTTTTCCTTTTTTATTTTTTTTTTTAGTCTAGTGCGTCCATGTAGTCGATCTTAAGTACTTCAACATGGCTTTGGGGAAATTGATCGAGGCAGCACATTATGATATCCAAAGCGAAGCTGTGCGGACTGTACTGCAATTCCACCTAAACCAAACAAAGCTGCGACTCGACAAGCTTCAAATGAGTAGGTAGAGAAAAACACGTTCCATTGACTGGATTGGTTCGGCATGGAAGTGGAGCGCCGAACGACGTTATAGTAAATAATAATCACCAGTACCGCGTCAACGAAAAGCTCTTTAACGTTACCCGAGAGGCGATCGAGAGAGCGAATGAAATGATGCTACATATCAACGCTGTAAGCAAAAATATTGAAGAAGAAAATCTGCCTGCCAAATGGCAAAATCTGGTGCCATAAATACAAACCTACTCGACCGAGATGAAATCCAAAAGCTTATTACAGAAGAAAATTCGCTGCCATATCAAAATACCATTGAATCTATAGAGTACCGATCGGCTTCCGTATATTCAAACGGCAGTAACCTTTTGTATGTTCTGTCAATGCCAAAAGTGAAATCAGAGGGTTACAGGCTTTGAATAACGCGGGCCGCTGTTATAAGAGGACAACACGTCGACCTCAAATACAACAAGAAGCCAGTAAACGAAGAGGAAATGTTCGGACTGACCGAATATTGTCCTTCGATTAGCAATTTAACAATCTGCTCACCAAAATCATTAACGAAACTTCCGGAAGACGGATTAGTAAAAGGCGGCGATGCCAAATGCCATTTTGAACCGGACAACCGCGTAAGCGTCGAGATGATCGCAGACGCAACAGTATTTGCTACACACTTTCAAGGAGAACTGCGAGGGGGAGACTACTCCACGCACCTCAATGGAACCTTTGTCATTTTACCAAATAACGAAACGATCATGTTGGGAAATCAAACGTTCACCAGCAGATCAGTACGCGCAGTCCAAGATTTGCCACCCGCTCTGGTCACCGTTACAAGCGATGGGTTGAAATTAAATTTCGACTACATCCACGGGCTCAGTATAGAGAATATTCACCATCTAAAGCAGCTTGGCAAAAATTTTTACTTTTCCTTAATTTGTGACGCTGTTGCCCTGACAATCCCGGCAGACATATGCTATATAATTTGGAATAAACTTACGACTTTAATCAACTTTCCTAGATTAAAGGAAACAGCACATCAGGACCAGCCAACGACCCACACCAAGGATCTTCCTCAAAAATTTACTCATCTGCGGGACGCAGATGTTTGAAGGGGGGTAGTTAATAAGGGGATCAGCACACTTACGACTGTAAAAGTGCTGATGCCGCACTTCCCCAACCACGCGCATAGCCAATGCAGGTAATCGACCCGCAACGTAATTGATTTTTAGGCGAAATGCAAAACGCAATTCGTGGGAAGCACTGCGTCAGCAATTATCCATTTAATTCATGTCGATTAGATACTAAGTGTCGGCTTTAATAATATTTTTGTATGCATTCTTCCGAGAGAGCTGGAATGATAAACATACCGATAACTAACCAATTTAGATTGTTTTATTTTCACAGGAACACCCTGGGCCGCAGGCCGGCCACCAACTTTACTTTTTTCGTGCCCACATGTGTGGGCTCGTTAAGTTATATATAATATGACTAAACTCGGACTATAAACACAATTTTTTAGTTATAACTCGACACCAGCGCCACGTATCGAAGTTTTCTCTCCGTAACATTTCTCCTTGGGCAAAGGCAAACACAACTAAAAAAAGTCGAAATAACTCAATTTTTATTGAATTTTCGTTTTATAATTTTAGCGCAAATTGCCTACCCATACTGCCGCTGACATTTTTGTAGAACTATATACATTTCCACCATACATTACATAAGTCTAACAGATTTTGCAGCGCACGCCAGAATGGCCTCGTAAATGGGACATTTTTACCGACTTACGTAATACTTATTGTTATAGTCTTACCAATTTACAATACCTCTCTATAAATCACAGCCTATGCGTTATTTTGTTGTAGGAGCTATATTATCGTTCAATAAAATCCGTTCATAAGTTTTTGTGTAAAAGTTTAACAAACATACACCCACATATTCAAACATTCGCATTTATAATGTTAGTAGGATTTCTCCGATCTTAATGATTTTCACTGTTTTAATAGTTCTAATAATAGCTGTTATTTGTGCAAAATTTCGAGACCTTAGCTGCTTAAATGAAGGGGTTTCGTGCCTTCTTGCAAAATTTTAAACGGGTGCAATGGGATACTGTGGTGCTTCTGGGTATGCGGTTACAGTTGCACGGCTGTACTCAATCCCTACTTTTACGTCCACGTTCGTGCACTCTGGGCAACGTGAGTAACCCATGTGCGAGATACGGTAACCAACTGGTGTGGCACCTTGGGTCACATCTAATAGAGGGGGACCTTTAGTGGAGCCACTCCTACATATTCGGTTTAAGAGTCCACTAAAATCCGCAGCGTCTGTTCACCAGGAGGTGCAGCTACAAGCGGGCGTCGATTGAGGGCATGCACCTGGAATGTCCGGACCCATAATTGGGAAGATGCCTTTGGCCGACTGGTTGATGTCCTCAGCAGAGCATAGGCCGACATCGCCGGCATCCCAGCTGTCAAGTAAAGGAGCGTAAATTCAGTGTCGGAATTGGATTGGAACTTAAGTGTGCTCTGCCCAATCCACAAAACGGGCGATCCTGCAGTTTGCGTCAATTACCGAGGCATCAGCCTTCTTAACATCGCGTATAAGGTTCTGTCGAGCGTACTGTGTGAAAGAGTTAAGCCCACCGTCAATATCCTGATTGTACCTTATCAGTGTGGTTTACACCTAGTAAATCTACCACCGACCAGATATTCACAATACGCCAGATCTTGGAAACACGCCATCTTTTTGTCGACTTCAATGCTGCCTTCGACAGCATGAGAAGAAGTTTCTTATATGCCGCAATGCCTCAATTTTGTATCCCCGCAAAAGTTATACGACTATGTAAAATGGCGTTGAGCAACACCACCAGCTCCCGTTTCAGACGGGGTGACTCTTTGTCGTGCGATTTTTTTAACCTGATGCTTGAGAAGATTATTCGAGCCGCAGAACAAAGTCGGTCAAGTGCCATCTTCTATAAGAGTGTGTAATTGCTGGCGTACGTCGATGACATTGACATCATCGGTCTTAACAACCGCGCAGTTAGTTCTGCCTTCTCCAAACTGGATAGAGAAGCGAAGCGAATGGGTCTGGAGGTGAACGAGGGCAAGACGTAGTATCTCCTGTCATCAAACAATAACAGCGTCAGCCTTGAAATCCAACGCAGAATCTCTCCTGCCAACAAGTGCTACTTCCGACTGAATAGGCAATTGCACAGTAAAGTCCTCTCTGGACGGACAAAAAAAAAGTAATTTCGAGCACGCTTGCACGTGATTTGTGGCGCTGGACGTGATGGTGATGTTGCAGTTTGGCGGGTTGGCGACCGTCTCTTCGGGATTGCGTCAATGTTGCAAGATCTTGGTGGACAGGTGTTTGCAAGGGGTGGTTTGGCTATTATTTGTTTGACAGCTTGGATGTGGCCCAAGGCGAGGCTTTAGTGATCGACCAATTTTGGGGATTGGAGTTGTTACTAATTTTCACAGCCGATTAAGAGCAATTTGCTCAAGCACATATTTAATGGCAAAAAAAAATCAAAAAATCGAATTACTTTTAAATTCTCTGGTGATAGCGGTGGTATCAGCTGCGATTATCGGTCCAAAAAGAATAGTTTATGCCTGCGGAAGTCAGATGCAGGGTCATGCGGTGAGGGTTAGAACTTTTCTTTTGTATTGAAAACTGCTTATCGGTTAACATATATTTTGTCGATAAATGGGGAAATTGTGTTTGTCTTTACTTGGTTGTAAACTCCACTAAGAAAATATACCAAACCAAATAATATGGAAATAAGGATAACAAAAATTAAAACAATAAAAATCTATGGTTAGGGTGCTTTAAAAAAATTACGAGGACATTATTTCAAAGAAAGACGGTACTGTTTGGTTCTCTCACGATACAAAAAGTGATTTATTAAAGCTATTTAAATGCAATAAGATTAAATTCGGCAAAAGAAAAAAAATTATTATTTTAGTTTTTGTACAAATTTTGATATAAATTTATTTGTTAAGTAGGCTCGACCTTATTGTTGATTTGTGTAGTTTTTAACTGTTTTATTTCATTATTTATTTTTAATTGAGCTGAATCCCAATTTTTGTTGAAAAAATTGGAGAAATAACAACAAAGCATAAAGCAGTAGAAGTTGAAGTACTATTTTATTGTATTCCATTAGGTTTTCATTAAAAGCAAAAAAATACAAACAAACAACTTTAAATTTCTGTAAAAACAACATTCCGAGTTTCATATCCATTTCCAGCAACTAGTATTGTTTGATTCTGCGTGGCACCAATTTCTGACAGCGCAACTTATAGTCGTCCGGAGAAAAGACTTCGCTCAAAGCTCAACTCAAATAGTAATGAAAGTTTGCCTTGTGAATTATAAATAGAAATTGCTTTTGGCATTTTATACAAAGTTTAATATAACCTCGACACACTACTATTTAACCTTTTTTTCTAAATAAACATTATAATTTACGTTTTTTTTCTTTAATTATTGTCTCTTAACACTTTTTTATATTTCATAATTTCTTCACAGGTATCTTTCTATTGAAAATAAAGACTTCACCAAACTACACCAATTATTAATCTTGAAAACAGCAAAATCGGAGGCTCATCATAGTTTCACTGAGAGTCCATTCGGGAGGGGAAAATCAGCTGAATATTTATGTTCATACATACAGGGTGTTTTTTAAAACATGTTTTTTCTAAGAAGAAAATAAACGCCTTTCATTTAATGCTATGGCCAAGCATTTAGCTTTATTATAATATATAATGTAAGGGTTTGCCATTTTGTTTTAGAAATGATTTAGGGCAAGTTACCGCCGCGGCTGGCTCGAATAAATTCCAGCCGAGAGGCCCAATTTTCGGCCACTTTTTGCAGCAATTGGGGCAGTATGTCAGCAGTAACACGCTGAATATACTCTTCCAAGGTGTCAATCGTCTCGGGCTTATCTGCGTAGACAAGCGACTTCACATAACCTAACAAAAATAGTTCAGCGGTGTTAAATCACACGATATTGGAGGCCACGCCACAGGCCCACGACGCGAGATAATGCGCTTACCAAAAGTTTCCTTCAATAAATTGATTGTTTCGTTGGCTGCATGGCATGTAGCGCCGTCTTGTTGGAACCAAAAGTCGTCCACATCAACATTCTCCAATTCAGTCACAAAAAATTCATTAATCATGGCTCTATAGCGTTCCCCATAGACTGTAAACTTATTTTTGGCTTCATTTTTTGAAGAAACATGATTCCCTCAGCCCTTAGAGCACACACAGTGACTTTTTGAGGATGTAACGGCGTCGCAACAATGGCTTGTGGATTATCATCATTCAAAATGCGACAATTTTGTTTATTAACCATTCAACCAAAAGTGAGCTTCATCGCTGAACATAATTTTCGTGTGCAAATCTGGATCGGTGGCCATCACGTTTTGGGCCCTTTCACTGAACGTTTGGAAACGTAGTCCCGGAGTGAGTTAGTTCATTGTAAAATGGCAAACCAAACTGCCTCAGTAAAAACTACACGTATAAAAAACACAAACTGTGTAAGTAAAAAGAAGGCGTCCGGCTTACCGAAAGCATTTGAAAATAATCTTTTATGAGCAAAAAACCATCTCATACCTAAGCTTTCAGTTCAAAAATGAGTCTAAAAAGTCTCACGAAATCTATTCATGACAAGTAAGAAAAGCAAAATTCTTGAGAAAACGAACTTTTTATACCCTCGCGTTGTAGTTTTGAATTGGCTGTGCTCATAATTTCATAAAAACCCCGTTTCTATGTTGCAAATCGATGCTAATAATAAACTTTACTCAATTTGTTCCAATAGATACCGAAAAAACGATGATATCAAGGACAATATGTTTACCAAATTTAGTGACCATACCTAGCAATGTTATTTAGATACAGATATTTTATCATAGGTGGGCGTGTTAACGCCCATTTCTCAAAATTTCACTCAAAATCAAGTTTCTTTATTAACAATCGCTCTAAATATCAAATTTTAATTCATTTCTTTCATTGGATAATAAAAAACGAAATTTTTGGATTTTGCAAAACTTCCATTATATGAAAGGTAGGCGTAGTTATGGTCCGATTTGTGACGATGATAACAGCGGTATCAAAGAAAATATGTTCACCAAATTTCGTGACGATTCCTAACACCATTGTTCAGATACGGAGTTTTTGTTATAATTGGGCGTGACAACGACTATTTTTCAAAATTTTGTAAGTATAGAGTTTCTTTGTTTAAAATAGGTTCAAATATAAATTTTCACTCAATTTGTTCTAATAGATAACGAAAAAATTAAGTTTTAGCATTCTTAAAAATTTCCGTTATATGGGAGGGGGGCGTGGTTATTAACAGATCTATCTATCTATCATTTTCAATACTAACCTACCCTGGCCAAAGGGCAATGTATGTACCAAGTTTCGTTAATAAGTTACTCAAGTTCTCGTAACCCCTAGCTCTCTGTCCGTCCGCGAACAAAGTTAATATACCCTTGTGTGGAAGAACGGTCGGGTATAAAAAGTTCACTTAAAACGACGTTGCATCAATTTTTTTTTTGAATATTGTTGAATGAACGCTAACACTCCAAGAGTCTTCAGAAAACTGTGCATTTCTTAAAGTTTATATTACACTCCAAAAAGATGTCCTTTCGTATGCTTTTTTCAGAACACTCTCTGTATGGTTAACCGGGACATTACGTCCGCGATGGTAAACACGTGTTTACCCATCCCTGATGCTCGACGCTTTGCGCTGTATTTAGCAACGAAATAGTTTAATGCTTGTACGTCATTGTATTTTTGTAAACCTTTACTACCAAAAAAGGGTGTTTATATTCCAATAATTAAAAATGTATAAAGTTGTTTTTTAAAAATGCTTAATTTTAAAAAAAGAATTATTAAAATCGGTTCAGTACTTTGTTACGGATTCGCCGACATACGTATGATACCATAATCATGGCAACCAGGGACGGAGTGTCTGTGGCAAGGTCCAGTGACCATGGCGTGTGCACTGGCGTTGATACCCGGAGCTTCAGTTTCGTGTGGTTGCTATACATAATCACTGGACAAACAACCCTCCTAGTCAGTCAACAGCCCTAACAAGAAAAACTTCACTTGCACACTAAAAGCAAACAACAGAAACCAATCTACAAACACAAAGCTATGGCCCTATCGACCCAAACCCTTAACATGCCTAGCAGGTCGCTTCATTTTATTGATGGCTGTCACTCTACTAAATTTAAATAGAAATATGGCCGTAAAAATAATCAAAAAGATATCTTATAATTTAATATTCTTTTGTTTTTGAAATAATTACATTTTTTTGTTAGTAAAAAAAATTTACTTTCACTCTTTCTTACACAAATGCTTTCATAAGCTACTTTTTCAACATTTAGCTTTAGTTAAGTGTACTTTCCAATTCTTTGACTTACCCTGATATAGACCTAACATTCAAAACCAAGAAAACTGATTCCTCTCAACAGCTGACCGCGCAGAGGTCGTTGACCCGAAAGAAAATATATTTATATGAGTGTATGTAGCTAGTTATTTTTATACCTATTGCCGTAAATGGAAATTTTGTGAGCGCGATTTAAGGAACACGTTCCTTATCACCTAACACAAATACCATCTTTCTCAATAAACATATTCCTTTCCTAAACAAACATTGTAACTAACGAAAACATGTTTACCGACAAGAAAACATATTGTTTTCCTAAACAAACATTTTATCAATTGTAACTAACGAAAACATGTTTACCGACAAGTAAACATATTGTTTTCCTAAACAAACAATATTTATCTGTAAGACTCATTATTAGGTTAAGAAATAATATGTAGTATATATAGGACCAACATATATGAAATAAAACAGTCTGACTTTAGTCAAGAGTAATACATGTAATAACTGGGGGCTCAAGCCGGTTGAAGAAGCCATTTTAATCTTGAGGTGACGAAAAAAAGATTAAATAAAATTTTTCAAAAATTCCACGGGAAGTAAGACTTCCACCAACAATTAATTGCAAAGTATAGGTCGTGAAATAGTGGATAATACTTTTGAAGCAAAAAACCAAAAAAGAAAGCTGGATAAACTAAGAAGCCTACGTTCTTGTAAAAAACAGATAACTTTCGACAATAATAGAAACCAACCAATCGAAATGGAACAACGGATTGCCGAACTTCATGCACAGATGGCCACATTGATGAAAACTATACAGAGGCAACAGGAACAATTCACACAAAGACTGGCATCCCTAGAACAAAGAAGTTCACAACAATCGACGCCAACTGTACAACATGAAGACATCAGATTAAATATCAATGACGCAAAAGACATCGATCTGGAACTATTCAAATCATTACCAAAATTTGAAGGCGATAAGTCGCAATATAGACCGTGGAGGTCACAAGTGTGGACATTCATGGAGGCGATAAACAATTTCTACCAACATCCCAAATATTACAGCGCATTGGGAATTGTCAGAACAAAAATCACAGGACCAGCCGCTGACGTTCTTACAAACCATAACACGAAAATGAACTTCTATTCGATAATTAACCGATTAGATTATACGTACGCTGACCAACGTCCGCTTTACGTTTTGCTGGACGAGATGAAGAAAATAGTGCAAGGCAGGAAGACGCTGGCAGAATTTCATAGCGAAGTATCGAAAGCACTAAATTTGACGTTGTCCAAAATCGAGATGTCCAGAGACCAAGACAATGCAGCAATGAAGGATTATGCTAACCAAGAAGCTGTTAGAACATTCATCCTTGGGTTGAATTCAAAATATACAAGCGGAACTTTATACAGTTACAATCCGATCAACTTAGACGCCGCATATGCGATAGCATCAACAATTCATCACGACAACCAGAATTACCAATTTGACATGGACCCCACTTCATCAAGATCCAACAAAAATCATCAGGGATACAATGCAGGATATAGCCGAAATCCACATCAAGAAGGCAGGTACCAAAACCAGTACAGACCAAACTACAGTATGCAGAGGAAACATGTAAGGCAACAACAACCTGCACCAATACCCATGGGCATAGACAACTCCAGGCAATACATGCAGACAACAAGGAATAGTAATGCTGTAAGTGCTAAATATAATAATAATAATAATAACAATAGTAATACGAACAAGAGAAATAGGGTAGATAGTAACCAAAATGTTGCACCTCCAAATAGAATACAGAGAATTAATCAAACAAACCAAGAAAATTTAGAGTCTGTAGATTTTTCGAATTATAAGGAACAATTTGAATCAGGCAGTACTTTTTTAGGCGAGTGAACGGGCTGCCCTGCATTCAAACCAACTGCGGCCTTACAGGTACGCCCGTAACATTGTTAGTGGACACAGGTTCGACTAATAATTATATAAACATTAAATGTAGCTTAGGTAAATCAGTAAAAATAAAAGCTTTTAAGACTAAAACATTACATGGATACTCAATCATAGATTCAAAAAAAATTATTACCATGTATGGACATCATTTAACCTTTTTCGAAATTCACGAACTTAACGAATTTGATATCATTCTAGGGGAACAAGGATTACGACAAAATGAAGGCAGAAATAAATAAATTTGATTATAGTTTAAAGTATAAAAAGATAAAATCTTCTAAAGTAGAACAAAAAATTAATTACAGAATACAAAGACGAAATTTATGAATTAATGAAAAGAAATAGTGATAGTAGGGAAACATTACCTTTCACTACAAGAATACAAGCATCAATTAGGACAGTATCAGAAGATCCAATATGGACAAAACAATATCCATATCCAATGTCTGATCAAGACTTTGTCAGGAAAGAAATTGAGAAACTATTAAATGATGGTATAATACAACCAAGTAAGAGTTGTCCATTTAACTCACCTTTATGGACTGTCGCAAAAAAAGGCACTGATGACCAAGGTAGACCTAAAAGGCGGATGGTTGTTGACTTCCAAAAAATAAATGCCAATAAAATCACTGACAGGTATCCTCTCCCAGATGTAAATATGACAATTCAAAATTTAGGAAAAGCAAAAGTTTTTTCTACAATAGATTTAGAATCGGGTTTTCACCAGATATTAGTTAAAGAACCTGATCGAGAAAAAACAGCATTTTATGTCAACGGTGCGAAGTATGAATTTGTTAGGATGCCATTCGGGTTAAAGAATGCTCCATCCATTTTTCAACGATGCGTCGACGACATCCTTTGAGACTATATAGGTAAGTTCGCCTACATTTATATAGACGACGTGTTAATATATTCTTCCACACCAGAGGAACATATGGAACACCTTCGGATTATAATTAACGCCTTACATAATGCAAACATGAAAATTTCTGATGAAAAGTCATATTTCTTCCAAAATTCAGTTGAATACCTTGGACATATTTTAAAATATAATAGGATAACAGTTGATCCCAAAAAAATAGAAACAATAAAAAATTACCCACAACCAAAAAACTCAAAAGAGTTATGGTCATTTTTAGGGCTTGCTAGCTATTATAGAAAATTTATTAAAGATTTTGCTAAAATAACTAAACCCTTAACCATTCATTTGAGAGCAGAATTAGGTATGGTGAAAAAGAATCACAGTAACAAGATACCTGTGAACTTAGATGAAGCAGCTGTAGAACCTTTAGAAAAAATAAAAAATATGTTGCAAGAACAGGTTGAACTTTTCCAACCAGATTTTTCAAAACCCTTTAGTTTAAGAACGGATGCAAGCAATGTTGCCATTGGCGCAGTTTTAGCACAAAATCGTCAACCAATTGCATTTATTTCACGTACACTAAATAAAACAGAACAAAACTATAGTACCAATGAGAAAGAACTATTAGCAATAGTATGGTCTTTGCAAAAACTTAGGAATTATTTATATGGTGTTGCAGATTTAACAATCTACACTGATCATCAATCCTTAATATTTTCGATTTCTGAGAAAAATCCCAATACAAAATTGAAAAGGTAGAAAAACTTAATTAAAGAATATGGTGCGAAATTAGTTTATAAACCTGGACATCAGAATATTGTAGCAGATGCACTTTCGCGTCAACAAATAAATAATACAACAAATTGTTCAAATCATTCACAGCATAGTTCACCAAATGAAATTATGAAAAAAGTTAAACAACCACTCAATTCATTCAAAAATCAAATAATCTTACTTCAAGATAATGAAAAGAGTGAAGCAATTACCCAAACAAGATTTCCTAATAGATTTAGGCACACAATATTTTATAAAGATACAGCCGACTTACTCAGCAAATTAAAAGATATAATTAAACCAAACGTCACCAATGCGTTAAAAATAGATGAAGAAATATTATTCCATTTAAAAGATGAAATTATCACTACGTTCCCAAACTCTAAGATCGTGTTAGCTCAAAACCAACTGATAGACGTTATCTCTATAAACGAACAAAAAGAAATTGTCACACAAGTTCATAAACGTGCACACAGAAATTACAAGAATAACACACAGAAAATTTTATCCATCCATTTTTGGCCTAACATTAGAGAAATGTGTAAAAAAGGTGCAATATGTTGTGAAATATGTTTACAACACAAATACGAACGAAAACCAAACAAACAACCTATAGGAAAAACTCCAATACCAAACCGAACAGGAGAATATATACAAATGGACGTATTCCATATAAACAACATGCAGTATCTTAGTTCAATAGATAGGTACTCCAAATATTGTTATTTACGAAAGCTAAATACAAAGATAGATTGTCATGAATCAATAGAAGAAATACTCACACAAGTTTACCCAAATGCTAAATATCTTATGACTGATAATGAAAGTGTATTCAATGGAAACATGGTTAAATCAGTATACAATCGACTACAAATAATACATTCAGTTACTCCGGTACACCATTTAACATCCAACGCTCAAGTGGAACGTTGTATGTATTAGAACAAAAACAGGATAAACTGCTAGAATATCATAATAAAAGCAGACAAGTTATAACATATAAAACAGGTGATATTATATACAGCAAGACAGACCGACGTAATAAACTCGCAACAAAATATAACAAACACAAGGTGAAGGAAGATCGCGGGGACACGATTTTAACAGTGAGAGGGAAGGTCATACATAAAGACAGCATATAGAAACAAAGCACAATGCAAGGAGCAGGGGTAATAAACTTTCTTTTATTTATTTTATTTTTTTCAATCATGTTTGCTGATAAAATAACAGATTTATCAGGTAGGAAATATGTTCTAACTGAAACAGAAAACGTTTACACATATAATAGTTCAACCTACCTGTATCATGTATCAAACTTCTCAACAATATTAGCACCTTATGAAAATATAATGAGAAACAGATACAGTAGCATACAATCTCAAGAAGAAAACATTCTCATTAATAGAATAGAAATATTAAAATCACAATTGATACCATCGGAGCATCGCAGCAAAAGAGCAATTTATTTGCTAGGCTCAATTTTAAAATTTATAACAGGTACACCAGATCACAATAACCTAATAGAAATTAAAACAGGTCTTAATCAATTAATAAAAAATAATAATTTACAAAGGAAAATTAATTCACAGTTTGAGAAAATCTTAGAAACGCTAGATCCAAAATCCGTAACAGAAGCTTTAATCATTAGCGAAGTATACAAAGAATTAGAAACAATAACAAATACAATTAACTTTGCAAAAACAGGTAATTTTTATTCAGAAACTCTTAATCTGAAAGATATTAAAGAAGTTTTTAAAAAAGAAACATACGATATTCCAATAATAAATATTTTAGAATACTCTGATATCCATGTGTGTATGTTTAACAGTGCCATTGTAACAATTTATAAATATCCAATAATAACCAATAAATGTAAAATGTGTAATTTAATTCCATTAGCATTTAAACATGGAAAATATGAGCTGAAAAAAAAAATTGCTAAATGCAATAAAAATTTCACAAATCTATCAAATTGTAAAAGTTATGTAGGAACTAATATTTGCAAAATAGAACCAAACGATAAGTGTACAATTCCATTATTACTAAATCAAAAAGTTCAGTGTAATATTATACAAGAAAATAATTATCCTTTACAAGTGCTGGATCATGGTGACATTATAGTTGATAACGAACATATATGGAATGGACAGAAAATAAATGGACCACATTTAATTCAATATGACTATAGCACCACCATTGATGGTAAGAAATATATAAACCTTGAGCAAGAAATGAAAAACATAATAATTGCTTATGAAAACGAAAAAATAGAAATACTAAATATATTATCCTCTGAAGGTAATTATAAGTTTAGTAATATACAAAGGATGTATAAGTTCTTAATACCTATAGAAGAACATCCCATCACATTTATTTCATATCTTATCTTAGTAAGTATAATGTTAGCTGTAATCATATATTCCTGCGTAAAAATATATATATATCGACAAGTACAAATAAACAACCAACGCAGAAGAAATTTCGAAGATATATATGAAACCGAACTGCACCGACTCCAATCATAGACGCTGTGAAATGAGGACATTTCATTTTAACACAAGGGAGAGTTAAGGAACACGTTCCTTATCACCTAACACAAATATCATCTTTCTAAATAAACATATTGTTTTCCTAAACAAACATTGTAACTAACGAAAACATGTTTACCGACAAGAAAACATATTGTTTTCCTAAACAAACATTTTATCAATTGTAACTAACGAAAACATGTTTACCGAGAAGTAAACATATTGTTTTCCTAAACAAACAATCTTTATCTGTAAGACTCATTATTAGGTTAAGAAATAATATGTAGTATATATAGGACCAAAATATATGAAATAAAACAGTCTGACTTTAGTCGCGCGAGAGATCTGTCGAATTAGGATTATGGCTAAGCGCGAGCGCTGATAATGGGAGGTAGGACAAGTAAAGAAGTGGCTAAGTTCGAACGAACTTTGTATACCCGGCGCACGCTTTCAGCTAAATTTTTAAATTAACTAGGTATAATCTAACATGTGTGCCAAGTTAAGACGAAATCGATAAACTAGTTCCGGACTTATACATTTGATCTCATATAGTCGGATTTCTGGCTCCAATACAACACGACATACTAAACTCAAGATATTTCCCATCAACATTTATGGAAATGTCCGATTTGTAGTGTTTTTGGAAAATTACCGTTATTTGACAGGTGGGCGTGGTTATGGTCAGATTTTGATAAATATCGCTTAAATAGGCATAGTGTAATACGTATACCAAATTTGAACGAAATCGGGTGGGTGGTTCCAGAGATATACAGATGAACTCACAAGTGGGCGGGGCCACGCATCTGTAAAAAAATTTGATACAGTCGGATTTCCTGCACGAATCCAACAGCATATACAAAATTTGAGTAAATTAGCTTCCATAGCTACTGAAATATAGCAATTTTGCATTTTCGACAATTGCCGTTATATGGGAAGTGGGTGTGGTTACTCTCCGATTTTGCCCATTTTCAATACCAACCTGCTCTGGGTCAAAGACAATCTACCTACCAAGTTTCATTGAGATATCTTAATTTTTACTCAAGTAATCGTCTGCACGGACGGACGGACGGACGGACGGACGGTGGACGGTCGGACAGACAGACGTCGCTAAATCGACTTCTCTTTTCATTCTGAGCATTTTGGTATAAATATGTCTATATATATCTTGATTCCGTTATGCTGTTAGAAGCAACCGTTATGTGAACAAAGTTATAATACCTTGTGCGCGGGTATAAAAATTACACACAAGCTGGCGTACCTATGTACAAACATAGGTGCTCCTGTACATACAAGCAGCAGAGAAAATGGTATATATCAAGTCGTTTCACGGACGTTGGGATAGCGCGCTATCCATCAAGAGGCCCGTATGAATCTTTGGTGAAGCCACCTCCCCACTCACGCATTTCATCAGGGAGAGGCTATGGCATGAATGAATGCCTGACTTCCATGACGCCTTTTCCATAATCCCCCATCCACTTAAGGTGATTAGGGGTTCAGGAGCGTTCTGCTACGACTGCACCTGTGAAAGATACAAGCAAACAAAAGATTAAACATTTTCCAGACTATCTTAATCGCGTTGCTAAACGGCGGTGTTGTTCGCGTATTCTGATCTCAGTCATTATTTCTTTACAGATGTTTTTTACTGTATTCCAAACTGCTTTATCATTAATCATATAGGATATCAGATTTTCTGGCCTTGGATCTACCTTCATGACGATTCTTAATTTCTCCCGCTCAAATGAAAACGAAGGACAATAAAACGGTATGTGTTCTGCGTTCTCCGGCACAGTCTCACACAAAGCACAAACCATTGTATCATCATGACCATATTTACAAAAATACTCTCTGAAACAGCCGTGCCCACTTAGCACCTGGGTCGTATAATAGTCTATTTCGCCATGCAATCTGCCTAGCCCAGCCTCGATACTCGGGATGAGTCGGAAAGTCCAGCGTCCCTTTGTCGACGTGGCCCAGCGTTGTTGCCATTGGGTTAAGCTTTTATGGCGTTCGGCCGCTGTCTCTTGTAATGAGAGGGCTCTGCCTTTGTCTCGGGCCGCCTGATGGGTTCGCCGGATCTCGTTAGCCAGCAGATCGGCAGGAATTATGCCAGCAATGCCGCCTCATATGAGACAGTACGGAAAGCGCTACATACGCGGAGTGCACTAAGCCGAAATACGGAGTTCAAATTTTTTGCATATGACGTATATTGAAGCGCGTGGCCCCATACAGGGGCTGCGGACATAACCATTGATTGTGTGACCTTAGTTAGCAACCTCCTGCGATTTTGACCATGTCCACCTATATTTGACATTAATCTAGATAGAGAACAATGGACTGTTGCGGCTTTTTGTGTCACAGTTTCGATATGTAGTTAAAATGATAGCCTGGCATCTATCATAACACCTAAATACCGTACCGCAGGCATAGTTCCGAATACATACCCATTGATGTCTAGACATGTAGTTTCCTGTTTCTTTCTGCTTGTTATAAGTACCCCTTCGGTTTTGTGAGCTGTCAATTGGAGCCCTTTGGCCTTGAGCCAGTCATCGATTAATAGAGACGTGTCTTTCGTGGCCAATTGGATTTTTTCTATATTTTTAGCTACAACGGTAACCGCAGTATCATCTGCGTATACGATTACCTTCACTCCTTTTAGAACAGGTAGACGCAGGACTCCATCGTAAGCAATAATCCACAGAACTGGACCGGGAACTGAACCTTGGGGAACTCCTCTACTGACGTCATATCTATTTTAACCTGTATCAGTATTATAAAACAAAACTCTATCAGAAAGATAGCTATCTTTTATATTTATTAGATAAGGTGGAGTATTTATTGTCTTTAATGCATTAATAATGTGCGACCACTTTAACGAGTTAAATGCGTTTTTAATGTCTAAAGTTACTACTGCGCAGTGTTCTTTCGAACCGTGCTTACAGCGCTTTCCTGATATTGCTTCATCCGCTATTTCAGTGATGCGACAAATAGCATCGACTGTGGATCTTGCCTTTCGAAACCCGTACTGGGCTTCCGACAAACATTAATGAGTATCAACGTGTTTTAATAAGAGATCGCAAATTACACGTTCCAATAATTCGCCTAACGAGTCTATCATACAAAGCGGTCTGTAAGAACCCGGATCACTAGGTGGCTTGTTGGGCTTTGGAAGCAACACTAATTTCTGCCTTTTCCACCTCCTCGGGAAAACGACATTTTGCAGGCATATATTAACGACATGAGAGAAGGCCATAGGGAATTCAACTACTGCCGCCCTGATGGCAATATTCGGTATACCATCGGGTCCCGGAGCCTTGCCGTTCTTCAGCCGTTCAGCTGCAGCTAGAATTTCATCTGGTATAACAGGTGGACAAATTGTCAATGGATTGTTATTCACAGGCCTCATTTGGGAGCTATCTTTGGGACAAAGCGTTTCGACTATTTGCTTGAGCAGAGTGGGACATGTTGGCATCTGCATTTGGCTACTTTTAAACTTTTCATAACAATTTTGTAGGCGCTACCCCAAAGGTACTGGTCAATCTCACTACAAAGCTCTCTGAAACAAGATTTTTTTGCTTGCCTTTATTGCATTTTTTAATCGCTTACGCAAGCCTTTAAATTCATCCCTTAGAATATCCGATCTGCTTCTTTGGTACTTTCTTCTGGCTTTGTTCCATTCAGACGCAAATCTGCGATTTCAGCATTCCACCAATAAACAGGGTTGCGGGTATTTTTGCGCTCTCTTCTATTCATAGATGCATCACAGGCCCTAGCCAATACTTTATAAAGCTCATCGGATAGGCTTTTTGCATTGGCCCGCATTTCTGTTACGCTTTTCATTCCATCCAGTACCAACTTAAACATATCGAGATCAAATGAATTAGTGCACTAGGCATTGGGTCTTTCTTCACATATCCACGAGACTTACTGCTCATGTAATTAACATCGATTATTACAGCCAAATGATCGCTATGCGTGTAAATATCGCTTAATTTCCAGGAAACTTTCGTGGTCATTGATTCACTACAGAAAGCAATATCGATAATGGAACCTCTCCATTTTTTTCGAAAGTATTTTTGTTCCCTCTATTCAATAGAAGTAAGTCTAATAGTGCAAAGGTTTTAAGAAGAGCGCGTCCTCGCTGATTTGTCCTGCTGCTGCCCACGCGTTAAAATCTCCGGCTATTATTTTGGGAGAGCACAAAACGACATCCTCAACGAGTCTATCTAGGAGAAGTTCAAATTCTTGCTGGCTAAGATTGGGGGGTGCATAACAGCTGTATATATAACTACTGTCAATTTTGGTCCTTACAAAGAAATAATGGCTGTAAGGTTGTTCAGTAATGCATTTTTGCCCATATTGCTGCTTTGCCTTTGCTGTCAGAAATCCAAGTTCCCTGACTAGGCTTCTTATACTGCTGGCTCAAAATGGCAATATCAATATTTTCTTCGATTACTGTTTGATTCAATAGCTGCTGAGCAGCTTCACAGTGATTCAAATTCAGCTGCAGTATCTTCATATTTTTGATTTAGATTTTTGTATGGCGCGTTGGAAAAAGGGGCACAGTTTACTCCCAGCAATATGGTTTTTTCCGCCTGATTTCTAGCTTTACAAAGAATGCATAGTGCCGTCTTGTTGCATAGTTTAGCGTTGTGACCTTTTTCTCCGCACTTAAAACAGCAACCACTGCGGTCTTCATTTGTACAAGCCTTTGCTTGATGACCAAACTCCAAGCATCTTATCAGAATACTTTTTCCCGAATGCGACATACCGCCCATCCAATCTTAAGTTTTTTGGCTGCACTGATTTTCTGTGCTACGAGCTGAGGCAAGCCAAGCAGCGCTATTTGGGTCCCTGGATCACCTTTTCTGAGTGTTTTTATCCAGTTTAGTTAAAAGTTTCGGTTTAAAACTTTTGCCTCTGATATGGCTACAACTGTATCTTCTTTAGTTGTGATCTCATCGCGATCATGTATCCCTAAGAGACTTTGTACACCTTTTTTGAAAAGTTCTGTTTTTTCCTCATGCACATGGTTGAGCTCGATAAGTATTTCTCCTTTCTGGGTTTTGCGTACTCTTTTGACCTGTTTACCCATATCGCTATACGACATGTCACCTGTCTTCTTAATGACAATGGCATTTGGGTTATTCAAGCGAAGTATTCGGTTTAGCCTTAATGACCTTCTTAGCTCTTGTTTGTACTATCCATTCACCTTCCGTGTCTTTATTTGATATTATCAGAGCCTCACTATTAGACAAGGTTTTTTGCCCTGTGCCATCTTTTCAGATGACCGCCTTACTGGACCGTTTCGGCGGGTTCGTCTCATTTATCAGGGAGTCTCCTATGCCTCTTTTTGACGTAAGATTCGCTTTTTTGAAAGGAGACGAGGTTTGAGCGCGTTTACAGCTTTGCGACCTCTCCTTTACTTCACCTACGACTTTCGAAATCCTTAATTCTTCGTAGAGTTCAAAAATCTCATCAACCAAATCCCGAATCAGCTGATGAATGGAACGCCTTGGCGGCGCCATTAACTCGAAAAGACTGCTCAATTTATTGCCTAAAAGTAGCAGCACGTTCGATTTTTCTGCCTTTGCCAGATTTGGGCCCTGGCTAGTGGCCAGCCTTACGTTATCAAGGTCCGGCGGAGACGATTGGGCTCGCACTACCGACGGAGTATCAGACGCTACAAAATTTCGCTACGCCAAATTTATATTCGCGGACGGTGACCTCTGAATTTTGCCACTTGCTCTAAAAGGATCAGGCAAATCCACGTTTTCCCAATATCTATTATTTTTGCCCTCCTTGGTGCGTTGACATCACCCAAAGGAGGCAGCTTTTAAGGAAGTGTTAAAAGCGTTGCTAACCGGAAGTCTTCAAACCGAAAGCTTTTAAGCTGAGCTTTTACAGAAGCTTTCAAGCTCGAGTTAACGAGCTTCTATGCTAAAAGCTTTCAGCAGCTATGTTCTCTGATAAATCTATCAGCTTTATTCCAATGTCAAAATCACCTGTTTACCTGGCGCCAAAAGTGAACTTGGAGTTATTGCCAAAGTAAGCAGCCGATTTGTTTTTGTGTTTTCTCTATTTAGAAGAACACTTTTAAAGCCAATAGAAACATACCTGATTGTTGGTTTACTGTACAAACCACTTCCTTTGGATATAGGCGAGTCTCAGGTCCTCACTCACACAATTTTCTTTTTGTTTTTAAACATTTTTTCACCACAAACTTAAAGTTTTCACTAGCGCAAACATTTCACGCCTGCACTGCATAAAGAATACAAAGTGTCTGTGTACATACGTATGTACATATACGAGAATGCAAATGCATTTCCTCATATTAAATAACAAATAAATTAAATACGTAGAGAGAGGGAGTGTGAAAATCATATGCGTACTTACACATGGATTTGTGGGTTAATATGTCTACCAAAATGTATAAATACGCATATGGTATCAAGAAATTATATCCAAAGAGTAAAAGCGCACTGATAAGAGCAATGATGCTAACTTACTTGTTTTTGTTTCACTCCAATCTCCCACGATGCCTCGAAGGCCTTCTCAGCATACCGAGCGAGAGCTGAAAATTGTTTTTGCAATATGGTACAAGATAAAGTTCCCTATCGTTTTCCTAACTAACTATTATTAACAGATGTTAATATTGAATTTTAACATTGATGTTGCAAGAAGAAATGTAGGTCGTTGCAACCAAACCTAAAAAACCCTTTGTGGCACTTTTTAAACAGATGAAATGTTGTTGGTATTTCAACAACCTGTATTATCTGAAAACGATGAGAAAGATCGCGAGAGGCTAGGAAATACCAAAGATTTATTCGTTTATCTACTCTCTCTATAGTGGTTAATTATTGCCATTAATGCTAACTATGATTTATGATTATCATTGTGGCGCTCTTAGTGAATTTGTGCCTACTGTACTAACTGTAGGGGTGCAATGGGGTACAGTGGTGCTTCTGCGTATGCGGTTACAGTTGCACGGCTGTACTCAATCCCTACTCTAACGTCCACGTTCGTGCACCCTGGGCAACGTGAGCAACCCATGTGCGAGATACGGTAACCAACCCGTGTGGAGCCATGGATCACGGCTAACAGAGATGGAGCTTTAGTGGAGCCACTCCGACATATTCGGTTTAAGGGTCCACTGAAGTCCGCAGCGTCTGTTCACCAGGAGGTGCGGCTGCAAGCGGGTGTCTGTCTTGGAGCAAGCGGCTCGCTATATAAACAAACTTAAAATTTTTTACCCCCAGCAATGGGCTGTGCGCAGGGCTTGGAACCCGCCACGTAAAAAACAACTTCCAATGAAAAGGAAAAAAAAGCCTCGGATGAGACCCCCCTTTTTTGATGACGACCACGGCAAACGTATTAGGGACAACGATTTGAGGGCATGCACCTGGAATGTCCGGACCCTTAATTGGGAAGGTGCCTCTGCCCGGCTGGTTGATGTCCTCGGTAGAGCGAAGGCTGACATCACCGCCATCCAAGAAATGCGGTGGACGGGGCAAGGGAGGAAAACGGTAGGCCCTTGCGACGTATACTACAGCTGCCATGTAAAAGAGCGCAAATTTGGTGTCGGATTTGTGGTGGGAGAGAGACTGCGCCGTAAATTACTGCCATTCACTCCGGTGGAGGAACGTCTTGCCACAATCCGCATCAAGGGGAGATTCTTCAACATCTCCCTGATTTGCGCTCACGCCCCGACGGAAGAGAAGGACGATGGGCCCAAATATCGCTTCTACGATCTCCTTGGCCGCACGTATGAGCGGTGCCCCCACCACGATATAAAAATCGTGCTTGGCGATTTCAATGCCAAGGTGGGCAAGGAGGGCAAGGAGGGCATCTTTGGTTCTACAGTCGGAAAATTCAGTCTCCATGACGAAACGTCCGATAACGGAATGAGACTGATCGACTTCGCCGGGGCCCGAAACATGGTAGTCTGTAGTACCAGGTTCCAGCATAAAAAGATTCACCAGGCTACGTGGCTGTCTCCAGATGGTAAGACACGAAACCAAATCGACATTTTGTGATAGACAGAGGGCATGCTTCCAGTGTCCTAAATGTGCGCAAGATCCGAGGAGCCAACATCGACTCGGATCATTTTCTTGTGGCAGCTGAGATCCGCACGTGCCTCTGTGCAGCAAAAAGCGCACGCAAACGGACACAAGGAAAGCTCGACGTCGGAAAGCTACAGTCGCAACAGACAGCCACCCACTTCGCCACTCGACTTGCACTCCTGCTCTCTGAGAGCAATAATCAACAGAACGATATTTCCGAGCAGTGGAACCATATTTCTCGCCGTCTACATACCGCCGCTGAAGAATCCATCGGATTTCAGCGAGTCCGAAAGAACAACTGGTATGACGAGGAATGCCGCGCCGCTACGGAACGTAAAGACGCTGCCTACAGGGCCACTCTGCGATCGGGCGCAACGCGAGCTGTGCGGGAGCGTTATCGTGAGTTGAAGAAGGAAGCAAAACGCATTTTTCGTGAGAAAAAGAGAGAGGCCGAAAAGCGTGAGTTCGAGGACCTTCAGATGCCGGCCGACAGGAAAATCGCCCGTAAATTTTTTCAGAAAGTAAAGCGGCTAACAGAAGGTTTCAAGACCGGGGCGAATTCCTGTAAGAATGACAACGGCGACCTGGTGACTGATGTCCACAACATACTTAAATTATGGAGGGAGCACTTCTTCACACTGCTTAATGGAAGCAGCTGCAACAACGTTGGAGAAGATGTTGAACCTGAATCCCCAATCAATGATGATGGACGTGATGTACCATCATCCGACCATGTCGAAATTCGGAAAGCGATAGCACGGCTGAAGAACAACAAAGCCCCCGGGGCTGACGGGTTACCAGCTGAGTTATTTAAGTACGGCGGAGAGGAGGTGGTTAAGTGCATGCACGAGCTCATCTCTAGAATATGGTCGGAAGAACGCATGCCTACTGATTGGAACTTAAGTGTGCTCTGCCCAATCCACAAAATGGGTGATCCTGCAGTCTGTGCCAATTATCGCGGGATTAGCCTTCTTAACATCGCCTATAAGATTCTGTCAAGTGTATTGTGCGAAAGACCTAAGCCCACCGTCAACGAACTGATTGGACCTTATCAGTGTGGCTTTAGACCTGGTAAATCCACCACCGACCAGATATTCACAATACGCCAGATCTTGGAAAATACCCGAGAAAGAAGAATCGACACACACCCTCTTTTTGTCGACTTCAAAGCCGCCTTCGACAGCACGAAAAGAATTTGGTATCCCCGCAAAACTTTGTAAAATGACGTTGAGCAACACCACCAGCTCCGTCAGGATTGGGAAGGACCTCTCCGAGCCGTTTGATACCAAACGAGGTTTCAGACAAGGTGACTCTCTGTCGTGCGATTTCTTTAACCTGATGCTGGAGAAAATTATTCGAGCCGCAGAACTAAATCGGTCATGTACCATCTTTTATAAGAGTGTGCAATTGCTGGCGTACGCCGATGACATTGACATCATCGGCCTTAACAACCGCGCAGTTAGTTCTGCCTTCTCCAAACTGGATAGAAGCGATGCGAATGGGTCTGGAGGTGAACGAGGGCAAGACGAAGTATCTCCTGTCATCAAATAGACAGTCGCCACATTCACGACTGGGATCACAAATCATTGTTGACAGTTATAACTTTGAAAAAGTTGAGAACTTCGTTTACTTAGGAACCAGCATTAACACCAATAACAGCGTCAGCCTTGAAATCCAACGCAGAATCTCTCCTGCCAACAAGTGCTACTTCGGAATGAGTAGGCAATTGCACAGTAAAGACCTCTCTTGCCGGACAAAAACCATACTCTATAAGTCTCTCATCATGCCCGTCCTATTGTATGGCGCAGAAGCATGGACGATGACAACATCAGATGAGAGCGCTCTTGGAGTGCTAGAGAGAAAGATTCTTCGAAAGATTTATGGACCTTTGCGTCTCTGCGACAGCGAATACCGCGTTCGATGGAACGATGAGCTGTACGAGCTGTACAATGACGTAGATATAGTGCAGCGGATTAAGAATCAGCAGCTCCGCTGGCTAGGTCACGTCGTTCGAATGGATGAAATAGCTCCAGCCCTGAAGGTTTTTGCCGCGGTACTCACGGGTGGTAGCAGAGGAAAAGGAAGACCTCCTCTGCGTTGGAAAGACCAAGTGGAGAAAGACTTGGCTATACTTGGGATTTCCAATTGGCGCCAGTTAGCACGAAATAGGGACAGCTGGCGTGCTTTGTTGACCTCGGCCAAAATTGCTTAGGCTGTTAATGCGCCAATTAAGTAAGTAAGTAAGTAAGTACTAACTGTTGAGGTAAATCAGCTGTCTTGATAAGCAAGTGCAAATCCAGTTGGAGTACACATACATACCAACATATATCGCTACATGTGAATTATATGTAATATATGTATATTAATACATTAGAAAGAAAGGTGGGTGTGTAAATTAAATGGACTAACTTTGATTGATAGATGAATTAGAAACAAGTAAAGAAGTGGCTAAGTTCGGTCGAACTTTATATACCCGGGGCACGCTTTCAGCAAAATTTTTAAATTAACTAGGTATAATCTAACATGTGTGCCAAGTTTAAACGAAATCGATAAAGCAGTTCCGGACATATACATATGATCTCATATAGTCGGATTTCTGGCTCCAATTCAACACCACATACTAAACTGAAGATATTTCCCATCAACATTTATTGAATTGTCCGATTTTTAGTGTTTTCGAAAAATACCGTTATATGACAGATGGGCGTGGTTATGGTCAGATTTTGATAAATATCAAAGTATCGCTTGTATAGGCATAGTGTAATACGTATACCAAATTTGAACAAAATCGAGTGGGTGGTTCCAGAGATATACATATGAACTTATAAGTGGGCGGTGCCACGACCCTGTAAAAAATTTTGATTCAGTCGGATTTCCTGCTCGAATACAACCCTACATACCAAATTTGAGTTCATAGATAGAGTTCATACAGAGATCAGGGAACAAATTAGGAGGAACCAGGAGCTAAGGATTCTCCGATTGAATAAGAATCGGAAAAGACCCCAAAATTTTAGGCCAGGAGACGTGGTTTATGTTAGGGATACACGAACAGAGGCAAAGCAGAAGGCACTTTACAAAAAATAAATTTTTGGTAGAAATAATAGAGTGAATTTAGTTGCAAACAATGGCAGGAAGATTCATAAGGCACAAATAAAAACAATTTCAAAATAAAGCAACTTATAATAACAATAAACAAAAAGAATGAACAAAGTACAAAAGACAGGAACACAAAGTTTTAATTAAATAATCAATGGCATTATGGGAAAGAGTAAAAATTACTATAGCACAGACGCCACAAAAGCAATAACAGCTAAACTAAAGAGGCAAAATCGGCCCATTACAAGACCAAATAACGCTTACAAAAATAGGCAAAAATTGCCCATTAAAACAATTTTTGAAGAAGGCTGGAATGGCCCAACTTTTTCAATATTTTGGTGGAACCACAGGACCCTAGGATAGTGAAATTTAACGGAATTTCTGAAATAGAAATGTTAAACTACACAAAAAACGTTAGCAAAATTGGTTTTTTTTAATAAATATTCTCGGATCGTGTGGGTTTGTATAAAATCATCTCATACTATGCCTTTGTAAAATGTTTTCCTTTTTTATTTTTATTTTTAGTCTAGTCCATGTAGTCGACCTTAACTACTTCAACATGGCTTTAAGGAAATTGATCGAGGCAGCACATTATAATATCCAAAGCAAAGCTGTGCGTACTGTACTGCAATTCCACCTAAACCAAACGAAGCTGCGACTCGACGAGCTTCAAATGAGTAGGTCGAGAAAAACACGTTCCATTGACTGGATTGATTCGGCATGGAAGTGGAGCGCCGAACGACATTATAGTAAATAATAATCACCAGTACCGCGTCAACGAAAAGCTCTTTAGCGTTACCCGAGAGGCGATCGAGAGAGCGAATGAAATGATGCTACATATCAACGCTGTAAGCAAAAATATTGAAGAAGAAAATCTGCCTGCCAAATAGCAAAATCTGGTGCCATAAATACAAACCTACTCGACCGAGATGAAATCCAAAAGCTTATTACAGAAGAAAATTCGCTGTCATATCAAAATACCATTGAATCTATAGAGTACCGATCGGCTTCCGTATATTCAAACGGCAGTAACCTTTTGTACGTTCTGTCAATGCCAAAAGTGAAATCAGAGGGTTACAAGCTTTGAATAACGCGGGCCGCTGTTATAAGAGGACAACACGTCGACCTCAAATACAACAAGAAGCCAGTAAACGAAGAGGAAATGTTCGGACTGACCGAATATTGTCCTTCGATTAGCAATTTAACAATCTGCTCACCAAAATCATTAACGAAACTTCCGGAAGACGGATTAGTAAAAGGCGGCGATGCCAAATGCCATTTTGAACCGGACAACCGCCTAAGCGTCGAGATGATCGCAGACGCAACAGTATTTGCTACACACTTTCAAGGAGAACTGCGAGGGGGAGACTACTCCACGCACCCGAATGGAACCTTTGTCATTTTACTAAACAACGAAACGATCATGTTGGGAAATCAAACGTTCACCAGCAGATCAGTACGCGCGGTCCAAGATTTGCCACCCGCTCTGGTCACCGTTACAAGCGATGGGTTGAAATTAAATTTCGACTACATCCACGGGCTCAGTATAGAGAATATTCGCCATCTAAAGCAGCTTGGCAAAAATTTTTACTTTACTTTAATTTGTGACGCTGTTGCCCTGACAATCCCGGCAGCTATATAATTTGGAAGAAACTTACGACTTTAATCAACTTTCCTAGATTAAAGAAAACAGCACATCAGGACCAGCCAACGACCCACACCAAGGATCTTCCTCAAAAATTTACTCATCTGCGGGACGCAGATGTTTGAAGGGGGGGTAGTTAATAAGGGGATCAGCACACTTACGACTGTAAAAGTGCTGATGCCGCACTTCCCCAACCACGCGCATAGCCAATGCAGGTAATCGACCCGCAACGTAATTGATTTTTAGGCGAAATGCAAAACGCAATTCGTGGGAAGCACTGCGTCAGCAATTATCCATTTAATTCATGTCGATTAGATACTAAGTGTTGGCTTTAATAATATTTTTGTATGCATTCTTCCGAGAGAGCTGGAATGGTAAACATACCGATAACTAACCAATTTAGATTGTTTTATTTTCACAGGAACACCCTGGGCCGCAGGCCGGCCACCAACTTTACTTTTTTCGTGCCCACATGTGTGGGCTCGTTAAGTTATATATAATATGACTAAAATCGGACTATAAACACAATTTTTTAGTTATAACTCGACACCAGCGCCACGTATCGAAGTTTTCTCTCCGTAACATTTCTCCTTGGGCAAAGGCAAACACAACTAAAAAAAGTCGAAATAACTCAATTTTTATTGAATTTTCGTTTTATAATTTTAGCGCAAATTGCCTACCCATCCTGTCGCTGACATTTTTGTAGAACTAGATACATTTCCACCATACATTACATATGTAAGTCTAACAGATTTTGCAGCGCACGCCAGAATGGCCTCGTAAATGGGACATTTTTACCGACTTACGTAATACTTATTGTTATAGTCTTACCAATTTACAATACCTCTCTATAAATCACAGCCCATGCGTTATTTTGGTGTATGAGCTATATTATCGTTCAATAAAATCCGTTCAGTAGGTTTTGTGTAAAAGATTAACAAACATACACCCACATATTTAAACATTCGCATTTATAATGTTAGTAGGATTTCTCCGATCTTAATGATTTTTACTGTTTTAATAGTTCTAATAATAGCTGTTATTTGTGCAAAATTTCGAGACCTCAGGTGCTTAAATGGAGGGGTTTTCGTGCCTTCTTGCAAAATTTCAAACGGGTGCAATGGGGTACTGTGGTGCTTCCGGGTATGCGGTTACATTTGCACGGCTGTACTCAATCCCTACTCTTACGTCCACGTTCGTGCACTCTGGGCAACGTGAGTAACCCATGTGCGAGATACGGTAACCAACTGGTGTGGCACCTTGGGTCACATCTAATAGGGTGGGAGCTTTAGTGGAGCCACTCCTACATATTCGGTTTAAGAGTCCACTAAAGTCCGTCTGTTCGCCAGGAGGTGCGGCTACAAGCGGGCGTCGATTGAGGACATGCACCAGGAATGTCCGGAACCATAATTGGGAAGATGCCTTTGACCGGCTGGTTGATGTCCTCAGCAGAGCATAGGCCGACATCGCCGGCATCCCAGAGGTGCGATGGACGGGGGAAGGGAAAAATCGACAGGCCCTTGCGACATCTACTACAGCTGTCAAGTAAAGCAGCGCAAATTCGGTGTCGGATTTGTGGTGGGAGAGTGTGCCCTAAAGAGATTATTCAACATCTCTCTGATTTGCGCCCACGCCCTGACGTAAAAAAGGACGATGGGACCAAAGATCGCTTTTGCGATCTCCTTGGCCGCACATATGACCGGTTCCCCCTCCACGATATAAGAATCGTGCTTGGCCATTCAATGCCAAGGTGGGCCAGGAGGGCATCTTTGGTTTCACAGTCGGAAAATTCATCTCGATGACGTAACGTCCGATAAAGGATTAAGACTGATCGACTTCGCCAGGGCCCGAAACATGGTAGTCTGTAGTACCAGGTTCCAGCATAAAAAGATTCACCAGGCTACGTGGCTGTCTTCAGATGGTAAGACACGAAACCAAATCGATCATGTTGTGATAGACAGAGGGCATGCTTCCAGTGTCCTAGATGTGCGCACGATCCAAGGAGCCAACATCGACTGGGATCATTTTCTTGTGGCAGCTAAGATCCGCACGCGCCTCTGCAAACAGCAGGTTTCACGACCGTGGCGAATTCCTGGAGGAATGACAAGGGCGACCTGGTGACTGATGTCCACAGCATATTTAAATTATGGAGGGAGCACTTCTCCACAGTGCGTATTGGAAGCAGCTGCAACAACCTTGGAGAAGATGTTGAAACCGAATCCCCAATTAATGATGATGGACCCGATGTACCATCGTCCGAATATGACGAAATTCGGAAAGTGATAGCACGGCTGAAGTACAACAAAGCTCCCAAGGCCAACGGGTTACCAGCTGTGTTATTCAAGTACGGCGGAGAGGAGCTGGTTAAGTGCATGCACGAGGTCATTTCTAGAATATGGTCGGAAGAACGCATGCCTTCTGATTGGAACTTAAATGTGCGCTGCCCAATCCACAAAACGGGCAATCCTGCAGTTTGCGTCAATTACCGAGGCATCAGCCTTCTTAACATCGCGTATAAGGTTCTGTCGAGCACACTGTGTGAAAGAGTTAAGCCCACCGTCAATATCCTGATTGTACCTTATCAGTGTGGTTTACACCTTGTAAATCTACCACCGACCAGATATTCACAATACGCCAGATCTTGGAAACACGCCATCTTTTTGTCGACTTCAATGCTGCCTTCGACAGCATGAGAAGAAGTTTCTTATATGCCGCAATGCCTCAATTTTGTATCCCCGCAAAACTTATACGACTATGTAAAATGGCGTTGAGCAACACCACCAGCTCCCGTTTCAGACGGGGTGACTCTTTGTCGTGCGATTTTTTTAACCTGATGCTTGAGAAGATATTTCGAGCCGCAGAACAAAGTCGGTCAAGTGCCATCTTTTATAAGAGTGTGTAATTGCTGGCGTACGCCGATGACATTGACATCATCGGTCTTAACAACCGCGCAGTTAGTTCTGCCTTCTCCAAACTGGATAGAGAAGCGAAGCGAATGGGTCTGGAGGTGAACGAGGGCAAGACGTAGTATCTCCTGTCATCAAACAATAACAGCGTCAGCCTTGAAATCCAACGCAGAATCTCTCCTGCCAACAAGTGCTACTTCGGACTGAATAGGCAATTGCACAGTAAAGTCCTCTCTGGACGGACAAAAAAAAAGTAATTTCGAGCACGCTTGCACGTGATATGTGGCGCTGGACGTGATGGTGATGTTGCAGTTTGGCGGGTTAGCGACCGTCTCTTCGGGATTGCGTCAATGTTGCAAGATCTTGGTGGACAGGTGTTTGCAAGGGGTGGTTTGGCTATTATTTGTTTGACAGCTTGGATGTGGCCCAAGGCGAGGCTTTAGTGATCGACCAATTTTGGGGATTGGAGTTGTTACTAATTTTCACAGCCGATTAAGAGCAATTTGCTCAAGCACATATTTAATGGCAAAAAAAAATCAAAAAATCGAATTACTTTTAAATTCTCTGGTGATAGCGGTGGTATCAGCTGCGATTATCGGTCCAAAAAGAATAGTTTATGCCTGCGGAAGTCAGATGCAGGGTCATGCGGTGAGGGTTAGAACTTTTCTTTTGTATTGAAAACTGCTTATCGGTTAACATATATTTTGTCGATAAATGGGGAAATTGTGTTTGTCTTTACTTGGTTGTAAACTCCACTAAGAAAATATACCAAACCAAATAATATGGAAATAAGGATAACAAAAATTAAAACAATAAAAATCTATGGTTAGGGTGCTTTAAAAAAATTACGAGGACATTATTTCAAAGAAAGACGGTACTGTTTGGTTCTCTCACGATACAAAAAGTGATTTATTAAAGCTATTTAAATGCAATAAGATTAAATTCGGCAAAAGAAAAAAAATTATTATTTTAGTTTTTGTACAAATTTTGATATAAATTTATTTGTTAAGCAGGCTCGACCTTATTGTTGATTTGTGTAGTTTTTAACTGTTTTATTTCATTATTTATTTTTAATTGAGCTGAATCCCAATTTTTGTTGGAAAAATTGGAGAAATAACAACAAAGCATAAAGCAGTAGAAGTTGAAGTACTATTTTATTTTATTCCATTAGGTTTTCATTAAAAGCAAAAAAATACAAACAAACAACTTTAAATTTCTGTAAAAACAACATTCCGAGTTTCATATCCATTTCCAGCAACTAGTATTGTTTGATTCTGCGTGGCACCAATTTCTGACAGCGCAACTTAAAGTCGTCCGGAGAAAAGACTTCGCTCAAAGCTCAACTCAAATAGTAATGAAAGTTTGCCTTGTGAATTATAAATAGAAATTGCTTTTGGCATTTTATACAAAGTTTAATATAACCTCGATACACTACTATTTAACCTTTTTTTTCTAAATAAACATTATAATTTACGTTTTTTTTCTTTAATTATTGTCTCTTAACACTTTTTTATATTTCATAATTTCTTCACAGGTATCTTTCTATTGAAAATAAAGACTTCACCAAACTACACCAATTATTAATATTGAAAACAGCAAAATAAACATTATAATTTACGTTTTATTTCTTTAATTTTTGTCTCTTAACACTTTTTTATTTTTCATAATTTCTTCACAGGTATCTTTCTATTGAAAATAAAGACTTCACCAAACTACACCAATTATTAATCTTGAAAACAGCAAAATCGGAGGCTCATCATAGTTTCACTGAGAGTCCATTCGGGAGGGGAAAATCAGCTGAATATGTATGTTCATACATACAGGGTGTTTTTTAAAATATGTTTTTTCTAAGAAGAAAATAAACGCCTTTCATTTAATGCTATGGCCAAGCATTTAGCTTTATTATAATATATAATATAAGGGTTTGCCATTTTGTTTTAGAAATGATTTCGGGCAAGTTACCGCCGCGGCTGGCTCGAATAAATTCCAGCCGAGAGGCCCAATTTTCGGCCACTTTTTGCAGCAATTGGGGCAGTATGTCAGCAGCAACACGCTGAATATACTCTTCCAAGGTGTCAATCGTCTCGGGCTTATCTGCGTAGACAAGCGACTTCACATAACCTAACAAAAATAGTTCAGCGGTGTTAAATCACACGATATTGGAGGCCACGCCACAGGCCCACGACGCGAGATAATGCGCTTACCAAAAGTTTCCTTCAATAAATTGATTGTTTCGTTGGCTGCATGGCATGTAGCGCCGTCTTGTTGGAACCAAAAGTCGTCCACATCAACATTCTCCAATTCAGTCACAAAAAATTCATTAATCATGGCTCTATAGCGTTCCCCATAGACTGTAAACTTATTTTTGGCTTCATTTTTTGAAGAAACATGATTCCCTCAGCCCTTAGAGCACACACAGTGACTTTTTGAGGATGTAACGGCGTCGCAACAATGGCTTGTGGATTATCATCATTCAAAATGCGACAATTTTGTTTATTAACCATTCAACCAAAAGTGAGCTTCATCGCTGAACATAATTTTCGTGTGCAAATCTGGATCGGTGGCCATCACGTTTTGGGCCCTTTCACTGAACGTTTGGAAACGTAGTCCCGGAGTGAGTTAGTTCATTGTAAAATGGCAAACCAAACTGCCTCAGTAAAAACTACACGTATAAAAAACACAAACTGTGTAAGTAAAAAGAAGGCGTCCGGCTTACCGAAAGCATTTGAAAATAATCTTTTATGAGCAAAAAACCATCTCATACCTAAGCTTTCAGTTCAAAAATGAGTCTAAAAAGTCCAACGAAATCTATTCATGACAAGTAAGAAAAGCAAAACTCTTGAGAAAACGAATTTTTTATACCCTCCCGTTGTAGTTTTGAATTGGCTGTGCCCATAATTTCATAAAAACCCCGTTTCTATGCTGCAAATCGCTGCTAATAATAAACTTTGCTCAATTTGTTCCAATAGATACCGAAAAAACGATGATATCAAGGACAATATGTTTACCAAATTTAGTGACCATACCTAGCAATGTTATTTAGATACAGATATTTTATCATAGGTGGGCGTGGTAACGCCCCTTTCTCAAAATTTCACTCAAAATCAAGTTTCTTTATTAACAATCGCTCTAAATATCAAATTTTAATTAATTTCTTTCATTGGATAATAAAAAACGAAATTTTTGGATTTTGCAAAACTTCCATTATATGAAAGGTAGGCGTGGTTATGGTCCGATTTGTGACGATGATAACAGCGGTATCAAAGAAAATATGTTCACCAAATTTCGTGACGATTCCTAACACCATTGTTCAGATACGGAGTTTTTGTTATAATTGGGCGTGACAACGACTATTTTTCAAAATTTTGTAAGTATAGAGTTTCTTTGTTTAAAATAGGTTCAAATAAAAAATTTTCACTCAATTTGTTCTAATAGATAACGAAAAAATTAAGTTTTAGCATTCTTAAAAATTTCCGTTATATGGGAGGGGGGCGTGGTTATTAACAGATCTCTATCATTTTCAATACTAACCTACCCTGGCCAAAGGGCAATCTATGTACCAAGTTTCGTTAATAAGTCTCCATTTTTACTCAAGTTCTCATAACCCCCGACTCTCTGTCCGTCCGCGAACAAAGTTAATATACCCTTGTGTGGAAGTACGGTCGGGTATAAAAAGTTCACTTAAAACGACGTTGCATCAATTTTTTTTTTGAATATTGTTGAATGAACGCTAACACTCCAAGAGTCTTCAGAAAACTTTGCATTTCTTAAAGTTTATATTACATTCCAAAAACATGTCCTTTCGTATGCTTTTTTCAGAACACTCTCTGTATGGTTAACCGGGACATTACGTCCGCGATTGTAAACACGTGTTTGATCATCACTGATGCTCGACGCTTTGCGCTGTATTTGGCGACGAAATAGCTTAATGCTTGCACGTTGTTCACTCCGTTCGCTCATTTGGCAACTCTTACCACTTTCGTCAAAAAGCTCTGCTCACAACTTCGAATTTCCTGAAGTTCGTGAGAGAGCCGATGATGGCGCTTCTCTTAGCGATCCTCACAGACGATAGCCAACAATCAACCACATAAATAACAGGTAACATTGTAAATTAAAAAGAAAGGTGCAATCAACATATTTGATTTGCATTTATAAGCGGTGAAAAATTAAATCTGAGCAAAGTAGAGCCTAAAACATATTTTTAGTGCTTTGCTTTTGCATATACACAAATATTAAGGTGCCTAGTGTCCTTCGATAAGTACAATACATTAAATTATATTTCTCATATATTAAAAATAAGCCGCTCCTTTTTATTTACATACCTACATATGTACATACATATCTGTACATAATATAAACATACACATATACCTCACATATAAATCTTAAATTTATTTTATATGTTCATAAAAATTTGTTTTTCTCTCGTCTTTGCGCCTAATTAAATTTCATATATTTAACTTAACTGCATATTTGCACTCTCTTTTAGAGTGCTGCAGTACATAAACATATTTACATATATACATACATATTTACTAGGCTACAAGCGGTAGCTGGTAAATTAAAATAAGAGAAAAGACCAGAGAATTTGTTTTCCCCGCTACCGAAATTACTCTTAACTCGAAAAAAAAATTTCAAGAGTTTATCTCGCGCCCCTTTTTTGCATTAAATTTGCGCTTACCATATATGAAATATATACATACATATTTATATGTCCGTGCATATAAATTATATTGCCGCAACAATTAGCGAATATTAAATAGCAATACATATAACATACATACATATGTATATGCGCGAGTGAAAATAAGAGTGTAAATAACAAAAAAATAAAATAACAAAAAAACAAACAAATCAGTAGTTAAGAGCTGCATAATATTAGTGCAATAAAAGGGCAGCGCAGCAGTGATTGAGAGCAGCAGAACTTTGGCACAGCAGAGCAGCAGAGTAGCAGTGTGGGAGCAGCGCAACAGCCACAGGCATACGGCATACTCTGACCAAAGGAAAATAGCGGACATATATATGACAGTGGGCTCATCCCGGCAAAAAAGTGAGCAAATTAATAAATTTTAAAATTTATAAGAATACAATTTTTTTTGTGTGGTTAAATTTTGAAATTGAAATATATTTAGTGAAATTAATTGTATACCGGCAAGCAACAGCAAATAAAATTATTGTGAAGTGCATTTTGATGTGTTTGCTCTAGCCAACTCTGAAAGTTACGCTTATATACAAGAAAGTGCATGTACATATGCAAGTGCATATATGTATATGTATGTATCTGGTGCGCTTAACTAAGCATTGGCACAGTGTTCAAAAGGAAGTAAAATAAGTGAATAATAAATAAAAGTTTAATTTTAAAAATAAATCGAATTTTTTAATTTTGATTTTTTTTTGTGATTTTTAAATATTCAATTCGATGCTTGATAAATAAATTTAGATTTTTTTTTTTTTGCAAAAAAAAAATTTTATTTGCGGCATAAATTCAATCAATTTAAGCTATAATCATTAAAATATTTATTCAAATTTAAAAGTGGCGAGTGTTTAAAATTTTAAAATAATTTTCCAAATTTTATATTTTAACCATATTTTGCTGTAACCTCGCAATTTCAGTCAGCATCAAATAGATGCTTTATTAAATGTTTATATAAAGGTTTTTGGTTATCGATCATCTATCGATACAACTACATACAAGTATTTAATTTTAATTTCCAAGTTTAAAAAGAATTTCATTGTGCCTTTGCTGTGGTGAAATAATAATGTTTATATATTACATTTTTGTTTTATTTCGCCAACTTTTGTTGAATATAATTTAAATTGAGCAACATTTTAGTTATATTTTTACACATGCGTTGCGTGACAATTTTGACAATTTATTAAATTTTTCTGGAACTTAATTTACATTTTAAATATTTCTGTGGGGATTCCGATCATTTATTGATCTATTTAATTAAATTTATTTATTTACGTTTGAATAAACAATCGCTAGTCGATTTTCGCAATACAATTTTAATTAATTGATTTAACATTTTAAATAATTTTTTCTATTTTGCTTTGCCATTTAACAACTTTTCAATTCTTCTGAAGTTTTAACGGCATTGACAAATACATTTTATCAAGCAGCAGATGCGCTGTTGGAATTTGAAGCAAACATTTCGCCTACAGTCGCAAATCAAAGTACGTTCTCCCTTGAAATTCAGCAAGAGGAGTTAAAGTCACTTTGGGCTGAAGTAAGGGCTGACTATAAAAATTGTTTGTCTGAAATAAGTTCAGCGGGTAATGAGAATGCAGTTGAATCTATTCTGTCAGGCCTGCCGAGCAACCACCTGCTAGCTTCTGATTTTCTGGAATTACACAACTCCAGCGAAGCTAAGACTTTAGGTATCCGATGGAATGCTAAAACGGATCAGTTCTATTTTATGGCAAAATCTTTGGACAAAAAAGATTCGTTTACGAAACAAGAAGTTTTGTCCACGATTGCCAAGCTGTTCGATCCCGCAGGTTGGTTAAGCCCAATAACCATAGTAGCAAAGATGCTAATGCAACAAATCTGGTTGGAACAAACAAATTGGGATGAGAAGTTAAATCCGAAGACTCTCAGTGAATGGCAGACATTTTTGGATAACTACCCTGGAATTATAATGGCATTGACAAATAAATTTTATCAAGCAGCAGATGCGCTGTTGGAATTTGAAGCAAACATTTCGCCTACAGTCGCAAATCAAAGTACGTTCTTCTTTGAAATTCAGCAAGAGGAGTTAAAGTCACTTTGGGCTGAAGTAAGGGCTGACTATAAAAATTGTTTGTCTGAAATAAGTTCAGCGGGTAATGAGAATGCAGTTGAATCTATCAAGCTCAAATACTCAAACTGCTATCAAGCATATGTTTGTTGCGGAGCTATGATGGGTGAACAAATTCATAACCTGACGACGTTCAACCAAAATACAAATTCAACGATAATTCAACCTGAACGGTTGGTTGAACCGCCATTGCTGCCTAGTCTGCACCTGCCCCCATGCGATTCCGAAATAGTATGGCAGCAAACAATACTCGGCCAAATAACTTCAGGCCGTATAATAACATACAAAATAAGAGAATAAATACGCATCATGTAAAGACAAATAATATAAGATGCAAAGTTTGTTCTTCTCAGGCTCATATACTAAAGACTTGCCAAAAGTTTTTGGAAATGAGCCCGAATGCAAGGCTTTCTGCCGTCAGAAACTATCACCTCTGCATTTACTGCCTATCAGATGCGCATGAAATTAACGACTGCAAGAGTAAATTTACATGTGCAAAATGTAGAAAACGGCATCATACCATGCTCCATAGAGATCAAAGTGACGAACCTTCTACCTCAAGTTCTCAACAGACTTCAACTAAGTCTCATACGGCGTCCATAAAAACTAATACTTCAAATTGTCCTGTTGACAAAAATAGAAGTATGCTACTTGGGACTGCTATGATAACCATTTGTCATCAAAATAACACACATACTGTCAGAGCCTTGATTGACTCAGGATCTGAAGGCACATTTGTCTCTGAACGCTTACAAAAGCGCCTGAAGTTGCCAAGTAAAGGTATATCTGCACAAGTATTGGGTCTAAACGAAGCCATATCTGGAAAAGTTCAAAAGGTCTTTACCTTTAGTATTGGCTCCCCACGTAATAAAGATTTCCGCATAAAAGGGGATGCCCTAGTACTTCCAAAGCTGACGGGTTCGTTGCCATCGCAGTCGATCACTGAAGCAATCTTAAAAACGCTTCCTGATTTACCATTGGCAGATAATAACTTCTTTCAAAGTCAACCAATTGACTTGTTAATCGGTGGGGATCTTTACCTAAAAATTATTCTGAATGGAGTAAAGACAAATATCCTTGGCTCACTGATTGCTCAACGTACGGTGTTTGGATGGATTTTAACCGGACCCGTACCAAGTGGAAGGAACCTTAAACCAACAAATTATCTCACTTATTTCAATGAGGTCTCATTAGATCAACAACTCACAAAATTTTGGGAGTTGGAAGAAGTACCAAAGACCAAGCTTCTAACGGTCGAAGAAGAACAGTGCGAACGACTCTACACAGATACCACCTTTCGCAATAATGAGGGAAGGTATGTAGTTTCGCTCCCGTTCAAACTCTTACCTCCAAATGCACATATAGGCGCCTCTCGCCGTATCGCTTTGAGACAATTTCTCAGAAGTGAAACGTCTTTGTGCAAAAAACCCCTAATAAAGGAGGAATATAATAAGGTACTTCGAGAATATGCTGATTTGGGTCATATGCATGAAGTCCAATATATTAAAGGTGAAGAGTCTTCGAACTCTTAATATCTTCCACACCATGCTGTGCAAAAACCAGACAGCACTACTTAAAAACTGGCAGTGGTTTTCAACGGTTCTTTTCCCACATCTAATGGAGTGAGCCTGAATGATGTTCTTCACACTGGTCCCGCTCTCTAAACCGATTTGACTATTTTGGTTGTTAAGTGGCGATTATTTAAATATGTTTTTAATGCCGATATCGAGAAAATGTACCGGCAAATAATCGTGAACCCGCAGCACACCGCATATCAAAGAATCCTCTTTAGAGATTCTTTGGACGGGGAGATCAAGGACTTTCAGTTGGACAGAGTCACTTTCGGTCTTAATTGTGCCCCTTATCTGGCAATCCGCACCTTGTTGCAACTCGCCATAGACTCCAAATTGAATTACCCCCTAGCATCGGAAAAATCTCAGCTCTAGTACATATGTAGATGATGTATTAGCTGGTGCACATGATGTACCCGAAGCAGTAAAATCACGAGATCAGGCCTTAAACTCGGCAGGTTTCCCACTCAGAAAGTGGACTTCAAACAACAAAGAAATTCTGTCAGGCCTGCCGAGCAACCACCTGCTAGCTTCTGATTTTCTGGAATTACACAACTCCAGCGAAGCTAAGACTTTAGGTATCCGATGGAATGCTAAAACGGATCAGTTCTATTTTATGGCAAAATCTTTGGACAAAAAAGATTCGTTTAGCAAAGATGCTTATGCAACAAATCTGGTTGGAACAAACAAATTGGGATGAGAAGTTAAATCCAAAGACTCTCAGTGAATGGCAGACATTTTTGGATAACTACCCTGGAATTATAATGGCATTGACAAATAAATTTTATCAAGCAGCAGATGCGCTGTTGGAATTTGAAGCAAACATTTCGCCTACAGTCGCAAATCAAAGTACGTTCTCCCTTGAAATTCAGCAAGAGGAGTTAAAGTCACTTTGGGCTGAAGTAAGGGCTGACTATAAAAATTGTTTGTCTGAAATAAGTTCAGCGGGTAATGAGAATGCAGTTGAATCTATCAAGCTCAAATACTCAAACTGCTATCAAGCATATGTTTGTTGCGGAGCTATGATGGGTGAACAAATTCATAACCTGACGACGTTCAACCAAAATACAAATTCAACGATAATTCAACCTGAACGGTTGGTTGAACCGCCATTGCTGCCTAGTCTCCACCTGCCCCCATGCGATTCCGAAATATTTTATGGTGACTATTTATCGGAATAACGCGCGATTATCTCCGGTGGAAAAACTTTTCCACCTTAATCAAAAAACCCGAGATGAGGCGAGGGAAATAGTTCAAAAGGCCCCCCTCACTAATGATGGGTTTGCGTTAGCTTGGGCGAACTTAAGTGATAGGTATGAAAATAAAATAATTTTAATAAACTCGCAATTAAAAATATTATTCAATCTGCCACATATCTCCTCAGAGTCTGGGACAGCGCTAAAGAAAATGCGGTGTGAAATTAATAGTTGCATTTCAGCACTACAACTTAAGGGCATAAGCGTTGAACAATGTGATGCACATATGTACATACATACATACATAAAACTTACAACAACAACAATCAACCACATAAATAACAGGTAACATTGTAAATTAAAAAGAAAGGTGCAATCAACATATGTATTTGATTTGCATTTATAAGCGGTGAAAAATTAAATCTGAGCAAAGTAGTGCCTAAAACATATTTTTAGTGCTTTGCTTTTGCATATACAAAAATCTTAAGGTGCCTAGTGTCCTTCGATAAGTACAATACATTAAATTATATTTCTCATATATTAAAAATAAGCCGCTCCTTTTTATTTACATACCTACATATGTACATACATATCTGTACATAATATAAACATACACATATACCTCACATATAAATCTTAAATTTATTTTATATGTTCATAAAAATTTGTTTTTCTCTCGTCTTTGCGCCTAATTAAATTTCATATATTTAACTTAACTGCATATTTGCACTCTCCTTTAGAGTGCTGCAGTACATAAACATATTTACATATATGTATACATATTTACTAGGCTACAAGCGGTAGCTGGTAAATTAAAATAAAAGAAAAGACCAGAGAATTTGTTTTCCCCGCTACCGAAATTACTCTTAACTCGAAAAAAAAATTTCAAGAGTTTATCTCGCGCCCCTTTTTTGCATTAAATTTGCGCTTACCATATATGAAATATATACATACATATTTATATGTCCGTGCATATAAATTATATTGCCGCAACAATTAGCGAATATTAAATAGCAATACATATAACATACATACATATGTATATGCGCGAGTGAAAATAAGAGTGTAAATAACAAAAAAATAAAATAACAAAAAAACAAACAAATCAGTAGTTAAGAGCTGCATAATATTAGTGCAATAAAAGGGCAGCGCAGCAGTGATTGAGAGCAGCAGAACTTTGGCACAGCAGAGCAGCAGAGTAGCAGTGTGGGAGCAGCGCAACAGCCACAGGCATACGGCATACTCTGACCAAAGGAAAATAGCGGACATATATATGACAGTGGGCTCATCCCGGCAAAAAAGTGAGCAAATTAATAAATTTTAAAATTTATAAGAATACAATTTTTTTTGTGTGGTTAAATTTTGAAATTGAAATATATTTAGTGAAATTAATTGTATACCGGCAAGCAACAGCAAATAAAATTATTGTGAAGTGCATTTTGATGTGTTTGCTCTAGCCAACTCTGAAAGTTACGCTTATATACAAGAAAGTGCATGTACATATGCAAGTGCATATATGTATATGTATGTATCTGGTGCGCTTAACTAAGCATTGGCACAGTGTTCAAAAGGAAGTAAAATAAGTGAATAATAAATAAAAGTTTAATTTTAAAAATAAATCGAATTTTTTAATTTTGATTTTTTTTTGTGATTTTTAAATATTCAATTCGATGCTTGATAAATAAATTTAGATTTTTTTTTTTTTGCAAAAAAAAAATTTTATTTGCGGCATAAATTCAATCAATTTAAGCTATAATCATTAAAATATTTATTCAAATTTAAAAGTGGCGAGTGTTTAAAATTTTAAAATAATTTTCCAAATTTTATATTTTAACCATATTTTGCTGTAACCTCGCAATTTCAGTCAGCATCAAATAGATGCTTTATTAAATGTTTATATAAAGGTTTTTGGTTATCGATCATCTATCGATACAACTACATACAAGTATTTAATTTTAATTTCCAAGTTTAAAAAGAATTTCATTGTGCCTTTGCTGTGGTGAAATAATAATGTTTATATATTACATTTTTGTTTTATTTCGCCAACTTTTGTTGAATATAATTTAAATTGAGCAACATTTTAGTTATATTTTTACACATGCGTTGCGTGACAATTTTGACAATTTATTAAATTTTTCTGGAACTTAATTTACATTTTAAATATTTCTGTGGGGATTCCGATCATTTATTGATCTATTTAATTAAATTTATTTATTTACGTTTGAATAAACAATCGCTAGTCGATTTTCGCAATACAATTTTAATTAATTGATTTAACATTTTAAATAATTTTTTCTATTTTGCTTTGCCATTTAACAACTTTTCAATTCTTCTGAAGTTTTAACGGCATTGACAAATACATTTTATCAAGCAGCAGATGCGCTGTTGGAATTTGAAGCAAACATTTCGCCTACAGTCGCAAATCAAAGTACGTTCTCCCTTGAAATTCAGCAAGAGGAGTTAAAGTCACTTTGGGCTGAAGTAAGGGCTGACTATAAAAATTGTTTGTCTGAAATAAGTTCAGCGGGTAATGAGAATGCAGTTGAATCTATTCTGTCAGGCCTGCCGAGCAACCACCTGCTAGCTTCTGATTTTCTGGAATTACACAACTCCAGCGAAGCTAAGACTTTAGGTATCCGATGGAATGCTAAAACGGATCAGTTCTATTTTATGGCAAAATCTTTGGACAAAAAAGATTCGTTTACGAAACAAGAAGTTTTGTCCACGATTGCCAAGCTGTTCGATCCCGCAGGTTGGTTAAGCCCAATAACCATAGTAGCAAAGATGCTAATGCAACAAATCTGGTTGGAACAAACAAATTGGGATGAGAAGTTAAATCCGAAGACTCTCAGTGAATGGCAGACATTTTTGGATAACTACCCTGGAATTATAATGGCATTGACAAATAAATTTTATCAAGCAGCAGATGCGCTGTTGGAATTTGAAGCAAACATTTCGCCTACAGTCGCAAATCAAAGTACGTTCTTCTTTGAAATTCAGCAAGAGGAGTTAAAGTCACTTTGGGCTGAAGTAAGGGCTGACTATAAAAATTGTTTGTCTGAAATAAGTTCAGCGGGTAATGAGAATGCAGTTGAATCTATCAAGCTCAAATACTCAAACTGCTATCAAGCATATGTTTGTTGCGGAGCTATGATGGGTGAACAAATTCATAACCTGACGACGTTCAACCAAAATACAAATTCAACGATAATTCAACCTGAACGGTTGGTTGAACCGCCATTGCTGCCTAGTCTGCACCTGCCCCCATGCGATTCCGAAATAGTATGGCAGCAAACAATACTCGGCCAAATAACTTCAGGCCGTATAATAACATACAAAATAAGAGAATAAATACGCATCATGTAAAGACAAATAATATAAGATGCAAAGTTTGTTCTTCTCAGGCTCATATACTAAAGACTTGCCAAAAGTTTTTGGAAATGAGCCCGAATGCAAGGCTTTCTGCCGTCAGAAACTATCACCTCTGCATTTACTGCCTATCAGATGCGCATGAAATTAACGACTGCAAGAGTAAATTTACATGTGCAAAATGTAGAAAACGGCATCATACCATGCTCCATAGAGATCAAAGTGACGAACCTTCTACCTCAAGTTCTCAACAGACTTCAACTAAGTCTCATACGGCGTCCATAAAAACTAATACTTCAAATTGTCCTGTTGACAAAAATAGAAGTATGCTACTTGGGACTGCTATGATAACCATTTGTCATCAAAATAACACACATACTGTCAGAGCCTTGATTGACTCAGGATCTGAAGGCACATTTGTCTCTGAACGCTTACAAAAGCGCCTGAAGTTGCCAAGTAAAGGTATATCTGCACAAGTATTGGGTCTAAACGAAGCCATATCTGGAAAAGTTCAAAAGGTCTTTACCTTTAGTATTGGCTCCCCACGTAATAAAGATTTCCGCATAAAAGGGGATGCCCTAGTACTTCCAAAGCTGACGGGTTCGTTGCCATCGCAGTCGATCACTGAAGCAATCTTAAAAACGCTTCCTGATTTACCATTGGCAGATAATAACTTCTTTCAAAGTCAACCAATTGACTTGTTAATCGGTGGGGATCTTTACCTAAAAATTATTCTGAATGGAGTAAAGACAAATATCCTTGGCTCACTGATTGCTCAACGTACGGTGTTTGGATGGATTTTAACCGGACCCGTACCAAGTGGAAGGAACCTTAAACCAACAAATTATCTCACTTATTTCAATGAGGTCTCATTAGATCAACAACTCACAAAATTTTGGGAGTTGGAAGAAGTACCAAAGACCAAGCTTCTAACGGTCGAAGAAGAACAGTGCGAACGACTCTACACAGATACCACCTTTCGCAATAATGAGGGAAGGTATGTAGTTTCGCTCCCGTTCAAACTCTTACCTCCAAATGCACATATAGGCGCCTCTCGCCGTATCGCTTTGAGACAATTTCTCAGAAGTGAAACGTCTTTGTGCAAAAAACCCCTAATAAAGGAGGAATATAATAAGGTACTTCGAGAATATGCTGATTTGGGTCATATGCATGAAGTCCAATATATTAAAGGTGAAGAGTCTTCGAACTCTTAATATCTTCCACACCATGCTGTGCAAAAACCAGACAGCACTACTTAAAAACTGGCAGTGGTTTTCAACGGTTCTTTTCCCACATCTAATGGAGTGAGCCTGAATGATGTTCTTCACACTGGTCCCGCTCTCTAAACCGATTTGACTATTTTGGTTGTTAAGTGGCGATTATTTAAATATGTTTTTAATGCCGATATCGAGAAAATGTACCGGCAAATAATCGTGAACCCGCAGCACACCGCATATCAAAGAATCCTCTTTAGAGATTCTTTGGACGGGGAGATCAAGGACTTTCAGTTGGACAGAGTCACTTTCGGTCTTAATTGTGCCCCTTATCTGGCAATCCGCACCTTGTTGCAACTCGCCATAGACTCCAAATTGAATTACCCCCTAGCATCGGAAAAATCTCAGCTCTAGTACATATGTAGATGATGTATTAGCTGGTGCACATGATGTACCCGAAGCAGTAAAATCACGAGATCAGGCCTTAAACTCGGCAGGTTTCCCACTCAGAAAGTGGACTTCAAACAACAAAGAAATTCTGTCAGGCCTGCCGAGCAACCACCTGCTAGCTTCTGATTTTCTGGAATTACACAACTCCAGCGAAGCTAAGACTTTAGGTATCCGATGGAATGCTAAAACGGATCAGTTCTATTTTATGGCAAAATCTTTGGACAAAAAAGATTCGTTTAGCAAAGATGCTTATGCAACAAATCTGGTTGGAACAAACAAATTGGGATGAGAAGTTAAATCCAAAGACTCTCAGTGAATGGCAGACATTTTTGGATAACTACCCTGGAATTATAATGGCATTGACAAATAAATTTTATCAAGCAGCAGATGCGCTGTTGGAATTTGAAGCAAACATTTCGCCTACAGTCGCAAATCAAAGTACGTTCTCCCTTGAAATTCAGCAAGAGGAGTTAAAGTCACTTTGGGCTGAAGTAAGGGCTGACTATAAAAATTGTTTGTCTGAAATAAGTTCAGCGGGTAATGAGAATGCAGTTGAATCTATCAAGCTCAAATACTCAAACTGCTATCAAGCATATGTTTGTTGCGGAGCTATGATGGGTGAACAAATTCATAACCTGACGACGTTCAACCAAAATACAAATTCAACGATAATTCAACCTGAACGGTTGGTTGAACCGCCATTGCTGCCTAGTCTCCACCTGCCCCCATGCGATTCCGAAATATTTTATGGTGACTATTTATCGGAATAACGCGCGATTATCTCCGGTGGAAAAACTTTTCCACCTTAATCAAAAAACCCGAGATGAGGCGAGGGAAATAGTTCAAAAGGCCCCCCTCACTAATGATGGGTTTGCGTTAGCTTGGGCGAACTTAAGTGATAGGTATGAAAATAAAATAATTTTAATAAACTCGCAATTAAAAATATTATTCAATCTGCCACATATCTCCTCAGAGTCTGGGACAGCGCTAAAGAAAATGCGGTGTGAAATTAATAGTTGCATTTCAGCACTACAACTTAAGGGCATAAGCGTTGAACAATGTGATGCACATATGTACATACATACATACATAAAACTTACAACAACAACAATCAACCACATAAATAACAGGTAACATTGTAAATTAAAAAGAAAGGTGCAATCAACATATGTATTTGATTTGCATTTATAAGCGGTGAAAAATTAAATCTGAGCAAAGTAGTGCCTAAAACATATTTTTAGTGCTTTGCTTTTGCATATACAAAAATCTTAAGGTGCCTAGTGTCCTTCGATAAGTACAATACATTAAATTATATTTCTCATATATTAAAAATAAGCCGCTCCTTTTTATTTACATACCTACATATGTACATACATATCTGTACATAATATAAACATACACATATACCTCACATATAAATCTTAAATTTATTTTATATGTTCATAAAAATTTGTTTTTCTCTCGTCTTTGCGCCTAATTAAATTTCATATATTTAACTTAACTGCATATTTGCACTCTCCTTTAGAGTGCTGCAGTACATAAACATATTTACATATATGTATACATATTTACTAGGCTACAAGCGGTAGCTGGTAAATTAAAATAAAAGAAAAGACCAGAGAATTTGTTTTCCCCGCTACCGAAATTACTCTTAACTCGAAAAAAAAATTTCAAGAGTTTATCTCGCGCCCCTTTTTTGCATTAAATTTGCGCTTACCATATATGAAATATATACATACATATTTATATGTCCGTGCATATAAATTATATTGCCGCAACAATTAGCGAATATTAAATAGCAATACATATAACATACATACATATGTATATGCGCGAGTGAAAATAAGAGTGTAAATAACAAAAAAATAAAATAACAAAAAAACAAACAAATCAGTAGTTAAGAGCTGCATAATATTAGTGCAATAAAAGGGCAGCGCAGCAGTGATTGAGAGCAGCAGAACTTTGGCACAGCAGAGCAGCAGAGTAGCAGTGTGGGAGCAGCGCAACAGCCACAGGCATACGGCATACTCTGACCAAAGGAAAATAGCGGACATATATATGACAGTGGGCTCATCCCGGCAAAAAAGTGAGCAAATTAATAAATTTTAAAATTTATAAGAATACAATTTTTTTTGTGTGGTTAAATTTTGAAATTGAAATATATTTAGTGAAATTAATTGTATACCGGCAAGCAACAGCAAATAAAATTATTGTGAAGTGCATTTTGATGTGTTTGCTCTAGCCAACTCTGAAAGTTACGCTTATATACAAGAAAGTGCATGTACATATGCAAGTGCATATATGTATATGTATGTATCTGGTGCGCTTAACTAAGCATTGGCACAGTGTTCAAAAGGAAGTAAAATAAGTGAATAATAAATAAAAGTTTAATTTTAAAAATAAATCGAATTTTTTAATTTTGATTTTTTTTTGTGATTTTTAAATATTCAATTCGATGCTTGATAAATAAATTTAGATTTTTTTTTTTTTGCAAAAAAAAAATTTTATTTGCGGCATAAATTCAATCAATTTAAGCTATAATCATTAAAATATTTATTCAAATTTAAAAGTGGCGAGTGTTTAAAATTTTAAAATAATTTTCCAAATTTTATATTTTAACCATATTTTGCTGTAACCTCGCAATTTCAGTCAGCATCAAATAGATGCTTTATTAAATGTTTATATAAAGGTTTTTGGTTATCGATCATCTATCGATACAACTACATACAAGTATTTAATTTTAATTTCCAAGTTTAAAAAGAATTTCATTGTGCCTTTGCTGTGGTGAAATAATAATGTTTATATATTACATTTTTGTTTTATTTCGCCAACTTTTGTTGAATATAATTTAAATTGAGCAACATTTTAGTTATATTTTTACACATGCGTTGCGTGACAATTTTGACAATTTATTAAATTTTTCTGGAACTTAATTTACATTTTAAATATTTCTGTGGGGATTCCGATCATTTATTGATCTATTTAATTAAATTTATTTATTTACGTTTGAATAAACAATCGCTAGTCGATTTTCGCAATACAATTTTAATTAATTGATTTAACATTTTAAATAATTTTTTCTATTTTGCTTTGCCATTTAACAACTTTTCAATTCTTCTGAAGTTTTAACGGCATTGACAAATACATTTTATCAAGCAGCAGATGCGCTGTTGGAATTTGAAGCAAACATTTCGCCTACAGTCGCAAATCAAAGTACGTTCTCCCTTGAAATTCAGCAAGAGGAGTTAAAGTCACTTTGGGCTGAAGTAAGGGCTGACTATAAAAATTGTTTGTCTGAAATAAGTTCAGCGGGTAATGAGAATGCAGTTGAATCTATTCTGTCAGGCCTGCCGAGCAACCACCTGCTAGCTTCTGATTTTCTGGAATTACACAACTCCAGCGAAGCTAAGACTTTAGGTATCCGATGGAATGCTAAAACGATCAGTTCTATTTTATGGCAAAATCTTTGGACCAAAAAGATTCGTTTACGAAACGAGAAGTTTTGTCCACGATTGCCAAGCTGTTCGATCCCGCAGGTTGGTTAAGCCCAATAACCATAGTAGCAAAGATGCTAATGCAACAAATCTGGTTGGAACAAACAAATTGGGATGAGAAGTTAAATCCGAAGACTCTCAGTGAATGGCAGACATTTTTGGATAACTACCCTGGAATTATAATGGCATTGACAAATAAATTTTATCAAGCAGCAGATGCGCTGTTGGAATTTGAAGCAAACATTTCGCCTACAGTCGCAAATCAAAGTACGTTCTTCTTTGAAATTCAGCAAGAGGAGTTAAAGTCACTTTGGGCTGAAGTAAGGGCTGACTATAAAAATTGTTTGTCTGAAATAAGTTCAGCGGGTAATGAGAATGCAGTTGAATCTATCAAGCTCAAATACTCAAACTGCTATCAAGCATATGTTTGTTGCGGAGCTATGATGGGTGAACAAATTCATAACCTGACGACGTTCAACCAAAATACAAATTAAACGATAATTCAACCTGAACGGTTGGTTGAACCGCCATTGCTGCCTAGTCTGCACCTGCCCCCATGCGATTCCGAAATAGTATGGCAGCAAATAATACTCGGCCAAATAACTTCAGGCCGTATAATAACATACAAAATAAGAGAATAAATACGCATCATGTAAAGACAAATAATATAAGATGCAAAATTTGTTCTTCTCAGGCTCATATACTAAAGACTTGCCAAAAGTTTTTGGAAATGAGCCCGAATGCAAGGCTTTCTGCCGTCAGAAACTATCACCTCTGCATTTACTGCCTATCAGATGCGCATGAAATTAACGACTGCAAGAGTAAATTTACATGTGCAAAATGTAGAAAACGGCATCATACCATGCTCCATAGAGATCAAAGTGACGAACCTTCTACCTCAAGTTCTCAACAGACTTCAACTAAGTCTCATACGGCGTCCATAAAAACTAATACTTCAAATTGTCCTGTTGACAAAAATAGAAGTATGCTACTTGGGACTGCTATGATAATCATTTGTCATCAAAATAACACACATACTGTCAGAGCCTTGATAGACTCAGGATCTGAAGGCACATTTGTCTCTGAACGCTTACAAAAGCGCCTGAAGTTGCCAAGTAAAGGTATATCTGCACAAGTATCGGGTCTAAACAAAGCCATATCTGGAAAAGTTCAAAAGGTCTGTACCTTTAGTATTGGCTCCCCACGTAATAAAGATTTCCGCATAAAAGGGGATGCCCTAGTACGTCCAAAGCTGACGGGTTCGTTGCCATCGCAGTCGATCACTGAAGCAATCTTAAAAACGCTTCCTGATTTACCATTGGCAGATAATAACTTATTTCAAAGTCAACCAATTGACTTGTTAATCGGTGGAGATCTTTATCCAAAAATCATTCTGAATGGAGTAAAGACAAATATCCTTGGCTCACTGATTGCTCAACGTACGGTGTTTGGATGGATTTTAACCGGACCCGTACCAAGTGGAAGGAACCTTAAACCAACAAATTATCTCACTTATTTCAATGAGGTCTTATTAGATCAACAACTCAAAAAATTTTGGGAGTTGGAAGAAGTACCAAAGACCAAGCTTCTAACGGTCGAAGAAAAACAGTGCGAACGACTCTACACAGATACCACCTTTCGCAATAATGAGGGAAGGTATGTAGTTTCGCTCCCGTTCAAACTCTTACCTCCAAATGCACATATAGGCGCCTCTCGCCGTATCGCTTTGAGACAATTTCTAAGAAGTGAAACGTCTTTGTGCAAAAAACCCCTAATACAGGAGGAATATAATAAGGTACTTTGAGAATATGCTGATTTGGGTCATATGCATGAAGTCCAATATATTAAAGGTGAAGAGTCTTCGAACTCTTACTATCTTCCACACCATGCTGTGCAAAAACCAGACAGCACTACTTAAAAACTGACAGTGGTTTTCAACGGTTCTTGTCCCACATCTAATGGAGTGAGCCTGAATGATGTTCTTCACACTGGTCCCGCTCTCCAAACCGATTTGACTATTTTGGTTGTTAAGTGGCGATTATTTAAATATGTTTTTAATGCCGATATCGAGAAAATGTACCGGCAAATAATCGGGAACCCGCAGCACACCGCATATCAAAGAATCCTCTTTAGAGATTCTTTGGACGGGGCGATCAAGGACTTTCAGTTGGACAGAGTCACTTTCGGTCTTAATTGTGCCCCTTATCTGGCAATCCGCACCTTGTTGCAACTCGCCAAGGACTCCAAATTGAATTACCCCTAGTATCGGAAAAACCTCAGCTCTAGTACATATGTAGATGATGTATTAGTTGGTGCACATGATGTACCCGAAGCAGTAAAATCACGAGATCAGGCCTTAAACTCGGCAGGTTTCCCACTCAGAAAGGGGACTTCAAACAACAAAGAAATTCTGTCAGGCCTGCCGAGCAACCACCTGCTAGCTTCTGATTTTCTGGAATTACACAACTCCAGCGAAGCTAAGACTTTAGGTATCCGATGGAATGCTAAAACGGATCAGTTTTATTTTATGGCAAAATCTTTGGACAAAAAAGATTCGTTTAGCAAAGATGCTAATGCAACAAATCTGGTTGGAACAAACAAATTGGGATGAGAAGTTAAGTCCAAAGACTCTCAGTGAATGGCAGACATTTTTGGATAACTACCCTGGAATTATAATGGCATTGACAAATAAATTTTATCAAGCAGCAGATGCGCTGTTGGAATTTGAAGCAAACATTTCGCCTACAGTCGCAAATCAAAGTACGTTCTCCCTTGAAATTCAGCAAGAGGAGTTAAAGTCACTTTGGGCTGAAGTAAGGGCTGACTATAAAAATTGTTTGTCTGAAATAAGTTCAGCGGGTAATGAGAATGCAGTTGAATCTATCAAGCTCAAATACTCAAACTGCTATCAAGCATATGTTTGTTGCGGAGCTATGATGGGTGAACAAATTCATAACCTGACGACGTTCAACCAAAATACAAATTCAACGATAATTCAACCTGAACGGTTGGTTGAACCGCCATTGCTGCCTAGTCTGCACCTGCCCCCATGCGATTCCGAAATAGTATGGCAGCAAACAATACTCGGCCAAATAACTTCAGGCCGTATAATAACATACAAAATAAGAGAATAAATACGCATCATGTAAAGACAAATAATATAAGATGCAAAGTTTGTTCTTCTCAGGCTCATATACTAAAGACTTGCCAAAAGTTTTTGGAAATGAGCCCGAATGCAAGGCTTTCTGCCGTCAGAAACTATCACCTCTGCATTTACTGCCTATCAGATGCGCATGAAATTAACGACTGCAAGAGTAAATTTACATGTGCAAAATGTAGAAAACGGCATCATACCATGCTCCATAGAGATCAAAGTGACGAACCTTCTACCTCAAGTTCTCAACAGACTTCAACTAAGTCTCATACGGCGTCCATAAAAACTAATACTTCAAATTGTCCTGTTGACAAAAATAGAAGTATGCTACTTGGGACTGCTATGATAACCATTTGTCATCAAAATAACACACATACTGTCAGAGCCTTGATTGACTCAGGATCTGAAGGCACATTTGTCTCTGAACGCTTACAAAAGCGCCTGAAGTTGCCAAGTAAAGGTATATCTGCACAAGTATTGGGTCTAAACGAAGCCATATCTGGAAAAGTTCAAAAGGTCTTTACCTTTAGTATTGGCTCCCCACGTAATAAAGATTTCCGCATAAAAGGGGATGCCCTAGTACTTCCAAAGCTGACGGGTTCGTTGCCATCGCAGTCGATCACTGAAGCAATCTTAAAAACGCTTCCTGATTTACCATTGGCAGATAATAACTTCTTTCAAAGTCAACCAATTGACTTGTTAATCGGTGGGGATCTTTACCTAAAAATTATTCTGAATGGAGTAAAGACAAATATCCTTGGCTCACTGATTGCTCAACGTACGGTGTTTGGATGGATTTTAACCGGACCCGTACCAAGTGGAAGGAACCTTAAACCAACAAATTATCTCACTTATTTCAATGAGGTCTCATTAGATCAACAACTCACAAAATTTTGGGAGTTGGAAGAAGTACCAAAGACCAAGCTTCTAACGGTCGAAGAAGAACAGTGCGAACGACTCTACACAGATACCACCTTTCGCAATAATGAGGGAAGGTATGTAGTTTCGCTCCCGTTCAAACTCTTACCTCCAAATGCACATATAGGCGCCTCTCGCCGTATCGCTTTGAGACAATTTCTCAGAAGTGAAACGTCTTTGTGCAAAAAACCCCTAATAAAGGAGGAATATAATAAGGTACTTCGAGAATATGCTGATTTGGGTCATATGCATGAAGTCCAATATATTAAAGGTGAAGAGTCTTCGAACTCTTAATATCTTCCACACCATGCTGTGCAAAAACCAGACAGCACTACTTAAAAACTGGCAGTGGTTTTCAACGGTTCTTTTCCCACATCTAATGGAGTGAGCCTGAATGATGTTCTTCACACTGGTCCCGCTCTCTAAACCGATTTGACTATTTTGGTTGTTAAGTGGCGATTATTTAAATATGTTTTTAATGCCGATATCGAGAAAATGTACCGGCAAATAATCGTGAACCCGCAGCACACCGCATATCAAAGAATCCTCTTTAGAGATTCTTTGGACGGGGAGATCAAGGACTTTCAGTTGGACAGAGTCACTTTCGGTCTTAATTGTGCCCCTTATCTGGCAATCCGCACCTTGTTGCAACTCGCCATAGACTCCAAATTGAATTACCCCCTAGCATCGGAAAAATCTCAGCTCTAGTACATATGTAGATGATGTATTAGCTGGTGCACATGATGTACCCGAAGCAGTAAAATCACGAGATCAGGCCTTAAACTCGGCAGGTTTCCCACTCAGAAAGTGGACTTCAAACAACAAAGAAATTCTGTCAGGCCTGCCGAGCAACCACCTGCTAGCTTCTGATTTTCTGGAATTACACAACTCCAGCGAAGCTAAGACTTTAGGTATCCGATGGAATGCTAAAACGGATCAGTTCTATTTTATGGCAAAATCTTTGGACAAAAAAGATTCGTTTAGCAAAGATGCTTATGCAACAAATCTGGTTGGAACAAACAAATTGGGATGAGAAGTTAAATCCAAAGACTCTCAGTGAATGGCAGACATTTTTGGATAACTACCCTGGAATTATAATGGCATTGACAAATAAATTTTATCAAGCAGCAGATGCGCTGTTGGAATTTGAAGCAAACATTTCGCCTACAGTCGCAAATCAAAGTACGTTCTCCCTTGAAATTCAGCAAGAGGAGTTAAAGTCACTTTGGGCTGAAGTAAGGGCTGACTATAAAAATTGTTTGTCTGAAATAAGTTCAGCGGGTAATGAGAATGCAGTTGAATCTATCAAGCTCAAATACTCAAACTGCTATCAAGCATATGTTTGTTGCGGAGCTATGATGGGTGAACAAATTCATAACCTGACGACGTTCAACCAAAATACAAATTCAACGATAATTCAACCTGAACGGTTGGTTGAACCGCCATTGCTGCCTAGTCTCCACCTGCCCCCATGCGATTCCGAAATATTTTATGGTGACTATTTATCGGAATAACGCGCGATTATCTCCGGTGGAAAAACTTTTCCACCTTAATCAAAAAACCCGAGATGAGGCGAGGGAAATAGTTCAAAAGGCCCCCCTCACTAATGATGGGTTTGCGTTAGCTTGGGCGAACTTAAGTGATAGGTATGAAAATAAAATAATTTTAATAAACTCGCAATTAAAAATATTATTCAATCTGCCACATATCTCCTCAGAGTCTGGGACAGCGCTAAAGAAAATGCGGTGTGAAATTAATAGTTGCATTTCAGCACTACAACTTAAGGGCATAAGCGTTGAACAATGTGATGCACATATGTACATACATACATACATAAAACTTACAACAACAACAATCAACCACATAAATAACAGGTAACATTGTAAATTAAAAAGAAAGGTGCAATCAACATATGTATTTGATTTGCATTTATAAGCGGTGAAAAATTAAATCTGAGCAAAGTAGTGCCTAAAACATATTTTTAGTGCTTTGCTTTTGCATATACAAAAATCTTAAGGTGCCTAGTGTCCTTCGATAAGTACAATACATTAAATTATATTTCTCATATATTAAAAATAAGCCGCTCCTTTTTATTTACATACCTACATATGTACATACATATCTGTACATAATATAAACATACACATATACCTCACATATAAATCTTAAATTTATTTTATATGTTCATAAAAATTTGTTTTTCTCTCGTCTTTGCGCCTAATTAAATTTCATATATTTAACTTAACTGCATATTTGCACTCTCTTTTAGAGTGCTGCAGTACATAAACATATTTACATATATACATACATATTTACTAGGCTACAAGCGGTAGCTGGTAAATTAAAATAAGAGAAAAGACCAGAGAATTTGTTTTCCCCGCTACCGAAATTACTCTTAACTCGAAAAAAAAATTTCAAGAGTTTATCTCGCGCCCCTTTTTTGCATTAAATTTGCGCTTACCATATATGAAATATATACATACATATTTATATGTCCGTGCATATAAATTATATTGCCGCAACAATTAGCGAATATTAAATAGCAATACATATAACATACATACATATGTATATGCGCGAGTGAAAATAAGAGTGTAAATAACAAAAAAATAAAATAACAAAAAAACAAACAAATCAGTAGTTAAGAGCTGCATAATATTAGTGCAATAAAAGGGCAGCGCAGCAGTGATTGAGAGCAGCAGAACTTTGGCACAGCAGAGCAGCAGAGTAGCAGTGTGGGAGCAGCGCAACAGCCACAGGCATACGGCATACTCTGACCAAAGGAAAATAGCGGACATATATATGACAGTGGGCTCATCCCGGCAAAAAAGTGAGCAAATTAATAAATTTTAAAATTTATAAGAATACAATTTTTTTTGTGTGGTTAAATTTTGAAATTGAAATATATTTAGTGAAATTAATTGTATACCGGCAAGCAACAGCAAATAAAATTATTGTGAAGTGCATTTTGATGTGTTTGCTCTAGCCAACTCTGAAAGTTACGCTTATATACAAGAAAGTGCATGTACATATGCAAGTGCATATATGTATATGTATGTATCTGGTGCGCTTAACTAAGCATTGGCACAGTGTTCAAAAGGAAGTAAAATAAGTGAATAATAAATAAAAGTTTAATTTTAAAAATAAATCGAATTTTTTAATTTTGATTTTTTTTTGTGATTTTTAAATATTCAATTCGATGCTTGATAAATAAATTTAGATTTTTTTTTTTTTGCAAAAAAAAAATTTTATTTGCGGCATAAATTCAATCAATTTAAGCTATAATCATTAAAATATTTATTCAAATTTAAAAGTGGCGAGTGTTTAAAATTTTAAAATAATTTTCCAAATTTTATATTTTAACCATATTTTGCTGTAACCTCGCAATTTCAGTCAGCATCAAATAGATGCTTTATTAAATGTTTATATAAAGGTTTTTGGTTATCGATCATCTATCGATACAACTACATACAAGTATTTAATTTTAATTTCCAAGTTTAAAAAGAATTTCATTGTGCCTTTGCTGTGGTGAAATAATAATGTTTATATATTACATTTTTGTTTTATTTCGCCAACTTTTGTTGAATATAATTTAAATTGAGCAACATTTTAGTTATATTTTTACACATGCGTTGCGTGACAATTTTGACAATTTATTAAATTTTTCTGGAACTTAATTTACATTTTAAATATTTCTGTGGGGATTCCGATCATTTATTGATCTATTTAATTAAATTTATTTATTTACGTTTGAATAAACAATCGCTAGTCGATTTTCGCAATACAATTTTAATTAATTGATTTAACATTTTAAATAATTTTTTCTATTTTGCTTTGCCATTTAACAACTTTTCAATTCTTCTGAAGTTTTAACGGCATTGACAAATACATTTTATCAAGCAGCAGATGCGCTGTTGGAATTTGAAGCAAACATTTCGCCTACAGTCGCAAATCAAAGTACGTTCTCCCTTGAAATTCAGCAAGAGGAGTTAAAGTCACTTTGGGCTGAAGTAAGGGCTGACTATAAAAATTGTTTGTCTGAAATAAGTTCAGCGGGTAATGAGAATGCAGTTGAACCTATCAAGCTCAAATACTCAAACTGCTATCAAGCAAATGTTTGTTGCGGAGCTATGATGGGTGAACAAATTCATAACCTGACGACGTTCAACCAAAATACAAATTCAACGATAATTCAACCTGAACGGTTGGTTGAACCGCCATTGCTGCCTAGTCTCCACCTGCCCCCATGCGATTCCCAAATATTTTATGGTGACTATTTATCGGAATAACGTGCGATTATCTCCGGTGGAAAAACTTTTCCACCTTAATCAAAAAACCCGAGGTGAGGCGAGGGAAATAGTTCAAAAGGCCCCCCTCACTTATGATGGGTTTGCGTTAGCTTGGGCGAACTTAAGTGATAGGTATGAAAATAAAAGAATTTTAATAAACTCGAAATTAAAAATATTATTCAATCTGCCACATATCTCCTCAGAGTCGGGGACAGCGCTAAAGAAAATGCAGTGTGAAATAAAAAGTTTCATTTCAGCACTACAACTTCAGGGCATAAGCGTTGAACATGGAGATGCAATTTTCACATATTTGTGTTCAACCAGGCTCCCAGAACATACGCTTGCTCTATGGGAACAGAATCTGAAAACAAAAACGAAGATTCCAAAGTGGGTGGACTTAGATGCATTTCTGACCAACAGGTTCCAAACTCTTGAAACAGTTTCCGATCTCAAGGGGAATTCTAACGTCCACCTCAAACCTAGTATGGCAGCAAACAATACTCGGCCAAATAACTTCAGGCCGTATAATAATATACAAAATAGGAGAATAAATACGCATCATATAAAGACAAATAATATACGATGCAAAGTTTGTTCTTCTCAGGCTCATATACTAAAGACTTGCCAAAAGTTTTTGGAAATGAGCCCGAATGCAAGGCTTTCTGCCGTCGGAAACTATTACCTCTGCATTTACTGCCTATCAGATGCGCATGAAATTAACGACTGCAAGAGTAGGTTTACATGTGCAAAATGTAGAAAACGGCATCATACCATGCTCCATAGAGATCAAAGTGACGAACCTTCTACCTCAAGTTCTCAACAGACTTCAACTAAGTCTCATACGGCGTCCATAAAAACTAATACTTCAAATTGTCCTGTTGACAAAAATATAAGTATGCTACTTGGGACTGCTATGATAACCATTTGTCATCAAAATAACACACATACTGTCAGAGCCTTGATAGACTCAGGATCTGAAGGCACATTTGTCTCTGAACGCTTACAAAAGCGCCTGAAGTTGCCAAGTAAAGGTATATCTGCACAAGTATCGGCTCTAAACGAAGCCATATCTGGAAAATTTCAAAAGGTCTGTACCTTTAGTATTGGCTCCCCACGTAATAAAGATTTCCGCATAAAAGGGGATGCCTTAGTACTTCCAAAGCTGACGGGTTCGTTGCCATCGCATTCGATCAGTGAAGCAATCTTAAAAACGCTTCCATTGGCAGATAATAACTTCTTTCAAAGTCAACCAATTGACTTGTTAATCGGTGGGGATCTTTATCCAAAAATCATTCTGAATGGAGTAAAGACAAATATCCTTGGCTCACTGATTGCTCAACGTACGGTGTTTGGATGGATTTTAACCGGACCCGTACCAAGTGGAAGGAACCTTAAACCAACAAATTATCTCACTTATTTCAATGAGGTCTCATTAGATAAACAACTCACAAAATTTTGGGAGTTGAAAGAAGTATTAAAGACCAAGCTTCTAACGGTCGAAGAAAAACAGTGCGAACGACTCTACACAGATACCACCTTTCGCAATAATGAGGGAAGGTATGTAGTTTTGCTCCCGTTCAAACTCTTACCTCCAAATGCACATATAGGCGCCTCTCGCCATATCGCTTTGAGACAATTTCTCAGAAGTGAAACGTCTTTGTGCAAAAAACCCCTAATAAAGGAGGAATATAATAAGGTACTTCGAGAATATGCTGATTTGGGTCATATGCATGAAGTCCAATATATTAAAGGTGAAGAGTCTTCGAACTCTTACTACCTTCCACACCATGATGTGCAAAAACCAGACAGCACTACTTAAAAACTGACAGTGGTTTTCTACGGTTCTTGTCCCACATCTAATGGAGTGAGCCTGAATGATGTTCTTCACACTGGTCCCGCTCTCCAAACCGATTTGACTATTTTGGTTGTTAAGTGGCGATTATTTAAATATGTTTTTAATGCCGATATCGAGAAAATGTACCGGCAAATAATCGTGAACCCGCAGCACACCGCATATCAAAGAATCCTCTTTAGAGATTCTTTGGACGGGGAGATCAAGGACTTTCAGTTGGACAGAGTCACTTTCGGTCTTAATTGTGCCCCTTATCTGGCAATCCGCACCTTGTTGCAACTCGCCAAGGACTCCAAATTGAATTACCCCTAGCATCGGAAAAACCTCAGCTCTAGTACATATGTAGATGATGTATTAGTTGGTGCACATGATGTACCCGAAGCAGTAAAATCACGAGATCAGGCCTTAAACTCGGCAGGTTTCCCACTCAGAAAGTGGACTTCAAACAACAAAGAAATTCTGTCAGGCCTGCCGAGCAACCACCTGCTAGCTTCTGATTTTCTGAAATTACACAACTCCAGCGAAGCTAAGACTTTAGGTATCCGATGGAATGCTAAAACGGATCGGTTCTATTTTATGGCAAAATCTTTGGACCAAAAAGATTCGTTTACGAAACGAGAAGTTTTGTCCACGATTGCCAAGCTGTTCGATCCCGCAGGTTGGTTAAGCCCAATAACCATAGTAGCAATGATGCTAATGCAACAAATCTGGTTGGAACAAACAAATTGGTATGAGAAGTTAAATCCAAAGACTCTCAGGGAATGGCAGACATTTTTGGATAACTACCCTGGAATTATAATGGCATTGACAAATAAATTTTTTCAAGCAGCAGATGCGCTGTTGGAATTTGAAGCAAACATTTCGCCTACAGTCGCAAATCAAAGTACGTTCTCCCTTGAAATTCAGCAAGAGGAGTTAAAGTCACTTTGGGCTGAAGTAAGGGCTGAATATAAAAATTGTTTGCCTGAAATAAGTTCAGCGGGTAATGAGAATGCAGTTGAATCTATTCTGTCAGGCCTGCCGAGCAACCACCGTAATTGTGCCCCTTATCTGGCAATCCGCACCTTGTCGCCAAGGACTCCAAATTGAATTACCCCTAGCATCGGAAAAACCTCAGCTCTAGTACATATGTAGATGATGTATTAGTTGGTGCACATGATGTACCCGAAGCAGTAAAATCACGAGATCAAGCCTTAAACTCGGCAGGTTTCCCACTCAGAAAGTGGACTTCAAACAACAAAGAAATTCTGTCAGGCCTGCCGAGCAACCACCTGCTAGCTTCTGATTTTCTGGAATTACACAACTCCAGCGAAGCAAAGACTTTAGGTATCCGATGGAATGCTAAAACGGATCAGTTCTATTTTATGGCAAAATCTTTGGACAAAAAAGATTCGTTTACGAAACGAGAAGTTTTGTCCACGATTGCCAACCTGTTCGATCCCGCAGGTTGGTTAAGCCCAATAACCATAGTAGCAAAGATGCTAATGCAACAAATCTGGTTGGAACAAACAAATTGGGATGAGAAGTTAAATCCAAAGACTCTCAGTGAATGGCAGACATTTTTGGATAACTACCCCCTTATTAATTTTATAAAAATCCCCAGATGGGTTAGTTATACTCCAAACTGTCAAATACAGTTTCATGGATTTTGTGACGCCTCAGGAAAGGCGTACGGGGCTGCTATATATATTCGGTAACAGGACACTAGTTTGAATGTTTTAACTCATTTGCTTCTCGCAAAACAAAAATGGCTCCTGTCAAAACCATTTCTATACCCAGACTAGAGCTAAGTGGAGCTGTTCTCCACGCGAAAATGGCAGATTTTCTCCTGCCAAAAATGGGTAAAGAATGCCTAGGGTTGTACTTCTGGACCGATTCCACAATTGTTCTCGCGTGGCTTAGAAACCCACCTTGTTCGTGGTCTACATTTGTAGCCAACCGCGTTTCCAAAATTTCGGAAACCACAATGATCGAGAATTGGAACCATGTAAGTTCTGAGGATAACCCGGCAGACCTCGCTAGTCGTGGTCTTTCTCCTCAAGAGTTAGGAGAGAGTAATCTTTTGGGGGCATGGTCCGAAATGGCTTAACCTCAGCCAAGAAATCTGGCCAATCTCTCAGCCCAAGGATTTTGAAACCACACTCGATTCTAAAGCTATTCGAGTTCATAAAGCGTCAGTTCTTCCATTTGAAGATATCTTAGCACGCTTTCCCAGCTTTCCAAGCGCCATTCTAGTCATTGCTCGAATCTTCAGGTTCTTCAAGCGGGTTCATCCTGCACACAAAGAACTCTCGAATTCTTCTTCCATCACTCCTGGTGAGGTTAAATTCGTTCAATCAAGGCTTATCCAAATCTCCCAAAGAGCGCATTATGCCTCTGAATATTCGGAGTTAGAAAATAACCAGCCTGTGGGATAAAAGTCTACGATACTATCGTTGACCCCATATATTGACGACAGTGGACTTCTAAGACTCGGAGGAAGACTGAATAATGCCCCTTCAATGAGCTTTGATGAACTTTGATAAACTTCATTTATTTGGTCTCGATCCACTGTGGCAACCAGCTAGTCCTGCGTCTTTTACGCATGCGATATTGGCTGGTAAAAGCAAAAAACCTCATTAGGTCTACTATACAAAACTGCAAAACATGTGTTTTGTATAAAAAACGGAAACAAACGCAGCTAACGGCTGCTCTCCCGGCGTCTAGAACGTAAATTTCGAGACCATTTGAAACAACTGGTGTCGATTTCACAGGCCCATTTGATGTAAAAAACTTTACAGGTCGAGCTTGTTTAATAACAAAGGGCTATGTGTGTGGCTTTGTCTGCTTTTCTACAAAGGCCATACACCTTGAAGCCACAAGTGACCTTTCAAATGCCTCGTTCATGGCATCTCTGACATGATTTGTCTCTCGCCGTGGTTGTCCCAACCATATATATTCAGACAATGGCACAAATTTCGTTGGCGCCTCAAGAGAAATCAAACGAGATGTAAAGACATTCCCTAAAATTTGGCCTGAAGTCATCTCCAGTAACCATAGTTTTGCAGAAATCAATTGGCATTTCATTCCTGCAGGGGCTCCTCATAAGGGAGGTTTATGGGAAGCAGAAGTAAAAAGCTTCAAAGCCCACTTTCGGAAAATTACGGGTTCGATGAAATACACTTTCGAAGAGCTTTCCACTCTATTAGCTAGAATCGAAGCGTGTTTAAATTCTCGCCCCATAAGCCCAATGTCTGAAAATATTAATGACTTTGCACCCCTTACACCAGGACACTCTCCTCTAGGTGCACCTATTCTTGCAAAAGCCGAGCCAGAAATCAATGATAACCCTATATCATTGGTCAACAGATGGCATAACTTGAAAGCTCTGAACCATATATTCTGTAGAAGATGGAAATCTGAATATTTGTCAGAACTCCAAAGGCGGTATAAGTGGAAGTATCCACAGAAAAACCTAGCTGTTAGCGACTTAGTAATTATTCGCGAAGAAAATATACCTCCAAATGAGTGGAGATTAGGTAGGGTAGTAAAAATTCATCCCGGACCTGATACTAAAGTACGAATAGTCGACGTTCAAACCCAATGAGGCATAATTAGTAGACTAATAGTCAAACTAGTTGTTTTACCAAACGAAACTCACTAAATGTAAATATTCTAAACTAATGTTATTTTCTCATTTAGAAAAATGTCTCAAGTCGATTGTGGTCTCTGCAAAGCTAATCACCCTCTACGCTTGTGCACCGAGTTTCGCCGAATGACTCCCGAACTCCGGTTGAGAACGGCGCTAATGTATCGCTGTTGCTGCAACTGTCTCGCTGCAACCCATACACTAAGCGAATGTGACAGTGTGATCAGATGCAAACGATGCGGAAAGGCTCACCACACGATGCTGCATAAAGACGTAGTCGATGACGTACTAGATGAAGACGTGGTTGAGCTTTCCTGGGCACAACAGATGGATCTAGAGGACGAGTTGTTAGCAGAAATCGAAGCTGACAAGAAGAAAGAAGCAGCGCCCACTATGACGACTGATGACGCACTCGCAAACCCATTACGACCACCGCTCAATAGGACGCTGCCAACTTCTCGACAACCTCAGCGCATACCACTTGCTCATGATCGAGCCAGACTCGACTCGTCTCGTCGACTTAAGCGAGCTGGTAACTTCCGATCGGACTGGCGGCATGGAAACGACCGACTGATACTCGATTCGTCTCAGCGGCGTAGCCCGGACCGAACGGGACTCGACTCGTCCCGTCGGCCACCCCAGCCGAAAGGAAGGCGCGGTCAAGGTGCTCGTCGAAGGAGAAATGCGCGAACTTTAATTGAGCAGCGAGCAGCAGCCCTTCCTTGGCAGCAAATGTTGCACTCAAAGACGTGGCGGTGGCCGAGCGTGCGATATCACGCTGCGCAGTAATCTTGGCGCACAGGATGAAACATCAGTCTGCGCGAAGGTTGCACACATCATCCCGACGCCGACTCCACTGCGCTCATTAGCACCACACACTGGGAGTTTTCAAAAATTTGAGGCTTGCCGACCCATCATTTTATAAGGCATCACCGATCCAAATGGTACTTGGAGCTGATCTTTACGCGAGGTTGATGCAGCCTGGTACGATGCTCCCCCTGGTAGCAGGTCAATTGGTCGCCCAAAATACGCTGCTTTAATCAAAATTGTTATATATAAGTTGCAAATGAAAATAATATATGAATTGTAAATGGTAATATGCGCTTTTCACAGTGATACTGTGAGGCGGGCGGAATGTTCACTCCGTTCGCCCATTTGGCAACTCTTACCACTTTCGTCAAAAAGCTCTGCTCACAAGCTTCTCTTAACGATCCTCATAGACGATAGACGGTGGTAAGTTGAGTTCCTGCAAAGATTTTAATAGAACATTTTCTAATACAATTTGTATGCTTTTATTTTCACGCCCTTTGGAAACCAGCCCTAAAATCTCCCCGAGCTCATCACACGTCATTGTATTTTTCTAAACCTTTACTACCAAAAATGGGTGTTTATATTCCAATAATTAAAAATGTATATAGTTGTTTTTTAAAAATGCTTAATTTTAAAAGAAGAATTATTAAAATCGGTTCAGTACTTTGTTATGGATTCGCCGACATACATATGATACCATAATCATGGCAACCAGGGACGGAGTATCTGTGGCAAGGTCCAGTGACCATGGCGTGTGCACTGGCATCGATACCCGGAGCTTCAGTTTCGTGTGGTTGCTATACATAATCACTGAACAAACAATCCTTCTAGTCAGCCAACAGCCCTAACAAGAAAAACTTTACTTGCACACTAAAAGCAAACAACAGAAACCAATATACAAACACAAACCTATGGCCCTATCGACCCAAACCCTTAACATGCCTAGCAGCTCGCTTCATTTTATTGATGGCTGCCCCTCTAGCCATCCCGACCATTGGCTTTAAAGGTGTTAGTAAAAGCCCCACTGAGCCACTCACATAACCCTAAGAAATCAGACCATGACGAATAAAATTCAGCAACTCATTTCAACGCATATTTATTATAATGGTTCAACTAAATTTAAATAGAAATATGGCCGTAAAAATAATAAAAACATATGTATCTTATAATTTAATATTCTTATGTTTTTATAATAATTAAATTTTTTTGTTTCTAAAAATAATTTACTTTCACTCTTTCTTACACAAAGGCTTTCATAAGCTACTTTTTCAACATTTAGCATTAGTTAAGTGTACTTTCCAATTCTTTAACTAACCCTGACATAGGCCTAATATTCAAAACCAAGAAAACTGATTCCTCTCAACAGCTGATCGCGCAGAGGTCGTTGACCCGAAAGAATATATATTTATATGAATGTATGTAACTAGTTATTTATATACCTATGTACGTAAATGGAAATTTTGTGAGCGCGCGAGAGATCTGTGGAATTGGGATTATGGCTAAGCACGAGCGCTGATAATGGGAGGTAGAACAAGTAAAGAAGTGGCTAAGTTCGATCGAACTTGATATACCCGGCGCACGCTTTTAGCTAAATTTTTAAATGAACTAGGTATAATCTAACATGTGTGCCAAGTTTAGACGAAATCGATAAAGTAGTTTCAGACATATACAAATAATCTCATATAGCCGGATTTCTGGCTGCAATACAACACCAGATACTAAACTCAAGATATTTTCCTTCAACATTTATTGAAATGTCCGATTTTTTAGTGTTTTCGAACAATACCGTTATATGACAGATGGGCGTGGTTATGGTCAGATTTTGATAAATATCGCTTAAATAGACATAGTGTAATACGTATACCAAATTTGAACAAAATCGGGTGGGTGGTTCCAGAGATATACATATGAACTTATAAGTGGGCGGTGCCACGCCCCTGTAAAAAAGTTTGATTCAGTCGGATTTCCTGCTCGAAATCTGAGCAAATGAGCTTCCATAGCTACTGAAATAAACCTCGAGTGACGTTGTTTTTATCGAACCGTGAAACGAAGTTAGTGAAATGCTATGAGTTGAAGTTTGAAGGAATTATTTACAACATCTTTTATGAACACATTGATGGCCTTCTCTGGAACGCTGCCAGAGAGTATGCTGTTGTCCTTAGACCGAAAAACTAATTCACATGGAGTCATTAATTGCTTTCGTGGTAAATTTCGCAAATCACCAAATCTATCTTCATCAGCAGAATATTCCCCCCCCCCAAAAAACTCTCCTCCTCTGGTGGTTCACAAAAAAGTTTAAAAATATCCTCATCATCTGAATCTAATGTTTCAAGAAATCGCATCGCATCTTCTACAGACATCATTTCTCTAGAAAATTTGAATAAAAACAAACACAACGTAATACAAACGATAATACACAAATCGGTAATAAGACTGATGTTACATATATGTAACGCCGTCAATTTATGCTCGGCTATAAAAATTGGAAACATGAAAATAAAAACTTTTTGGCAGGAAATATTGTTAACATTTAACAAAAGAATTGTAATTACACAAGTTCAAAAAAAGAGAATACTTACTTCCTTCTGTTCGCCATTTGCTATTTTTTTGAGCTTGACTGAACACACGAAACTTAACGCGACCGTTTTATTCTACTAACTTACATAAACTGAAATACAAACGGCACAGAACGATTAAAGCATTCCTTTTAAAGACATTTGCATTTGTATAAACATCGATGTAATTAAAACTTTTTATTTTTTTTGGCTAAATTCAAACAGAATGCTTGCATTACATGTATGTAACATACGTCGTTAATGGGTTTATGATTCATCTGGATGGCAGGTTGCAAAACTTCGATTTCTTTCACACCGTACTCGCCGACAGTGGCCAAAGGAAAAAAGAAAGAGGCAATCAGGCGGATATTGAAGTAGGCCGGTGGGCCTAACAGCTGTTGGTGGCGCCTGCAGTGTAGCGATTGGTGAATGCAAAGAAGAAGAAGAAACGGGTTTTTGGATAAACTACAAGAATGTACTCTTACTTAATGGTTTTAACGATGAGAAAAAAAATTATAATAATGAAAACAGCTTTTCAGAAGGGGTTTTATTTTCAGCATATTTGCGGATGTACGAGCAACAGTAGGCTCCACCTCTGACTTCTTGTATGTCTTTACGATGGTATGTTGCTCGCTTTCCGGTCTGAATATCCTCCAACTCGTACATACAATTTCCTTTCAATGCAATAACTTTCGCTTTAATAAACTTGGGTGCAAACTTGGCGCTGAATTTTTTTGGTGCATCGCTTAAAACAAAATTCCGTCGATATACTGTTTCTCCCACGGAAAAATTCTTTGCACAACTTCGCAAGTTATACCTCTTGGCAGAATTTTCGAAGGCTTGTTAAAAGTTTTCCTGGATCGATTGGCGTGTCAGTTTTAGTCTATCAATCCTCTAACGATATTGTCGTCAAGCGTTTCTAACTTTCCAAGCAGCTCATATTCCTGCGCGTGTGATAACATTTGTTAACCGAATAGGGCAAAATATGGCGTGCACCCAATATATTGGTGGTAGGAGCTTCTAAGCGCTACTGCGATATCGGAAAGGTTATTGTCCCAATGCGTGTGGCCTTTGTTGAGATAAGACCGAATACCTGTAATTATTGAGCGATTTACCCGTTCGCTGGCATTTGCTTGTAGGCTATAAAGAGCGGTGAAAATATGTTTTATGCCTCGATCAGTTAATAAACTGTTAAACTGCTGCGATTTAAATTGCTTGCCGTTATCGCTTAATACGATCTCTGGCGTTCCAAAGATAGTGAACACCTGTTTCAATAAACAGCAGACTGTGGATGCATTAAAGTTGCGAATAGCTTTCAAAAGAGGGAACTTGGTCAAATGGTCAAGAATGATTAGAATGCCTTTGTTACTATGTTTAGATCTAGGATATGGACCAATTAGGTCAATGTATAACTTTTGAAAGGGACGTTGGACAGTATACTGGGCGGACGTAGAGGTCGTAGCGTTTTGTTGGGCGACTTGCACTGCCGACAAACATCGCATTGGCCCACGTATTCTTTCACGTCGACAGTCATGTTTCGCCAATAAAGGTTAAGACGCAAACGTTCCAATGTCTTCGCTACTCCTCCGTGACATTTATTTGGAGGACAGTGAGCGCTTTCTATAACCGGACGAACTAAAACTGTTGGGTTCCATTAAAGGCTTCCCGAGCAGGGTTATCATCTGGACGTTCAGTCCTTTTGTAGACGTGTAGGTCAGGAAGACGGTTTTCATTCTAACGGACGTGGTTAAGTAAAACAGGTGTAGTCTCTAGATTTTTCTTCTAAGGGAATTTGCCAAAAGGCTCGGCGCAGGTCAAGTGAACTAATAAATTTAGCCTTTGGTATCCTACTGAGAATATCATCAATATGAGGGAGGGGGTAAGCATCCTTAACGGTAACACAGACTTAATTTATTTGGCTTTTTTGACTAGAACGACCGGACTAGACCATGGACTATTCGGTGCTTCTTCATTTACACCTAACTTAATCATCTCATCAATCTCCGCGTGCACTAATTTTTCTATTTTTCTGACCTTCGGAGTTAGTTGTATAGTATATTCCATTAAGGAAGTCTACACCAAGAATGACTCTTTGAGACAAGCTCGGTATCACAAAAAATCTCACAATTTCTTCCTTTTCTTCAAAGCGGACATTTCAATCAACCGTTCCGTAAACAACTTGCATTTTTCCGTCCGCGGTATGAATAGATGTGGCATGCTGGCGCAGTTTCTTTTGATTACAAACTTGGTCGGCTGAAGAAAAACCTAAGCACGAAACTTGCGCTCCGTTGTCTAAGAGACCTAATTCTATGTTATCTAAAATGCTGGTGGTAGCAGACGAAAAGGAAGACCTCCTATACGTTGTAGAAACCAAGTGGAAAAAGACTTGGCTATACTTGGGATTTCCAGTTGGCGCTAGTTAGCAAGAGATAGGGACAGCTGGCGTGCTTTGTTGACCTCTGCCAAAATCGTTTAGGCGGTTGATGCGCCAATTAAGTAAGTAAGTAAGTATGGAGCAAAATATAATATCTAAACAATCGGCTCCTATATACGTTATAGTCGTCCGATCTGGCCGGTTCCAACAAATGTCTATAAAAAGGCACCTGATTGTCAAGTTTTATGCAAATATCTCAAAAACTGAGTGACTAGTTTGCTTTCAAACATACGGACAGAAAGACGGAAGGACATGATTAAATTGACTCAGCTCATCATTCTGATCATATCGGTATACTTTTTGATGGGTCTAACTCTTCTCCTTCTGGTACTTACATGCTTCGGACAAAATTTAATACACCATTTATAAGATAGGTTTAAACAGGGCACAGAAAAAACACGATTATACAGCTGGACGTTTGCGTTTTTCATTCATATACTTGGATGGTTTTTTGGTGGTATCTGAAAATTTCGACACCCTAATTAATTTTTTGTCCGATGTCGCATATCATCTACGGTAAACTAGATTAGCGATCAATGTTCCAAAAAGTAAAATTTTATCAGGGAAGTTAAGTATCTTGGGTACTTTGCAAATAGATATTGACAAGATATCGCCTACCCCGTCAAACGTAAAGCAATTAAGGCGATTTTCGAGCTATGTGAAGTTGTAATCGGATTTCAAAAAAATATTTTTTTTAATATGGCAAAGGATTGTACTAGTTGGGTACCCAATTGTATCACCTTCTGTTTCGTTTGTACCCTTTCCCCCTTCGGAAAATTTTAGCAGCATCGGAGTAATGTCGAAATGAAAAATTTCTATAAATAATGATTCACCAAGAATAGTACCTTTTAGTACAATTTAAATTTTTTCATTTAGACCAACCTCCAAAAAAAACACCGCCAAAACAACTACCCAACTTCCCCCCCCTCCCATGGAAACTTGACATCAAACTCTTAAATTTTTTTTTTTGGCAATGGATTGTACTTGAAGTAGGGAAAGGAAGTTAGATTTGAGCACCATCGAACTACTGTCGAAATAAAAAATGTATTCAAATTTCAATAATAGTAACAAAGATAGTACAAACGACTCCACTAACTGTACTTTTCCATAGCCTTGGACCCTCAAAAGTACAAACATCAGGAACCGAGTGAGACACAAGTAAAAATAACCCAACAATGTTGCAGAGTGTGTACAAATATTTTTAGCACCTCCCAGATCCTGAAGAGTATTTTGCTGATAAGTACAAACGACTCCACTAACTGTACTTTTCTGTAGCATTGGACCAACAAAAGTACAAACATCAGGGACCACGTGAGACATAAGTACAAACGACCCAACAATGTTGCAGAGTTTGTACAAACATTTTGGGAACCCCCCAGGACCTGTATAGTAGTTTTCTGATAAGTACAAACGACTCCACTAACTGTACTTTTTTACAGCCTTGGACCCACAAAAGTCCAAACATCAGGAACCAAGTGAGACATAAGTAAAAACGACCCAACAATATTGCAGAGTTTGTACAAACCTTTAGGGCGCCACCCTGGTCCTGTACAGTAGTTTTTTTATGAGTACAAACGACTTCACCAACTGTACTTTTTTATAGACTTGGATCCGCAAAAGTACAAACATCAGGGACCGGGTGAGACACACGTACGAATGTCACAAAAGTGTCTTAGAGTTTGTACAAACATATTGATCACAACTTAGGCCGTGCTCAATTGTTTTATGATTAGTACATTCTAGACATGCTAAAGATATATCAACAAAATGACATTCGCATTTTCTAAAAAAAGTTTTTAAAGAAAAGGTTATCAAAGATTTTATTTATATACAATATAAATGTTATACTCGTACTAGTGTTAATACTTTTTGGTTTTTATTATAAACATTTTCCTTGACAACTCTTAATGAAACTAAAAATTGATATTCAGTCGGAGAGATAGTAAAATATCGTATATTGCCCACTGTGCACAGAAAAACAGGCTCTCGTTGAGCTCGTTCTCTTCTGTACACGGCCGCTTATATGCAGGATTGCGCTCACAATTGAGAGGAACAACGATTGCGTTCATCTGTTTACCGCTATTCCGCTCTCAGGGAACATTGGAGCAATTCTTGATTGCTCGGCAGAAAAATTTATTAATGAGGAGAGCGAAGAGGTAATAAATGGCTAACTTCTTAATATGATAGTCACATATGTATTATATATATAAATTTGAAACGATTACTAGCTATAATATTTAAAGGTAAGGACCACTTTTCTTTTTAATGAAAACCAAAAAATCATTATCCAAATCACAGAGAAACACTCTAGTTTCATTTTGTATACATACAAGCGCGCGCAATTTGAGCGTGTGATCGTTCTATCCCGTTATGCCATAAGACCGCTAGAATGCAGGATTGTGTTCACAATTAAGAGTAACAAAGCAAAATATAATATCTAAACAATCGGCTCCTATATACGTTATAGTCGTCCGATCTGGCCGGTTCCAACAAATGTCTATAAAAAGGCACCTGATTGTCAAGTTTTATGCAAATATCTCAAAAACTGAGGGACTAGTTTGCTTTCAAACATACGGACAGAAAGACGGAAGGACATGATTAAATTGACTCAGCTCATCATTCTGATCATATCGGTATACTTTTTGATGGGTCTAACTCTTCTCCTTCTGGTACTAACATGCTTCGGACAAAATTTAATACACCATTTATAAGATAGGTTTAAACAGGGCACAGAAAAAACACGATTATACAGCTTGACGTTTGCGTTTTTCATTCATATACTTGGATGGTTTTTTGGTGGTATCTGAAAATTTCGACACCCTAATTAATTTTTTGTCCGATGTCGCATATCATCAACGGTAAACTAGATTAGCGATCAATGTTCCAAAAAGTAAATTTTTATCAGGAAAGTTAAGTATCTTGGGTACTTTGCAAATAGATATTGACAAGATATCGCCTACCCCGTCAAACGTAAAGCAATTAAGGCGATTTCTCGAGCTATGTGAAGTTGTCATCGGATTTCAAAAAAATGTTTTGTTTAATATGGCAAAGGATTGTACTAGTTGGGTACCCAATTGTACTACCTTCTGTTTCGTTTGTACCCCTTCCCCCTTCGGAAAATTTTAGCAGCATCGGAGTAATGTCGAAATGAAAAATTTCTATAAATAATGATTCACCAAGGATAGTACCTTTTTGTACAATTTGAATTTTTTCATTTAGACCATTTTCATTAGAAACATTTTTTGAATCGTTGTTTACACGTTTGCTTTTTGCATTGGTTTAACGAAATTGTATTTAAATATTATTAATTGCAATTCAGTCCAACTCAATACTTTTTATCAAAAGCGTAAAATTTGTCGAATTAATTAAAAAGCATCTGTTTATATTTTGTAATTATTAGGTGACTATTTTATAAGTAGCGGGATAGAACAAACTTACTCTAAATGCTAAAACTTTTACACATATATGTACAAAATGAATCTATACTGTTTCTCTGTGGGCAGTGTGTAACTGGGTTGGAAACTTAATATTTGGTTTTTGTAATAGATAAAGGAAGTAACTTTTAATTTGGCAAATAACATTTAATTATATACATACATATGTATGTTATTAAGAAAATAGCAAATACTTATTAACAAAAAGTATTAAATTAAATTTAAAATTTATAATTTAAAAGCTGTCTGTGTTTCACGTTGATGTTAGAACTTTTCGCGGTCCCAATCATACTAATCAGGAAACGTTTGCACAAGCGCTAAAATGTTTTGGGACGCATGTGCGTGTATCCCTGTTATTAGTACTTAAACGCGTCTAAAAAAGACTTAAAAACAAAAAATTAAAAACAAGGCAAAAAATTAGCAACAAAATAACATTAGTTTTCTTTTTCGAAAACTAAAAAAAAATTGTTTGCCGATTTGAAGTCAAGTTAACATAATTTGGTTTTTTTAGAAGCTGCTAAACGCAAAAAATTTTAAAATAATGCATCAAATAATTTGTTTCCAAGTTAACATAATTTTAATGATTTATCAAAAAAGGTCAAAAATAAGCAACAAGTAACCAATATATGAGATGCGAATTACACACTTAATTATTAATTTTTTGCTGGGACAAATCTGTGAAAAAGTATTTCTGTTAAAAATTAAAATCACTTAATTTCTTTTGGACAATGTCTTTAAAGTGTTCTGTGAGTTTGAATTTAATTTGTAAAGTAATTACAATTTGCAGTTAAAAGTTTTATTACGATTAAAGTTTCGAAGCCACCAACAGCAAGAATGTCGCAGCCCCGTAAAGCCAGTTCAATCATCGCATCCTCTTGTCTCGATGCGGGTTGCTACTTTTGTTTTTCTTAAACGGACATTAAAACATACATATAATATCAATTTTTACAAATTTAGGAATTTATATATGTGCAAACATACATTTGGGACAATACATACATGCATACTACATAACCAGACTACATTCACGACATTCATATACAAATATAGATATAAGTAGTAAAAATTAAACTGTTTTATCTGTATTAATATACCTTTGCATTTTGTTGGATTTTTGTGTCATTTTGAATAATTGTTGGCCATCATTACTTTTAAAAAACTCAACAAAATCTTTGCAATTCATTATAAAATTTACTTATTTTTGGACTTCACTTTCAATTGATTTTACTAAAAGGCGATTTCTGCTTTTATGCCAGCTGCAAATATTAAACTAAAAATTCTCTCATTCTGTGAGCATTCAAATAACCAAACTTGAGATTGAAAAATCAATGCAAATCAACATTAATTCAAGCAATAATGTGCTTATACTTAAAAGTTATTTTTTTTTTAAACCTAAATGAGTGTCTACCGGCATGTTCAGCTATTTGATTAAATTGTACTCATCAATAGTATTTTGTGCTCTTTCGTAAAAAGTAAAAATAAGTTATTCCGGCAATATGTTTAAACAATAACCAATATAATATTTCCAAAACATGCAGCGTATTATCAATGACGCATTGAGGAATCAATTTGCGGTAAATATTTTTGATAAATTCCTGCCTCATTTATTATTTTTTTCTGCTGTGCAATAAGGAATTGTTCCAATGTAACTCATATAACCGATTCTGAAAAATTCACTGAGAGCGGATTAGCGGTAAATATATGAGCACAATCGTTGTTACTCTCAATTGTGAACACAATCCTGCATTCTAGCGGTCTTATGGCATAACGGGATAGAACGATCACACGCTCAAATTGCGCGCGCTTGCATGTATACAAAATGAATCTAGAGTGTTTCTCTGTGATTTGGATAATGATTTTTTGGTTTTCATTAAAAAGAAAAGTGGTAAGGTTTTAATATTATAGCTAATATTCGTTTCAAATTTATATATATAATACATATGTGACTATCATATTAAGAAGTTAGCCATTTATTACCTCTTCGCTCTCCTCATTAATAAATTTTTCTGCCGAGCAATCAACAATTTCTCCAATGTTCCCTGAGAGCGGAATAGCGGTAAACAGATGAACGCAATCGTTGTTCCTCTCAATTGTGAGCGCAATCCTGCATATAAGCGGCCGTGTACAGAAGAGAACGAGCTCAACGAGAGCCTGTTTTTCTGTGGACAGTGGGAAATATACGATATTTTACTATCTCTTCGACTAATTATCAATTTTTAGTTTCATTAAGAGTTGTCAAGGAAAATGTTTATAATAAAAACCAAAAAGTATTAACACTAGTACGAGTATAACATTTATATTGTATATAAATAAAATCTTTGATAACCTTTTCTTTAAAAACTTTTTTTAGAAGTTGGGAATGTCATTTTGTTGATATATCTTTTGCATGTCTAGATTGCACTAATCATAAAACAATTGAGCACGGCCTAAGTTGTGATCAATATGTTTGTACAAACTCTAAGACACTTTTGTGACATTCGTACGTGTGTCTCACCCGGTCCCTGATGTTTGTACTTTTGCGGATCCAAGTCTATAAAAAAGTACAGTTGGTGAAGTCGTTTGTACTCATAAAAAAACTACTGTACAGAACCTGGGTGACGCCCTAAAGGTTTGTACAAACTCTGCAACTTGTGTCTCACTTGGTCCCTGATGTTTGTACTTTTGTGGGTCCAGGGCTATAAAAAAGTACAGTTAGTGGAGTCGTTTGTACTCATCAGAAAACTACTATACAGGTCCTGGGTGGTGCACAAAATGTTTGTTCAAACTCTGCAACATGGGTGGGTCGTTTGTAATTATTTCTCACTTGGTTCCTGATGTTTGTACTTTTGTGGGTCCAAGGCTATAGAAATGTAGAGTTAGTGGAGTCGTTTGTACGCATCAGAAAACTACTATACAGGATCTGGGTTGTGTCAAAAATGTTTGTACAAAGTCTGCAATATTGTCAATGTCGTTTTTACTTGTGTCTCACTTGGTCCCTGATGTTTGTACTTTGTGGGTCCAAGGCTATAGAAAAGTACAGTTAGGGGAGTCGTTTGTACTCATCAGAAAACTACTATATAGGTCCTGGGTGGTGCACAAAATGTTTGTACAAACTCTGCAACATTGGTGGGTCGTTTGTAATTACTTCTCACTTGGTTCCTGATGTTTGTACTTTTGATGATTGTACGAAACAAGTACAATCCATTGCCAAAATAAAAAAAAATTTAAGAGTTTGATGTCAAATTTACATGGGGGGTTGGAGGTTTTTTTTGGGGGGGGTGGTCTGAATTAAAAAATTTAAATTGTACAAAAAGGTAATATCCTTGGTGAATCATTATTTATAGAAATTTTTGATTTCGGCATTACTCCGATGCTGCTAAAATTTTCCTTTCCACCCTACTCCAAGGGGGGAGGGGTACAAACGAAACAGAAGGTGGTACAATTGGGTACCCAACTAGTACAATCCTTTGCCATATTAAAATACATATTTTTTTGAAATCCAATGTCAATTTCACATAGCTGATTTCTCGGTATGGCAGGATGGTTTCGAAGCTTGTTGAAAATTTTACATGCGGTACAACTCGCCTTATAAATTTTCTTAAGAAGAGTAGAAAATTTTAATGGAACGGCGATGCCCAAAATGCTGTTGATATCATAAAAGATAAGTTATGCGCAGCACCCTTTTTGACGAATCGCAGTTACGAAAAGCCATTTGTTATATAATGCGATACAAGTAAGCTTGCCGTTAGTGCAGTCCACGCCCAAAAATATGGATATGGTACAGAAGTCCCCATAGCTTATTTTTCTCAAAAATTTAATAAATGGCAAAGTAATTACATCGTTACAGAATTGGAGAATTGATTTTTTGTTTTTTTTTTTGGTACAAAGTTAAAAGAACACAAGTAGACGTGCTTTATTTTGCTCCGCAGTTTTGGTTTTATTCTCGAGTAGTTGTTTGTTAACTTTACAAATTGTGATTTTGCTTATGAATATTTCTGTCAAGAAAGTGCAGCAATAAATAGCAAAGCTAAATAAAATAAAACTAAATTGTTCATAATTCGCCTGTCTGTTTTCCCGCTCGTTCTTGTGTATTGTTGTTCGTTGATATGTCTACCGCTACCGCATCACTAAAGCGTTTGTTTAGTTTAGGTTTTCTCTTTTATTTTCGCTTTTGTTGCCTTGTAGTTGCTTTTACTTCTGTTGCTTTAAATGAGTGCGAACAATAGGGTATGAATGGCATTGAGGACAATAGCCTCGCAATGCTGAATATTTTATGCAAGCGCCAAAATGGGTTAAAAGTTGTGCACTTATTGCCCGCAGTTTGAACAACAAAAAAATGGATACGATCAGAGCGTTATTTGAATTATCTTGTGTTCATGTCATTTGTGTCTCAGAGACTTGATTTAGACCGGAGGTAAAGGATGCCCACTTTGACATAAAAGGTTACAGACTTTATAGGATGGACAAGAAGATTAAAAGAGGTGGCGGTGTTGCTATGTATTGTAAAAAGTACATTAAAACTCGGTTGATACCAGGAATAACTGGTAGCGCTACTGAGCACTTGTTAGTTGAATTGTCTAGTTCACTGTTCAAAGGTCTGTTGTCGTGCGTCTATAATCCTCATAAATGTTGAAATGTAACTGAATATTTTATTATGTTGTCCTCTGTCGCTGTTGATTATAATGATATTATTATTTGTGGAGATTTTAATGTAAATCTGTTATGTGATGATTTGTATAGCCGGCGTTTGTTAGATTATGCTTCCAGTGTTGGTCTAGAGATCGTTAATGTTTTTGTACCTACAAGATATGGGCAAAACTGTTGTCCCTGATATGTATGTTGTTCTGAAACTTGACCAAATGTCATTTATCTCTGACCACGATCTAATTTTTTGTGCATTTGATGTAAAATTTGACAACCTCTGTGAAGTAGCTAGTCCGTCCGTCTCACCAGATTATCGTTTGTTGAATGTAAATAATCTTTTAAGCGACATTTCCTGCGTCAATTGGTTCGCTTGCTGGGGTCTAAGTTCGGTGCATGATAAATTGAGCTTTTTGGATGATATCGTCTTATATCTATATAAAACTCACGTTCCGACTCGCACTCACCGTGGTAAATCCTCCTCGTGTCCTTGGTTCAACAAGTTTATTCGCGCAATGATAGTAAAACGCAATAAAAGGTATTCTATCTGGAAAAAGAACCGCACCGAGACCAACTGGCATGCATATAAGCTTGTTCGAAATGAAACCACGGCCATCATAAAGAGAGAAAAATGTAGATACTATAGGAAAATGTTGGACATCTCGCTCCCAAATCATGTTTTGTGGCGCAACTTAAAAAATCTTCGTGTACATGTTAGTGACAGTTCCCATTGTTCCCTTAGACCTGAAGACCTTAATGATGATTTTGTCAGTCGTGCTATTCCATCTTGTGTCAATACTTGTTTTATACCCTGTTCCTCGTCCGTAGCGTCCATTTGTTAAGTCTTTGAGTTTAATACTGTGTCGGAATGTGATGTAGTTATGTGTGTCAATAAGAATCGAATGCAATCAGAGCAGATAGTATACCAATTAAATTTGTAAAAAATATTGCACCGTACATATTGCCTAATCTCACACGTGTCATCAGTCATAGTATAACAACTTCTACCTTTCCTCCTGCGTGGAAAGTTGCCACGGTGCAACCAGTTGCCAAAAACGAGTCTACGTGTAGTCCCGGTGATTTTCGGCCGATCAGCATTTTACCCGCACTCTCCAAAGTCCTTGAGATGCTGATGTCTGAACAAATTCATGACCACAATGACAAATTTAAACTGCTGTCTCCGTATCAGTCGGGATTCAGTGCAAAGCATAACTGTTCCACGGCTATCTTAAAAATTCTAGATAACACTAGAACTTCTTTTGACAAAAACCAACTGAATTTGATATGCCTACTTGACTTTCCATAAAGCTAAAAAACTACTTTGGATTCGGGGATTCCGCAACGGTTTTATGCGGAACTACTTAGCGGGTAAAACCCAATGTGTCAGGGTTGGCTCTCAGACCCCCGGTCTAAAACCATTGTTAGCTGGTGTACCCCATGGATATATCCTGGGTCCGTTATTATTCAGTCTCTTTTTAAATGACATATTTTATGCATGCCAGCATGAAATATACATGCATATGCTGATGATATTCAACTTTATCTATCTGGAACTTATGAGGAAACTGGTTATCTCTGAACAAAGTTTAATAACGACTTAAAATCCATTTCTGCATGGGCAAGAAGAAACAAGCTATGTCTTAACAGCGATAAATCGTATGTGCTACCTATAACTAAAAAACGAATAAATTTTTTTAATTTACCGCCTCTATATATTGCCGACAAGTGTCTTAAACTTGTGTCAAAAGTGATTAATCTCGGGTTCGTTATTAACACAAGCTTAACGTGTGATGATCATGTTAACTCGATAGTTAGCAAAGTGTTCAATATTTTAAGAAATTTACGAATGTCTGCAACTTTTACACCGGTCCCTGGTCGTAGAAAACTTGCTTTACAATTAATAATGATACCCTGAACTAGTAAATTAAATTCTCACTCCGCTCATAAAATTAATGTAGTATTCAACCATATAACACGCTATGTGTTCGGGTTAGCAAAATTTGATTACATATCCGGCTGGAGATCGCGTTTATTAGGCTGTGGAATTACCGATTATTTGAAAGCCAGAAACTGTATTTTTCTCTATCGACTTATTATTTATAATGAATCGAGCTATCTTTACGACAAGCTTATTTTTCCTAAGTCAGCTCGAATTAATGACTTGATTTCAACGAGTTATTATTATCTATCATCCACACAGATAAAGTTCTCACAACATTCAGCATCATCCTACCGTTGTCAACATGTTGCTAAGATAGCCACCAACATGAGCCTTATTGCCTATAAAAGAAGCAACACAGCAGTACACGGGACAGTCTGCACTGGGCTACGCGTGTGGAAAGACATTGTTTACGAAGTGTTTGTCTCGTTCAGGGTTGACTTCTCAAGCGAGGCCAGCACTTTCGGAAGCAAGAACTCGGGCTAGACGGGAGTGGGTACAGGGTTTTATCTCATGCCCATCTCCTTGTCGACGACCGCGTTCGCATATATCCACACCGCAGCTACGGTGACCCGCGCGCCAACGACAACCGATCGGTATTCGGCAGCATCACACCGCCGTGACTGCCAACCATAACCGCAGTACCAGCGCGCCCAAGTAACGGGAGCATCTGAACCGCCGAGAACACCGTCCAGAGTAGCGGATCCCAGGAGCGACAGCAGCATACCGCAGAATCAGCGTGCCCAAGCAACGGCAAGTACAGCACACCACCGAGAGTAGCAGCGTAGCAGAATACTGTAGCGATAGTGAGACATCGCCCTGGCTTACACCGACTAGCAGCATAGCAGAGTACAGTAGCGATAGTAAGACATCGCCGTGGCTTACACCGAGTAGCAGCGTAGCAGAATACAGTAGCGACTGTGAGACATCGCCGTGGCTTACACCGAGTAGCAGCGTAGCAGAACACAGTAGCGACAGTGAGACATCGCCGTGGCTTACACCGAGTAGCAGCATAGCAGAATACAGTAGCGATAGTGAGACATCGCCGTGGCTTACACCGAGTAGCAGCGTAGCAGAATACAGTAGCGACTGTGAGACATCGCCGTGGCTTACACCGAGTAGCAGCAGAGCAGAATACAGTAGCGACAGTGAGACACCGCCGTGGCTTACACCGAGTAGCAGCATAGCAGAATACAGTAGCGACAGTGAGACACCGCTGTGGCTTACACCGAGTGCGCCCAAGTAGGGGCAACCTCACATCGATTCCCAGAGCGACGCCAGTACCGGCGCAGCGAACGCATAATTGCGTATGCTAGTCTCAAACTCAACAAAGCGGAGATTAATTACTCCCCTACAGAGAAAGAATGCCTCACCATTGTCTGGGGAATCCGGAAAATGAGACCCAACCTAGAGGGATACCGGTTCAGCGTAATAACCGAGCACATGTCACTCAAGTGGCTCAATTCTATCGAAAGCCCTCCCGGTCGCATTGCGCGATGGGCTCTAGAGTTACAACAACACTCATTTAATATTGAGTATCGAAGAGCGAAACTGAACGTGGTCGCGGACGCATTGTCTCGACAACCATTAGAGACATTACGGCTAGCAGAAACGACGGAACCACAATGCAAGTGGTGGCGTAAGTGCCTCGCAGAAGTATGCAACATCCCTGAGAAATACGCTGATTATTCGGTGATGGACGGGCAACCGCCACATTCCTTGCAGATCACACGACGACGAGGCGACACCTTGGAAGCTTTGCGTACCAACCCCCCTACGCCAACGGGTATTACAGGAAAACCATGATGTGCCCAGCGCTGGACACATGGGCATCCGCCGCACAGTAGCGCGGATTGCCAGTCGCTACTATTGGTCAGGGATGTTCCGCGATATCAGCCGGTATATACGCCAGTGCGAGTCCTGCCAAAAATACAGGGAGGGGCAGCAAAAACCGGCAGGAATGATGATGTCACAGGTGGCACAAGAGCCATTTTCAACTGTATGTGCCGACTTCGTTGGACCCCTACCGCGATCCACGCATGGCAACACCATGCTGCTAGTATTCTTTGACAGATTTAGTAAGTGGGTGGAACTAGTACCCATGAGACGTGCTACGGCTGAGGGGCTCTGACGCGCTTTCCGAGAGCGTATCCTCGCGCGATTTGGAGTTCCGAAAATATTTATCTCGGACAACGGAGTGCAGTTCACCAGCACCTTGTGGCAAGCTATCTACAAGAGATGGGAATCCGCCAACAGTTCACCGCACCTTATACTCCACAAGAGAATCCGACTGAACGGGCAAATCGAACGGCAAAACGTATTATCGCACAGCTCACGCAATCACAACATAAGCGGTGGGACGATCTCTTACCGGAAGTCGAACTCGCTATAAACGCCAGCGTCGCAGCCTCTACGGGATACAGTCCAGCTTTTCTCGTACAAGAACGCGAACCAAGGCTACCGGGAGCCCTCTTTGATGAAGTCAGCATCGGGACGGGCACAATACCACAAACGGCTGAAGAGAAATCCCAGTGGCTACACGAAGCCTTTACAATCGTCCGCCAAAATGTGGAGCGCGCCGCAACTGACCAAGCGCGCCACTACAACTTACGCCGGCGAAGTCCTAGTAAAACAACACCATCTCTCAAAGGCCGCAGATAATTTCGCCGCAAAATTAGCGCATAAATATGATGGGCCCTACCAGATCCTGAACTACGTGTCACCGGTGATTGTGCAAGTACGAGAAATCAACAGCGGGAAAACAAAAACAACGAACATCACCGGATACCATGCGAAGGAAACCATGGAAACACCCTAGAGATAGAACTCCCAACGGAAAGGATACAAATCCCAGCCGCCGACATCAACGGCCCAACACTGGACCACCGACATTGCCGAGAGAGTTCGACGTACTCACCAGAACCTGATGAAAGGAAATCTCGGCACACGCTTGAGATTTACCACGACCAACTACCGGGTAGCCGTATACCGATGGGGAGTACACATTCGCAACCGACGGTAGTTGCACAACACCGAAGTAGGAGGGGAGTGTGAGGACAAAATATTCAAATGAAATTTAGCCCACTCAAAACTCCACTCTCCTCACCGAGCGCCAGTAAACCGGCTCAACAACAACACCAAGGGCACCGCTCATACTGTACGTGCGAAATGACGCCAAAATCACGCCATCTGCGAGCAACGGTAGAATCACGCCACTCACAGTATAGCAGTAGAGCAACGCTACCCTGCTGATCGCAAGTTCTCACAACAGTCAGCATCATCCTACCGTTGTCAACATGTTGCTAAGATAGCCAGCAACATGAGCCTCATTGCCTATAAAAGGAGCAACACAGCAGTACACGGGACAGTCTGCATCGGGCTACGCGTGTGGAAAGACATTGTTTGCGAAGTGTTTGTCTCGTTCAGGGTTGACTTCTCAAGCGAGGCCAGCACTTTCGGAAGCAAGATTTCGGGCTAGACGGGAGTGGGTAGAGGGTTTTATCTCATGCCCATCTCCTTGTCGACGACCATGTTCGCATATATCCACACCGCAGCTACGGTGACCCGCGCGCCAACGACAACCGATCGTTATTCGGCAGCGTCACACCGCCGTGACTGCCAACCATAACCGCAGTACCAGCGCGCCCAAGTAACGGGAGCATCCAAACCAACGAGAACACCGTCCAGAGTAGCGGAACCCAGAAGCGACAGCAGCATACCGCAGAATCAGCGTGCCCAAGCAACGGCAAGTACAGCACACCACCGAGAGTAGCAGCGTAGCAGAACACAGTAGCGATAGTGAGACATCGCCGTGGCTTACACCGAGTAGCGGCATAGCAGAATACAGTAGCGATAGTGAGACATCGCCGTGGCTTACACCGAGTAGCAGCGTAGTAGAATACAGTAGCGACTGTGAGACATCGCCGTGGCTTACACCGAGTAGCAGCAGAGCAGAATACAGTAGCGACAGTGAGACACCGCCGTGGCTTACACCGAGTAGCAGCATAGCAGAATACAGGAGCGACAGTGAGACACCGCTGTGGCTTACACCGAGTGCGCCCAAGTAGCGGCAACCTCACATCGATTCCCAGAGGGACGCCAGTACCGGCGCAGCGAATTACCGCGAGCGACCACCAAGACACCTTTAGAGCGTCAGCACTACCATTATTGTAATCAGATTGAAGTCGCTCTTTTGCAAGAAAAGCTTCGTTACAATTAGCGCCCGAGCAGGGACCCATCAAGTAAAACATCAAGAGCGAAAATCTGACTACAGAATGACCAAACATGTTAACACCACGTGGTTGGACAACGTCTCCAAGGAACAACTGATGTCTGTCGCACAGGAGCTTGGGATAGAACACACGGGCAGTGCTCGCGAGATCCGCAAGCGCATCGCGATGTTGGCAACCAAGGCGCTTTCTGATCCTGAAATTCATGCAAGGTTCCATTCGATGGAACTGATATACCAAGCGAGGGACAATACGTTGGAAGACGCAGTTGACCCAAAATCACAGATGCCACCGAGTCAAGGCGAAGAACCCTCCGCAGCATTATCAACTGGGGGCTCATTAATATTCACAAGGCAGAACATGCCACCCCGGCAACAGTCAAATGCTGAACAACAGTCAATGCTGAACAACAGTCAAACACCCGCATCGACGTTCGCACCAATCATTGACCAGGTACGTAAGTGGTCAGTGAGTTTCGACGGTAAGCGAGACCCGCTAGCATTCGTGGAACGACTTGAGGAACTGGTCGAAGTATACGCTTTAAATATAGACCTTCTACCAAGAACCATGCCAGAACTGCTTTGCGACAAGGCGCTCCAATGGTATCGCAAAAACAACGAGCACTGGGCAAATTGGACAAGTTTTAAATGGGATTTTCTTCTTGGTCTCTTCCTGCCCGCCCGATACTTCGAACTTCTTAAGGATGACGCACGACAGCGAAAGCAGTACGCACGGGAGCGATACAAGGACTACGTTATCGCAATACAAAGCTTGATGCGACATACGGGGCATAGCAGTGAACAGCGTTTGGAGCGAATTTTTCGGAACAGCCACTCCGATTATTTGCTTTACATTAGACGACACGACTTCCAAACCCTAGAAGGACTTCTCGTCCTGGCGGAAGAATATGAGCGAGTTCAGGAAGGTCACCGCCGTGGTCCAGAAACCTCCCGGCGCGAAGTAGCCAGGCATGTCCTTGGTGACGGACCGGAAGATAAGCCCACAAGTTCCGGACAATCACCAATGCGTCCTAGCTGAACCATCACGCCCCACCGCAAAACGCCGCCGGGACGGGCACAATACCACAAACGGCTGAAGAGAAATCCCAGTGGCTACACGAAGCCTTTACAATCGTCCGCCAAAATGTGGAGCGCGCCGCAACTGACCAAGCGCGCCACTACAACTTACGCCGGCGAAGGTGGACGCCCGAGGTTGGCGATCTAGTCCTAGTAAAACAACACCATCTCTCAAAGGCCGCAGAGAATTTCGCCGCAAAATTAGCGCATAAATATGATGGGCCCTAACAGATCCTGAACTACGTGTCACCGGTGATTGTGCAAGTACGAGAAATCAACAGCGGGAAAACAAAAACAACGAACATCACCGGATACCATGCGAAGGAAACCATGGAAACACCCTAGAGATAGAACTCCAAACGGAAAGGATACAAATCCCAGCCGCCGACATCAACGGCCATCTGCGAGCAACGGTAGAATCACGCCACTCACAGTATAGCAGCAGAGCAACGCTACCCTGCTGATCGCAAGTTCTCACAACATTCATCATCATCCTACCGTTGTCAACATGTTGCTAAGATAGCCAGCAACATGAGCCTCATTGCCTATAAAAGGAGCAACACAGCAGTACACGGGACAGTCTGCATCGGGCTACGCGTGTGGAAAGACATTGTTTGCGAAGTGTTTGTCTCGTTCAGGGTTGACTTCTCAAGCGAGGCCAGCACTTTCGGAAGCAAGAACTCGGGCTAGACGGGAGTGGGTACAGGGTTTTAACTCATGCCCATCTCCTTGTCGACGACCGTGTTCACATATATCCACACGGTAGCTACGTCCCAGAGGGACGCCAGTACCGGCGCAGCGAATTAGCGCGAGCGACCACCAAGACACCTTTAGAGCGTCAGCACTACCATTATTGTAATCAGATTGAAGTCGCTCTTTTGTATTGTTATTTGAATAGTCCCATAATAATAAATTTATTGTAAACGAACCCTGGCAGAGGCGAGTATACCCCGGCATAAGAGGCAAGAGGCACGGGGGCAAGAAAAGCTTCGTTACAGTTAGCGCCCGCGCAGGGACCCATCAAGCAAAACATCAAGAGCGAAAATCTGACTACAGAATGACCGAACATGTTAACACCACGTGGTTGGACAACGTCTCCAAGGAACAACTGATGTCTGTCGCACAGGAGCTTGGGATTGAACACACGGGCAGTGCCCGCGAGATCCACAAGCGCATCGCGATGTTGGCGACCAAGGCGCTTTCTGATCCTGAAATTCATGCAAGGTTCCATTCGATGGAACTGATATGCCAAGCGAGGGACAATACGTTGGAAGACGCAGTTGACCCGAAATCACAGATGCCACTGAGTCAAGGCGAAGAACCCTCCGCAGCATTATCAACTGGAGGCTCATTAATATTCACAAGGCAGAACATGCCACCCCGGCAACAGTATTTAAGTATATCGAACGGAAACGCAATGCTGAACAACAGTCAAACACCCGCATCGACGTTCGCACCAATCATTGACCAGGTACGTTAGTGGTCAGTGAGTTTCGACGGTAAGCGAGACCCGCTAGCATTCGTGGAACGACTTGAGGAACTGGTCGAAGTATACGCTTAAATATAGACCTTCTACCAAGAACCATGCCAGAACTGCTTTGCGACAAGGCGCTCCAATGTTATCGCAAAAACAACGAGCACTGGGCAAATTGGACAAGTTTTAAACGGAATTTTCTTCGCTTCTTCCTGCCCGCCCGATACTTCGAACTTCTTGAGGATGACGCACGACAGCGAAAGCAGTACGCACGGGAGCGATACAAGGACTACGTTATCGCAATACAAAGCTTGATGCGACATACGGGGCATAGCAGTGAACAGCGTTTGGAGCGAATTTTTCGGAATAGCCACTCCGATTATTTGCTTTACATTAGAAGACATGACTTCCAAACTCTAGAAGGACTTCTCGTCCTGGCGGAAGAATATGAGCGAGTTCAGGAAGGTCACCGCCGTGGACCAGAAACCTCCCGGCGCGAAGTAGCCAGGCATGTCCTTGGTGACGGACCGGAAGATAAGCCCATAAGTTCCGGACAATCACCAATGCGTCCTAGCTGAACCATCACGCCCCACCGCAAAACGCCGCAACAAACGTATCTCGTCAGTCCAAGCCTACAAGCCACACATTCAATCCTAACGTTTGCAGAAGATGTGGCCAAGAAGCCACTACGCAAATAAGTGCCGCAACGCACGTATACTATTTTGCTGGGATTGCGGCCGAGATAATATCCCAACCATCGACTGTTGCCGCCAGCGTCAGGGAAATGCCAGGGGCTCCACCAAACACAAGGCGTGGTGAGCCCACAGAACGAATTCGTGAAAGAGGAGCTACAGAAGTTTGAAGCTATGAGTGGGGTGTCTACAGTGGCTGAACATAAAATCATTATGACCGAAAAGAGGCTTTCGAGAGCATCAAACGGAAGCTTCCCGGAGCACCCATTCTAGCGTGTCCGGACTTTAGCAAGAAATTCACGCTGCAAACAGACGCAAGTAACCTTGGGCTAGGAGCCGTTCTAACACAGGAGTTGGAAGGCGGTGAACGCGTAATTGCGTATGTGGAACTAGTACCCATGAGACGTGCTACGGCTGAGGGACTCCGACGCGCTTTCAGAGAGCGTATCCTCGCGCGATTTGGCGTTCCGAAAATATTTATCTCGGACAACGGAGTGCAGTTCACCAGCACCTTGTGGCAACGCTATCTACAAGAGATGGAAATCCGCCAACAGTTCACTGCACCTTATACGCCACAAGAGAATCCGACTGAACGGGCAAATCGAACGGCAAAACGTATTATCGCACAGCTCACGCAATCACAACATAACCGGTGGGACGATCTCTTACTTGAAATCGAACTCGCTATAAACACCAGCGTCGCAGGCTCTACGGGATACAGTCCAGCTTTTCTCGTACAAGATCGCGAACCAAGGCTACCGGGAGCCCTCTTTGATGAAGTCAGCATCGGGACGGGCACAATACCACAAACGGCTGAAGAGAAATCCCAGTGGCTACACGAAGCCTTTACAATCGTCCGCCAAAATGTGGAGCGCGCCGCAACTGACCAAGCGCGCCACTACAACTTACGCCGGCGAAGGTGGACGCCCGAGGTTGGCGATCTAGTCCTAGTAAAACAACACCATCTCTCAAAGGCCGCAGAGAATTTCGCCGCAAAATTAGCGCATAAATATGATGGGCCCTACCAGATCCTGAACTACGTGTCACCGGTGATTGTGCAAGTACGAGAAATCAACAGCGGGAAAACAAAAACAACGAACATCACCGGGCAGAAAGAATACCATGCGAGGGAAACCATGGAAACACCCTAGAGATAGAACTCCCAACGGAAAGGATACAAATCCCAGCCGCCGACATCAACGGCCCAACACTGGACCACCGACATTGCCGAGAGAGTTCGACGTACTCACCAGAACCTGATGAAAGGAAATCTCGGCACACGCTTGAGATTTACCACGACCAACTATGGGGAGTACACATTCGCAACCGACGGTAGTTGCACAACACCGAAGTAGGAGGGGAGTGTGAGGACAAAATATTCAAATGAAATTTAGCCCACTCAAAACTCCACTCTCCTCACCGAGCGCCAGTAAACCGGCTCAACAACAACACCAAGGGCACCGCTCATACTGTACGTGCGAAATGACGCCAAAATCACGCCATCTGCGAGCAACGGTAGAATCACGCCACTCACAGTATAGCAGCAGAGCAACGCTACCCTGCTGATCGCAAGTTCTCACAACATTCATCATCATCCTACCGTTGTCAACATGTTGCTAAGATAGCCAGCAACATGAGCCTCATTGCCTATAAAAGGAGCAACACAGCAGTACACGGGACAGTCTGCATCGGGCTACGCGTGTGGAAAGACATTGTTTGCGAAGTGTTTGTCTCGTTCAGGGTTGACTTCTCAAGCGAGGCCAGCACTTTCGGAAGCAAGAACTCGGGCTAGACGGGAGTGGGTACAGGGTTTTAACTCATGCCCATCTCCTTGTCGACGACCGTGTTCACATATATCCACACGGTGGCTACGTCCCAGAGGGACGCCAGTACCGGCGCAGCGAATTAGCGCGAGCGACCACCAAGACACCTTTAGAGCGTCAGCACTACCATTTTTGTAATCAGATTGAAGTCGCTCTTTTGTATTGTTATTTGAATAGTCCCATAATAATAAATTTATTGTAAACGAACCCTGGCAGAGGCGAGTATACCCGCCATAAGAGGCAAGAAGCACGGGGCAAGAAAAGCTTCGTTACAGTGTACATGCAGGCGTGCTCGGAATTTTAATATCTTTGTGAAATCGTTCACCTCGCTCTTCACTCACGTCTCATAAAATTTCTGAAAAGAAGTCGAGTTGTTAATAAAGAAAATGTACTTTTAAACTCATCAAGCAACCTAAAGCTTGAATTGCTTTTAACATTCTTTTGACGATTTGTTTGTAGTTAGCATCTTTGTTATTGCTTAAAAATTTCTTTATGACCTCTTTAAAGGTAATCCACCCTTCTCTTTGAGGATCTGTCATTTTTGTGATGAATAGTGGATCAGCCATAAGCCGTCTAATATCTGATCCAACGAAAACACCTTCCTTCAACTTTGCCTCCGAGAGGCTTGGAACTTTGATATTAAGTTTTTGAAGCAATTTCCATCTCTTGGAAGTAACTTAACAAATTGCTTCATTAATTCCAGCTTTATGTTAAGCGGTGGTAGAAGAACTTTATGAGGAGTCACCAAACTTTCATGCAGGAAATTCTTTTCGCCAACTTTAAGCTCCCTCGCAGCGCGAACGTTCAGGTTACAACATGTTTATGTTCGTTAATGCAGCTCATTCAGGGCAAATGATAGTTATGGTAAACATTTAAAAACAGTAATCAAAATAAAATTATACCTATTATTAATGCCTACGAGTTAGCCCAAAAACCCTATTTTATAATAAAATTTTGCGTTTTGTAAAATAACCTTACGTTCTGGAATTTTTTGAGGATTTTTTTAGTTTTCAGAACACTTAAATACATAGAAATCAGTGGGAAATATTCAGACAGAATTTTGGTTGCAGACCTGTATTATTGGACACTTACATACTGTTAAAACTTAATCCAATTTATCATTGCGACTTTCCGTCTCTGAATAAATCTGAAAGCCATTACAGCGTTACAGCGTTACAGAATTGGAGAATTATTTTTTCTGCTCAAATTTTACAACACGGTCGAATACTTCCAGTGATTACTTCCTAACTGCTCATCTTTTAAAACTCTCGACGATGTAGTTGATGGTGTTCTGCACATAAATTCGGTTTTGCAGACCGATATTGCCGGTTTATCGTCTTACCTTTTTAAAACTGTATAGCTTTTGTAGAGCTCCTTCTCTTTATACATATTTAGGAAATCACATAAGTGTGGCAATTTAACGCTGATTCATCACCCCTAATTTCAAAAATGAAAACATAACCGCTTTTACCAATTTCAGACCATTTTCAAGTTGTCAACTGTATCAAAGTTATTTGGATACATTGTACAAAGAAAGCAATATTTTACAGTTTAAACCTCACACCAGTAATGTTTTATACCCGAAAGATCCACCCCCACAAATTTAGCTGATTTATCTGAGTAATGCAAACCGATATTTTCAACGAGCGTCTTCAAGTAGACACTGTCTATGAATACACTAATTTCTCGAAAGCAATTGACAAAGTCATACATTAAAATTTGATTTTTATTCGAAGATAGAATCCTACTTCCATCATCGTCTTTGTGTTGTTGTTGTCAACAATAATTAGCCTTATTAATTCATAGCTTTACCTAGGGTTCCCTAAGCCAGTATTTTAGACCCTATGCTATTCGTCATTTCCATCATATAGTTATGTTTCAAGTACTCGAAATTTCTTCTATATCCTGATGACTTTAATATTTTTCTGCCAAGATTCAGAAGGACTTGGATAATTATAAGTAAACGTTTTCATACATCGTTCTCCAAATGACACTGTATAATAGACACAGGCCTGTTCTGCATTTCGATTCCGCAAATTTGTTCGAAATCGGAATGAAAGACATTGCTATAAATGGAAAACGAACAGAACCGAAGAAATTGTCTAATAAAATCAAGTGTTTCACTTAGCACATGTATGTATGTATTAAGCCATAAGTTGTAACAAGTAAAGAGCCAGCTTGCTTGATACATGCATGCCCTCAGCGCAACACTCGATTTTATAAGACATTAATATTTAATATTTTTTTGATAGAACTTATATTTTGCGAGCTATAAAGTGATAAACAATGGCTTAAAGTTGCATAAGTTTTGAAAGAATTTTTTTTTGCTCTATATTGCGTTTACATACATTTTGTATTGTGTATTTTATCTATGAACAGAAAGTTTCTTACAGACTATTTACAAATTAAGATTTAAAAACCTAGATAGCTTAATTTAGAATATGAGAAAATACATTTTTTGGAATTGAAAAATAAAGTTGGATGGAACTCGAGAGTGAATTAAGTTCAATTAGCGCTCGAACAAGGGGGGCATTTCGCGAATATTCTGTTTTAAATTTAACACCATAGAAAGGTAAAGAAATACGAAGATTACGTTGAGGGATGTTGAAATTAATTATTTCCAAAAGAAAGGAGCAGTAAATGTCGGCATTGATGATATTACGGCAAAATATCCAAACATATCCAAAATAGTATCTGACCAATTAAAATAGTCTAGTGGTACGCTGCAATACGGGGTGCCTTCACCACTCCTCTGGAATCTAACACGCTGTAGTGAGATTTTCTTCGCGGTGTGGCCTTAGCTTAAACTCAGGAAAGGTGGAGCTTGTGTTGTTAACAAAAAATAAAAGGTGCCGGAGGTGTATCCACTGTAGCTTAATCAAAATAGCTTGATTATGAAAAATAAGTCCAAGTCCCTGGACATTACTTTAGAAATAATATTTAACTCGGTAGATAACATTATCCAGCGATATGAGAAGTCTCGCGGCCTTTACGAAAGGTTCCAAACGAAATGGCAGATTAAGAGAAGGGGGCTTCTCACGGGGACCAGCTCTGTTCTTCTCTTTTTGGTTGCCGGACTACCGTTGTATTTTTCAGGCTGTGATTAAGCTGTAAAGGAGACAAACTCCAAACCGTCTTTAAAGGTAAAGATTTATTTCTTGTTAGTCACAGCGGTAACAAAGTTAAAATTGCGCCACTTACGTCTACAATAGGGTGTGTATTTCAATACATATGTATCATGTCACAATAGAGCTAATTCAATAAGCTAACGTATTACAGTCCGCTTGAGCTAATAAATAAACGAATGAAAAATTGTGCCATTACCCACCCCTAAGGAGCATCCAAGCTGATTCTTCCTGATAAAGAACGCATTGGTATGCCCTTTAATACTAACAAGCTGCTTTTAAAGAAATTGGTTTATTCCTGTGTAAATGACAGCTGTGTTCAAGGTAGGACCTATAGGATCGCAAGATGGGATCTTAAACCATCGGGTAGTCTGTATTCCTTAAATAGGGATGATATACCCCAAGAGATTGACGTTCTAACAGGGCATTGTCTGTTAGGTTATCATGCGAGGCGTTTTGGAGTACCTACCCTTCTTCTGATACTGCTAGGTATATAAAGAGTAGGAGACGGTTTTTAATCTTCTGTGCAAATGGCGGCGCTATCCGGAAGCAGGCTACGCTTTCTAAGGGAGACTTGTAGAAACGGGGTACATTAACCTAAGTGAAGAGTGAACGAATAATTAGTGGTTGCAAAACGGACCTCTGACTCATGGCCTCATTGTATCACTGATTATTATTGTCAGCACTCGTACCTACCTAATACAAGTTATAAATTCCGTACATACATACCTACAAGAAGAGACTTTGATCCGTGCGGACGTGTTTCACTAAGCTCTCGTTGTAATTTTGTAATTTTCATTGTTGTGCGACGGTAAATCGAGACATATACAGTGTGATCGTTTACTTGGACACTATCCGACTAATTAATAAATTAATTAAGTACCATGCCTTGTACGTGTTGGCCTAAAGTGGACCGTGGTAAGCCGTGAATCCAATGTGCCAAATGCAATGATATTTTTCATATGGAGTGTGTAAACGTTGTGCTCGCAGATGTAGAATACTTACAAAAAGCTAATAAACAATTCCTATGTAAAAAATGAACTTCGGCGCGTAAAAACTCAATCCACTCACCGACTCGTTCCGCTGCTCCGTCGACCAGCGTAATGCCTCTTAACTCCGCGCAATGCGAGCGCGAATGACAAGAAATCTCTTTGCAATCTGTTTTCAACGAACTTAAGACCTTAAGATCTGAAAATACTAAAATGTACTCTTTGATCAACTCTTTGCAATGCGAGAAGGTAGCCCTTAACAAAAAAGTTGAACACTTGCAATCAGATATACAAGTCGTTCGAAGTGAGTTCCTTAATCATGTTCACTCGAATACAATATCCGACCTTGTCAGTGAAGTCAATAAGCTGCGTAAGGAAATTGATAGCCGTTTACCTGCGACTAAGATAAACAACACTCACGCCAAGCAAGCTAATATTCATCAAGCGCCCAAATCTCACGCTCAATCGTCAACATCGTATGCTGCTGCTGCTGCTGCTTCGGCTTTATCTCCACTCTCCGCTGTCTCTAATGCTGCCCGCTCTTTGCCCAATAACAAAGTTACTAATGGGCAGTTGGCTTTATCTCACATTAACCAGCCAGTTCAGGTAGATGCCGATGATGTCCCATTTCCTACCGTAGTGAGAAGGAAAAGCGCAAAATGAAACGCTGCTACTACTATTGTTGGATGCAAAACCAGCGACGAGCTTAATGTTATTGCCCAAACGAAATGGATTAATTTGTCATCGTTCAGCCCTAGCGTTGCCGAAGCAAACATTATTGATTACGTCCACAGCCACACTAATATTGACAAAAAATTATCTACTGTGTTACAAATTAGTGAAAAAAGACGCAGAAACTAAGAGCCTAAAGAGAATATCGTTTAAATTAGGCGTTGCAGAGCAGTATTATGAGAAAATTTTCGATTCTTCTCTGTGGCAAGAGCAAGTAAGAGTCAGACCGTTCGTAAATTTTCCAAAAAGAAATGTGAATCCACCGCAAACATAGTGAGCGCAATCACTTCTAATGCATCATTAAATGCCACTGAGTTTTTGCTGTATTATCGGATTGCTGGAGGAATAAGAACTGAAATTTTACCACTGCTGCTTTTCTCGTCATAGTGTCTTTACGATGTTATTGTACTAACAGAAACGTGGCTCTCATCACATCATAACACTGCTGAAATGTTTGACTCTCGGCTTTACAATGTATATCGTAAAGACAGATGCTCACTTACCACTGGATTATCTAAAGGTGGAGGCACACTTGTTGCTGTTCGCTCTTCTTTGTCCAGTATCCAGATCAAACTCTCATCTGACGCCATCGCTAACCACAGTAGTTATGACTTACATTAAATTATTATTAAAATTTTAATTGATAAATCTCATGAAATTTATATATCTGCCTGTTATATCCCACCGCTAAGTCCAGTTGATTTATATATAGCGCATGTAAATAATTGTAGTGCAATTATTAGTAATCGCAGTGACAATCAAAATTTTATTGTCGTTGGAGATTTCAACAAACCGAGTGCTAGTGAATGTGAGGTCCTCGACACATTAGCGGAATTTAATCTCAACCAAATTAACAATATCCGCAATGAAACTAATCGGTTACTTGACCTGGTCTTTGTAGATGATCAGTTGAAGTCTGATGTTAAGCCCCACCCTTCTCCCCCACTACCTAACTCAATGCACCATAAAGCATTGTGTGTTATCTTTAACGTTATTAATTACATTAAGCCCACTTCAGGTAATTTTGCTGAATATAATTTTTTTGAAGCTAAGTTCGATCTAATTCGGTATTTACTGGATTCTATTGATTGGGAATCTACTTTAAACATGCCTCAACTGCCGCAGGATTATGCTCTCTTCAGAGATAAGGTATTATTAGCAGTTGATAAGTTCGTTCCAAGGAAACCTGCAAGAAATACCTCTAAGCCTGTTTGGTTCAATGCTAGGCTTATAAACATCAATAATAGGAAAACGAAAGCATATAAACGGTACCGCAAGTCAAATGATGACCAGGGCCTTTACGGATCCTACCAGCGGTTAAACAATGAGTTTGATGTTTTAAATAAGTTTTTATATCAGAACTATATACTTAATATTGAGAACGAAATAAAGTTAGATAGTAAACGTTTTTGGCAATTTATAAAGAACAAAAAAAAAAATACCGGAATTCTGGATATAATGCAATACTCAGGCGAACGTGCTTCTGATGTTCAACAAATTTGTAATTTATTCGCAAACTTTTTTCCGCTTTGTGTATGTTTCCCCATCTGTGGCCACAACATCATGCAATGCAAAGTCGCATGCCATGTTGAGCATCTCAAGCCCAACATTTTCTGCTGAGGAGGTATATCAAGCTCTTCTGTCATTGCCTAATGACCCAGTTCCGGGTGAGGATGGATTCCCTCCAAGTTTGTTTAAGAACTGCGCTTCAGCGCTTTCTCTTCCACTGTCATACATTTTTAACAAATCACTGTCCCAAGGATAATTTTTACAGGAATGGAAAATATCATTTATTATCCCCATTCTAAAGTCGGGAAACACGTCTGACGTTCAAAACTGCCGTCCCATCTGCAAACTATCATGCATACCTAAATTGTTCGAAAAACTCGTATACGATAAACTGTTCTTTTTTTTGAAGGAGTACATATCACCATATCAGCATGGCTTTATAAAAAGTAGATCAACAACTACAAACTTGTCATTATTTTCTAAATTTGTACTGAAACATCTTGAATGTGGAATGCAATGTGATGCGGTATTTACTGACTTTGCTAAAGCGTTTAATAGGGTTAACCACAGTGTTTTACTCGATAAATTAGATCAGATGGCACTCCATTCAAACTTTCTCAAATGGTTCACCTCTTATCTGTCCAAAGGAACTCAGTTGTTATATATGCTACATCAAGAGTACCTCAAGGCAGTCACCTTGGCCCACTTATATTTTTGATTTTTGTCAATGACATCCCTGAATTCGTTAAAGAATCGACTTGTCTAATGTATGCAGATGATCTCAAAATCGTTCGCAGCATAGAATCGATATCAGACTGCGTTAAACTCCAGTTCCAAAGTTGCAGACTTGGTGTGAGACTAATTCATTACCTCTTAACGCCGCCAAATGCCAGGTTTTGTCATTCTGTAGGAGCACAGACATAGTTAACTACCATTACACGATTGGTCACTCTGATCTGTCACGTATTTATGAAAAAAAGGATTTGGGTGTTACATTTAACAACAAGATGTGTTTTTCTAAGCACATTGACTTTATAATTGCCAAATCTAGGTCGATGCTTGGGTTTGTAATAAGAAATTCCAAGTAACTGCACGATCCGTTTGCCTTAAAAAAATCTATACTTCTCCTTTGTTAGATCCAACCTTGAGTATTGTAGTATAATCTGGGATCCTCACTATACCGGATATTCATGAAGAATCGAAAAAATTCAGAAACGTTTCACCAGGTATGCTATTCAGCGCCTCAATTGGAATGGTAACGTGCCCAAGTATCGAAGCAGGTGCCTCTTACTCGGACTGCCAACATTACAAACGCGTAGGAAATGTTTTTCTACAATGTTTATAAGAGGCATAGTGACAGACCGAATCAACTGCCAATTTTTGCTGGAGCTAATCACTTTAAATTGCCCCACGCGTGACCTTAGGTCCTTTTATACATTTCGTATTCCTCTTCGAAGGCCAACTACTTATTAAATGAACCGCTCAATCGCGGTCTTAGGCACTCGAATACGATAGGTAGCCAGTTGGAATTTTTATCGGAAAGTAGGGATAGTTTTAAGAATAAATTAACTGCACTACTTCATAGCCAATATAGCTTATAATTAAAACTAGTTATAATCACTAACAAAGATCTAGTAATCTATAAGTGTACAACCAATTGATGAAAGAAATAAATAAAAATATATACAAACGTTAACTTTGAATATTCAAAAGACGTCTTGCTCAACAAATAACCATATCAATAACAAATCCTGTTTTCAAATGTCCTGAAACGGGAAAATCTTGACCAAAAACTTTAGACTATACACTTACAATCCTGATTATAATGTGGGTACAAAGGAACCATAGGCTGTTATCATGTAGATAAATACTAGTCTATATTTTATGGCTCCCCGATTTTAGTTTTAATATTGTCCCTAGTTCCAATACGATTGGGTAAACTTTTCTTGTGCTTATACGAGTATACTCGTACATACGAGGAATTAAAAACAAAATCTATATACGAGTTTATAATATAATTTCCAACTTACCGCCCGTAAGTGATATGGGACATTTATCGCTAATTCTCTTTCTAATTGCTGATATGTTAGCCGTGATAGGCGAACTTATAGGGACTGGTATTGCACGAGTATTATTCATGTTCATCGTCACGTTCAAATTCGTTACACCTTGTACATTTGTAATTTGCTGATCCGACAGTAGCCTTGCTGAACTCGAGTCCAGAGTTGGTGGGCTGATGCTTTCAACGTGCATATCACATGCCGAAGACTCCAATGGTTCCTTTATTAGAAACAACAGTACAAACTTCCTTCAATTGTTTTGAAGTATTTGGATCATTTACCTTGAAGCCTATGTTTTCAGAATCCAAGAATTGTTTTGTTAAATAGAGATGATGCATCATAGCTTGTAACCGATCACGTTCTTTTTGTAAATGAATTTCTAATTGTGATACGACCTGCATCTGTACTCTTGCCTGTGCTGTAGAGCGAACATCCAAGTTGTGTTCCATGTTCAGGTGCCTGTTGGGGAATGAAATAGAAAAAAGGCAGGAAATTATTAAGAGCTCGTACCTCGTTTATTCACAACTTTATATGACACACGACGAACAGAAATATTTCAAAAAGCGTTAACGAGAGAAACCGGAGTCTTAATTAATTTCATTACGATAAAAACTATTTTAAAACAGCGCTGTCTTCGGCCATGCCGAAAGCTTAATAACATTCATTGAATTGGGAATTGTATTACAGTTTCGTATTACTATTTTTTTCCAGTGCATATTCTAAGACTTCAACAACACAATTTTGAGGATATAATACTATTATTACTTATATTCACAAAATGCAATATCTGAACAATAGGTTGTATGGGAGATATATGTTATATTTCTCTGAACTTGATGATAATCATTGTTAATATATTGCTAATAATAACTGATATCAGTTCAAATTAATTAATGGGAGCAGTTATGGTGCGAAATGTAATATCTGAACAATCAGTTGCATGAGAGCTATATATTATATTTCTCAGGCCTTTATGGTTTTCATAATAACTGATATTTGTTACAAGCCTTTAGTTCAGTGATGCCCAGCGTTGGCAAATCTACCAATACAAGCACAACGTTCTTGTCTTAGTATGCGTGCGCTAGCAGAGCTTGTGAAAAATTACTTTCGAAATAAAATTATTTGTTCATGTGAGTAAAATGAAAGTGGAAAAACATTTTCTTGTAAGTTTTTGAGCTGACCGAAGCGCTTAATTGAAATTTAAAAAAATAATAATAATACTACCGCAAATAATTAAGGCAATGGCAAACCTCACAGGGTATTTCTGCCATGAAAAAGCTTCTCATAAAATAGTCTGCCGTTCGCAGTCAGCACAAAATTGTAGGTCCCTCCATTTGGGGTAGAATATAAAGACGCACACTTCAAATTGTGGGAGAAGCTCGGCCAATCACTGAACAATATAGTGTAAGCGCCAAATTATTATTATTAAAGCACTGTTCACTCAAAATTGGTACGCACAAATGAAGTTATATCTTTTTAGCAAATGAATACACGATAATTATTAATAGATTAAACAAGAGAGCATTTATGCAAGTATCCAAATAATAGAATAAAAATAATACGCTTCGTTAGAATGAATAAAATTTCGGGCATTTTGTTTGATGCTACCCATTAATCGTTGAACATCGGCTCTAGTGACCGGGGAAGCAAACTTATTCCACTTATGCTAGACTAAGTCAGTCGTTTTTACAGCTCCACCATTTCTCCTTAATTTATTATTAACGATTGCCCAATATTTTTCGATTGGGCGTAAATTTGTGCACTTTAGTGGATTGTAGTCTTTGGGCACTATATCTATGTTATGGTTTCGATACAAATTCATTTTTGCTTGTGAGAAATGTATACGAAACTAAATGCTAACTCTAATGCTGACTCTGTTTGTAAAACAACAGCTGTTGGCACTACTTCTACTACTACTACTATTACGACCAATGCTTCTCCTGCTATTACAGTCGTCTCAGAAGCTGGTGCCGTACATTAGAGTGCAGTTGACGTCGCTGTAAACCATCATGTTCCTGCTAATCCACGGTCTGTCAATGCACCCTCATACTCTTATACATCTTATTCGCATGCTGTTACTAGTGGAAATGTGGGCTCTGCTAATGCTCTTAATACTTCTGGTGGTGAGAAATTGTAGTTTCGGCTGCTGTAAAGATCTGAGAGTGTTTGGTTTAAACTCTAATTCGGAGCTAGAAGTAGCTGACCGCAAGAAATGGTTACATGTATCTTCGTTTTTACCGACAGTTACTGCGAATCATATTGTTGATTATGTAGTGAAGCATGCTGGTATAGATAAAAAGCATTAAGCCTTCTTCGCTTTGGTCAAGCAACAAACACCGCCTGTTAAACCAAGCAGTATTAATTTTAAACTCGGTGTTTCTGTGGCGTTCTACGACAAGCTGATCTCACCAGATCTCTGGCCAGCCAATGACAGATTGCGCCCGTTTCGTTTTTTTTCAAAAAAACCGAGACTCAACATCAACAACTTGTGTAGACATTGGCAAGTGTGTTGGTAACGGATGCGATCTGAACGTGTACTTTCGGAATATATGTATCTGGCCTTTCTGTTCTCGTTTGGACTTTGATGTATTTGTTTATGTTGAAACTTGGCTGTCTAAGGATTTTTTTTGACAATGAGTATTTTGATTCAAACTGGTATAACGTATATCGGAAGGATAGGGATGCTTTAAAGACAGGATGTACAAGAGATGGTGGGGTTCTCATTGCGGTGCAAAGAAAATTTCACTCATACTTAGTCGCGATTGAGAATAGTATTTCTCTACTTGACCAACTTTGTGTTTGTGTAAAAGGGCCCTTGTCTCATAGCTCTCTGTTCTTTATTGTTTCTTATATGCCTCCTAATAGTACTGATCATATTTATCGTACTCATAGTGATAATATCACTTCTCTAGTTTTAAGTAAAATGGGTGATAACCATGTTAGTAGGGTGTTTGTGTACCTTCGACAACATCTTGTTCTTCTTTACCAGCTGCATGATTCATGCATGTTGTATATGCGTTTGTGTGTCTTTGTTGCCGTTGGCTGTTGGCTAGTTGCTGGGTGCGCCCGCTAGACAACATCTTGTTTTTCTTTTCTAGATGCATGCCGCATGGCTGTTGTATATGGGTTTGTGTGTGTATGTGTTGTCGGTGGCTGTTGGCTAGTCGCTGTGTGCGCCCGCTGGCCGCAGTCCCCCTTCGGGTGCAATGTATGTACGTCAATAAAGATTAACATATTGGCATATGTATAGACATAATTATGTACATGTATAGCTAATTGTGCTTAAAACACGTTAGCCGCAGCCAAGCGCCAGCGGTGATTCATATTAGCATATGTACAGACATACATACATACGAGTATGTACATGCATAGTCATCTTATAGTGTACTTCAACAAGTGGTGTAATGCATTGGGAAAAAATATAAGAGTGCTGCTGGAATGTAGTTGAGCTAATTATTGCGTTGTAATTAAAACACGTTGCACTAGGCGCTACATTGTTGATTATTTAATTTATTTGAGCAAAAATTTACATGTATGCTGTCGCGTGATGTAATTTATTTGCGTTAAAATTAACATGTACGCTGACACGATTGAAATGTAATTCATAGATTTATTTGTAAAAAAAATAAGAAAAGTATAAAATTGTAACTGATCGAATGCACTTGTGTAAAAATTAGCAATAAATGGATTAGAAAAATGAATTAATAAAAAAAAAATGCACGCTGTCGCAATAAGAAAAAAATCTGAGTTTTTTATAATACAAAATATAGAGATTATCTCAACCGCCTGTAGTAAATGAAATCGTTTCCCACAATGTAATGTACATATATGTATGTATAAAGAAAAAATTGCTGCATATATAAACGATGTCGTCGCCAAACATTTTTTTATAACTCATACGAAATGCCGGGATAAATTCAGAGAAATCTGCAAGTAAACTTCGTTCTGAGGGACATAATAGATGGAGACATTGGGATACTTCACATCCCAGGAGCGTGGGACCATCAAAACTATCGTATTTGGGAACATTTGTTAAAATTTGTTATAAAAAGATACATTCATAAAGTATTTAGTGTTGCTATGGAGGTTGAATACTTCATTGTAACAAAAAAAGTTGACACTATGTATTTTGATCATAGAGAGAAATTTGCCATGTTTTCATGTATAGTATGGTTTAGTACTGAAATTTTAAAACTCCTATTTACAGATGATCTAACAGTTATGGTTAAAGATAATACAATAAGAATAATAAGTACAGATCATGATTTATAGAAAAGTTTTTATTAATATTGTTTTTATTACATTGTTGGTGTTATTAGTTAAGTTTGGTATATTTATCATCTCTTCGGCAAATAGCTTTACATTTTTTACAACTCGTTAAGTGCTGGTGTACATTATAATATAATTTCATAATTTTTGTTTGCTTCTGCTTCCGCTTTTTCTTTAGAAGAAGTGCATTTACATGTATCGGGTCCACTTTTGGCATTTTCATTTGACCAAAGACAGTCTTTATAATGTGTTCCAAATTGAGTTTTTTTTTAAAGCTAATTTGTTAATAGCCTTAAGATTCGCCTGAATGGTAGATAGTTCTTTTTGATGTTCATCCGAAATAATATGAGAAAACGCTTTTATGAATTTATAAATATCCTTTAACATCATTTCAACCTTAGTTTATTGTCATAGATAATGTTTGTGAATAATTCTTAATATCAATTGTTTCAATATATATATCGTCTTTTGGTCATTCAAACATATATTCTCTTTCTGCTTTTAAATCGTTTTCATTATTTTGAAAACAATAAATATTGAGAGAGAGAGCAGGGTAGTTGCTATAGTAAGAACATTTAACTCTTATTTCATAATATCATATTTTAAATTAAAGTGTCTAAAGTAGGTGGTAGATTTAAGTCTACCTCCAATTTTTTAATTCTTTTTTAATCAAATCTTCTCTGAAAGCTTCGATTGCATCATTTATTATAGTATTTATATTAATTTTTCTATTATGCCGACTATTATTCTTATGTTTTTTTCTATTTCTTCTTTTTTGAGTTGGTATTGTTGGTTCTTCTAGTATTGCTTCTGTTGTTGTTGTTGTTGTTTCTGATTTACAATTTTAAATAGAAATGATAAATGAATTTTCATATAATCACTGCTATTTGGAAATTTTAAATCAAAATTCATTTTTATTTTTACTATTTACTATTTTTGTCTATAAACGATATTGTTGTATTAACAATTTCATAATTGAAACAAGGACAACAAGCTTGTTCTTCATTTGACTTTATAGATAAAGCTTTAATGAAAATAATCAATGTTATTGCAACTATGTTCTTATTCTTTAACATATTTTTGATTAACTGACTATGTTTTTTAAATGATAGTCATTTTATACGTCGGGATATATTCTTTTACATTAACTATTTGAATGTTCTGAATGTCTAATGTAGGTTTCGAAATCAAATACATCTATCTTTTCAATTTCACCATTACTCAAAATACGTTCTCTTTCAACCTCACGTTTCTCATATTCAACATCATATGTACAACGTACAATTACTTCAATGTTTTTATACTTAAGATTGAAATGTCGAAAAAATGCCTCCTTTGTTTATAATATACCTTCTATATATACATATTTCCTTTGCAATTAGATCTCTTCGAAATGCTTCTATAGCATCATCAATTGTGAAATATTTTGCGGTATATGAATCTGTTACAATAATGGGTGTGAATGTTGTTGACTCAGCTGCTGGTATTTTTGTTGTTATTGTTGTTTCCTGATTTGAAGCGTCTGCTAAGAAATATTTATGCATGATTTCCAGTTCCTCACTCTCTCTCATCATTGTAAATGATAAATTTATTTTTAAAATATCATCGTTCGGAAGTGTTAAATTGAATTGTATGTTTTCTAAATTTGAATCAATTTTAGGTGTACCAATAATAATGGGTGTTGGTAATGTATTATTCATTAATGTGTTTAATAAAATAAAAAAACCACACATAACAAAGTATAAAGTAATACTAATTAAAAAGTAACATTCGAAGATATCTTTTATATAAATAAAATGCATGATATCATCTTACAAATACATTTACAAAGTATGATATCATCTTTAAAATACATTTAAAGATATCTTTTATATACATAAATAAAAAGTATGACATCATCTTACAAATACATTTACAAAAGTTTTCTTATTTCATTGGTAAGGGGTATATATTCAAAAATCTTGTCATGTATGATTAAACACTAGAGTGAGGTCCGGTTTTTATTGTCTAATTTTGATGAGATACATCTAAAACAATTATTTTTGAATCCTTAAAGGCCTCGAGTGTTAGAATAGGTTGTGCTTCGTGTGAATAATAATTTGTTTGAAATGTTCTATACATGTCGTTAGCAAGCAATAACGATTTTGACTACATTTAAGTTTTAAATCATCATAAGGATATGAATCGGAGTTGAGATGAACTTTAACATCTCTTAAATTACAATGCTTAAATTTGTTATCGTTTCGAAATGCTAAAAGCATAAAACGTGGTCTTTCATTTTCAGGAGCTAGTTTAACATTCCACGAAATAGATGTACTTTGTGGTAGTGTTGGATTATAATACATATCCCAACTTCTAAATGGTATACTAAGAGGTGTTCTTTTATTAATTGTTTTAAAAATCCCTAATTTGTGGGCGTCAGATAGTTGAATATGCGGCATTTTCCAGGTAATGTTTAAAATTTTTAACTCGGACGTTTCCGTTGCAACTGAAGTTCCTATCACATTTTTGTTATAATTTGCTCACACTAAAATCAATTCATGTTTAGTATTAACTTCAATTTTATTAAAATCTCCAGCAAAGCCAAGTAATAGTTTCAATGGAACACAAAAGTTAAAATGACCGCTACTACATGTCATCGTTTTACCAATTCTTGACCATCCAGCATTTTTAGTTAACAATACAAGGTTTTTCATATCTGTTGAAATACCTAATTTACGTGTATGATCAATTTCTACCCCATTAAGTTCATATCAAATTTCTTCAAAGAGATATGCCATACAATTGTTAAACAAATGTATAGTAGGTGAGACTGTATGATCTGAAGCTCTTTAAGCAAATCCTTCAATGTATAAAAAGCTTTCACTAGGTAGGAGATATAAATATTGGTTTTGAATTGCAATGCCGATTTCATCATTATTATCAAAAGATTGCAAATATGGTAAATAACTGTGATATTCCTTATTAATTATGGTAGTATCGAATTCCGGCCTCCTTAATACACTAAGTATGTTTCCCATTTTCTTTTTTCACTTCAATTGAAATCCTAATTGTTGAAGAAATTCTTTGTTATTTAAAGTAAGAGTTTTAGTCTGTGCTTGATAATGTCGTTTTCGTTTATATTTTCTTTGTTTTTTTTACAGAGACTAATTTCGATTTGCTCATACACCGTTGATAACGTTCGTGAATTGAATGAATATAGATTATTGTTAGATGGTTTGTTATTAAAATGTTTCCTTTTTAAGATGACGGTTTCAAATGTAACCTTATCGTTATCCTCACACCTCGAAAATTTATTAAATTACTGTCTTGATCGGTAACTTTTAATATGAGAGTTAGCTGGTGTTTCATTGATTTTATATCGTGGACTAACGCTAAGAGCAAACTGATGTAAAATATGGGCTGATGTGTTACTTATATATGATCCGTTAACAATATTACAATTGACAGATAATTTTTGCTATATTTATTGGTTGATCTGAATTCTGTTTTGTGTTGACTTCTAATTGTCCTTTGCTAAAACCTAATAATGTACCAACTGTACACTTTTTATCAAAGTAAATTTTTTCCTTTGATTTTATCTCCGTTTGTAATGTATTATAATTTGCACGGATATTAAGTGTTCCTTTACCTTTAGTCTTTTCCTTATATTTATCGGAAAGGAAATTACTTAAATCGGTTATTTCATGAGCCGACAGGAATAGTCATCGCATGCTTACCAATATGAAATAGATTATTTTCAATATCAACATGGTATTGAATGATATGTATCGAAACTTTTAACCCACAAACATTATAACCGTCTAATTCAAAAGGTGAGAAATAATTTGCGAGAAGTAATGAAGAGTTTCCGCTTATTGTTAGCGTTATTGACATCTTAATGTTAAATAATTGAATGAAAAAGTGTCCTATAGAGATGTCCTATTTACCAATGAGTTATGTTTTGATGAAAAACCCAACCATTTAACATAAATCTTATTTTTTTTGTCTTTTTAAAACTTTTCAATTAAATATGTGTTGGGGAATTTAGTTTTCAGTAATACATGTTCATAAAATCCTCCTTAAATTTTATTATCTTCATAATCTTTTAATAGATAGTGGGATTTGTATTTCGAATGGTTTTAATTGTAAAAATCTCTGTTGTCCAATTCGGGGTATATCCTTTTTCAAAAACGTGTTTATGCTTGCTTATTCAAACGTAATAATTAATTTTAAACTTTACTTTTCTGAACACTTTTAAACGGTTGTAAACAGTTTGTAATAATCAGTATTCATTTGAAGAATTCACTTCATTAGGTGTCATTTGAATTGTTCTATGAGACGTATTATTATATTTATCAACTAGCTCTTTATATTTATCAATCCAACATTGTTTGTGTGAGTCACTCTAACCTTCTAAATAAAAATGTAACTTTTCTCTTATTTTGATTTAAAATTTAATAAACGGCTGCTTTATTTTTATTGCTTTGACATCATCTGCGTTTAATTTGTTAAGATATTTAAGTATAAAACTTTCATATTTTCAAATCTTTGATTAATTTTATTTAAAAATTCTTTATTTGCACTAAGTAAACTATTGTTAACAGCTTTTTGAATTACTTCAACCTCTTCTTTAACATCTTTGTTCATTGTTGTTAAAGCTGAATTTTCATTATCTTTAATCTCATCGATTTTAGTATTTAACTTTTTAATATTATCATTTAGATATGTATATGTAACAGCATCATTAGGATCTATAGATGTTCCTAAATTGCTAATCTTTTTAAAATGTATGTTTAAACTTTTTTTTTCTCTATCAATATCAATTTCAAACATTTTATCTGCACTATGCATTAATTTATTTTCATCTAAATGATGGTGATTTAATGAGCTCTCACCAAATTTATTTACATTACTCTTACTCATTTTTTTTGTTTACACAATTATATTAGCTACTTTAAGTTCTTCGATAATGGAAATTATCTCGTTATTAGGATTATTATGCCCCACACCCGTTGATGATACAAGTAATCGTAATATGTCTACTAATTCATTAGGATTATCCCAAAAAACATAATCCGTTTTGTTATTATTTAAAGTTTTCAGCGATATACCACTTCCGCTTGTTCAGACGTTTCTTTTGATATTAAGCAATTTTCGTATTATATGTTGATATTTAAATGACTTTCCACCTTTTACTTGAGCGTTCGGTAAAAAGTGTAGTTTGTGAGCATTTGTTGTAAGTAAAATCTCTTTATAAATATGTAAATCTCTTCGAGTTTAATTTAAGGGTTTTAAGTGAAATACAAATTCAAACAATCCGGGAGTTATTTTCCATTTTTTACGACCAATATTCATTGTGCTATCAGAATAGAACTTTAATTTTTCATTTCCGAATTTCCATTTCCCATTGTTATCTACATGAAAACCTTAAATTGTATCTAGATGTTTATTAACTTTGAGTAATAGTAGATTTATCGATAAACGAGATTTATTTACAAGTCTAATTTTTATCTGTTTATTAGAAAATTTAACACGTTTTATATTTTATTTATTTATTGATTGTTTACAGTCTTGCGGCTTTAAGATGTACAATTTTACAAAGTTATAATATATTTTCCATTAAAGCGTAAGTACATGTTAGATATATTTTTACAAATCAAATATAAAATTGCTTAAAAATAATTGCGTAGTTGGGTAATTGGGTAGCTGGAAAGGTCTTGTTTCCAGTCTACCATTATGTGCCACGGGCGGAAAGGCCCAGTTTCCGCTCCGCATTTCTGTTACTTACAATTTTTTTGCAATTTTTTTAACTGTATATTCAACATGCTCATCCATTTTTAATTTATTATCAATGTATATCCCTAAGTATTTAATGAGTTTAACTTTTTTAATAACTTCATCTTTTATTTTTAGGCTGTGGTTTGAGCATCCGTTATTGACTGCCCTATTTAAGACCATGAACTGCGTCTTATTAACATTCAGTTTTAGTTTATTAGAGCATAACCAGATATATAAGGAATTCAGATCTTTTTGCATTTTTCCAATCGCATTCTGCACGTTCCTATCACTGACTGTTAGGTGTGTGTCATCAGCGAACAATTTTATCTTACAGTGTTTTAGCACCATATTAATATCATTGATATAAATATTGAAAAGAACTGGTGCTAACACCGAGCCCTGTGGTAACCCAATGTTCACGGCTACTTTTTTTGACACAGTTGACTCGATCACTGTTTGCTGCATACGATCGGTAAGGTAGCTCCGAAACCAGTCAAGCTCCTTGTCTTTTATACCAATATGCTCAAGTTTTTTCAACATTATATCCCTGTCAATAGTTCCAAAAGCTCTTTTCAGATCAATAAACACCGCTTCGATATTCAACTTTGAATTAAGATCTTCCTTCCACTGGGATAGTACCAAATTTAGTGCAGTCTCACACGAGTGCTTCTCCCGGAAACCTGATTGCTCTTTTATGAATAAGTTATTAGTTTCAATATGACATAACAACTGCGTTTTAACCACATTTTCCACAATTTTTTCAATGTTTGGAAGAGTGTTAATTGGCCTCATTTCTTCAACTTTTATAGTACCTTTTACTTTTTTAACGGGGACAATCGTCGAAATTTTCCAATATTTAGATACTATTCCTGATTCAAGGCTCTTATTTATCAGTAAAGAGTAGAAGTGTCCCATAGACTCTACTGAGTCTTTAATTACATCCTTAGACAATAAATTTTTCCCTCCTATTTTTCTCTTAAATTTCTTTACGGTATGTTCAATATCTTTAGAGTTAATCTGGTGGAATTCAAAGTTATTTACCTGATTAGCCTGCGGTAAAAAGTTACTGCTAATGTCTTCTATGTTTCTGTTTATCTCCACTATGCTTTCTACGAAGAAATCGTTTACGTTTTCTGCAATTTCATCGCTGCTTTTGAATATTTTATGCCTAATTAAAACTTCGGTTATTTTTTCTCTACTATCTGATTTATTAACCACTTGTTTTAAGTGTTTCCACATTATCCGCTATCATTTCTATTTGCTTCGACTAACTGTTCCATGTAGCTAATTTTCTTAATTTTGATCATTTTTTTGTACTGCTTTTTTACCATGTTATATTCTGCCCAATCTCCTGTAAGCACTGCCTTTTCATGTAATTTGAACTTCTTCTTGTTAACCTCAGCTAGTTGCCAGTCATACCATTTGTTTCTAATCTTAATATAAATTTGTCGCTGGTTGGTTAATTGTTGCATAGCCGACATCATACAATTGTTAATGTGCTTGAGCATCCCTTCAACATCAATACTACCTATCTATGTAACTAAAGTTATACTGTCTCAGCAAATTAAGTAAATTATCAGGGGTATACATATCCCAGGAAGTAAATTCTGACAGCTTTTTTAACGGGATTAATTTGTTTATATTAAATCGAAACAGTATAGTTTCGTGATCCGTTATATAGCCTCCATATATGTGAGAAACTCGGCATCACTTGTGCTTGGTGAATGGTATACCACCTCGATCTGCCATTTAGTCTGGCAACTTTTCAGTTGGATGACCATGCACCATACATTATTATTTACCGATTTGTTGACCTTTATCTTGAACTCAAGAGTGTCACGTAAAATTATGATCACACCTCCTGTATGTCTACTGTGTGAATCGCACCTTATTACCTGGTATGTTGGAAAATTTATCACCGAGTCATCTATTGCATTTGTAATACATGTCTCGGAGCATAGCACCATGTCTGGGTTAACATTTTCCATGAGTCTTTCTAGTTCAATTTTATTAGCTAATAAACTATTTATATTGAGATACACGCATTTTAATGAACATTGGCGATCTTTTCTTACGTCTATTTGCTAACATCCCACTCTCTGTTTCTCTATCTTTAGTTTTCTAACATAGACTGAACACTCTCGGCTAAAAACACTATGTTATACATCTAATTTTAGACCTAGCTCTTGGTTAGCGTCACAACAATTACCGCAAAATAATTTTGGACTATTCTACATGCATTTACTTTACCGTAATTTCTTCGTACAATTATTAGCATTGTGATTGAAACCAAGGCATTTATAGCATCTTTTCACTGATTGCCCATCGTATACCGGACATCGATCCCATCCAATGTTTATTTTTTTCTTATCTAGCACCTTTAAGAAAAATTTATGTTCGACCTCAATTATTGCATTAAAGGATGTTAATTCCCCATTGCTACGTTTCGACTTGAATACTTTTACACACTTAATGTTAGCATTACTCAAAGAATTCTTCTCGGCCTTAATTCTATTAATTAAATCAATTTCACTATATTCTGCATTCATATGTGTGACTAATATCTTTGAGCTGTTCACTTTTGGTTCAGTAATATCATATAATTCCTTATTTAGATTGTTAGTTAGTGCAGCTTTTATTCTATCTTTCTCTTCAACACTATTCGCATTTATTACTACGGCCCCGTTTTGCTTATTTGACACTCTATCTATTTTCCCACTGCTTGTTTACTCTTTGGCTTTAGTATTAGTGGAGGTACTCCCTTTAGAGCGCTAGTGTATGATACACCCACACCACTTGGTTTGTTATCTTTGTTAGTGTTTGCCACTTTTTTATTTCGCTCACAATATCTTTCTTTTGCTTGCAGAGCTCAGCAGTGGACGAATCAACTCTAGTCATTTGCTCTTTATTGGCTTTGCATAAACTCCCTACTCTCTTTATTACCTCTAAGTTTTCTTGGTTTGTCTTCTTTATGCATTCCATCACCCTACTTAGCTCTTTGTTGTGCTCACTTAGCATTTTTTCGATGTCATCCTTTTGTTCTCTGATGTTTATTTGGTTTGTCTCAGCTATACTCATCATCTGTTTAAGGGCATCATCAACATTGGACATATATGTCATGCAGTCATCGCACATAAACCGCAAAAACCGACAGTTTTCCACACCTTGCAAGCCGTATTAATCAACATCCGCGCAAGCAATAGTTTAGTGCAGTGTTGTCCAATGCAATAGTATGTAGCTTTCACTTGTGTGCGTAAAGCGTTGCTGCAAACTGTGTTGGCAGAAAAGTACACTGAATAAATAATGAGCAATTTTTTTTTTTATAATGTTGATGAAAATGATTTAAGTTCAATTTGTACAAATGTTGATCAGTGCGTTTTCCATTACTTTGTCCACATTTATCTCAGAATTATACTCCTTAATTCGAATGAGGTCAGCTATATGTTGATCCGAAAGATTGTTTCTATACTTATTTTGGACCAATTTAAGTGTTGAAAATGAAACTTCACAGCTATATCATGTTGTTTTTTATTTTTACTGTTATTTTTGTTATTATTATCAATATAATCGAAATAATTTAAATAGTATTCTGCTTTTTTTTGTAAAAGCAGACTTGATCGTTCGGTACCTAAAATTAAATCATACTGATTTTGGGAGGATTCATAATGTCTACATAATGCATAACGTGTAAGATGTGCAATCATTTTATTACAAATGAGGCAATGGGCTTCTCCCTCCATATTTTCAACAAAAAAAAAATTGTCTCCCATTCAATTTTAAACATTTTTATAAATTACGCAAGGGGGTATTTTCTGGCAGTGTAAAAAATTAAACTTGCGCATACGTGCTAGCTCACAGAATTCTGAAACGCAACTGAAATAATTAGCTTCGCCATATGCTGCTGCCGAACCAAGCTATTCATAGAGCAGTTTACTGGCTCTTTCGCTTTTTCTGAAGCTGGCAGAAGAGTATACGTGTGAGTATACGTGTTTGACGTCGCAGCAGCTAGCCTATGCCCCGGGCATAGGAAAAATGCATTTTGGCCGACACTGGTTTAGTGGTATACTCTTCCACAAACTCCCTCGCATCGAACGCCCGACTCTCCTTCGGCATCTTCCGCACTCAGGCATTATTGTATACACCGGCCAACTGCTATTTTATGTTTATATGTATGTATATTTATATGTATATTAAAACCGCAACTAGTTCAAGTGTTTTTACTTTATTTTTGCCAATTTTATTCCTTTACTTTATATACACTGAACAGCGATTCACCTTTATATAGTCGCTATTTATCCGAACATCGACTATTTTGTTATAAAAATATTATTTCGCAAAATACTATGTATATTAAATAATATATTATGTTAAAAATTTTCCGCAATCAAAAACACGTCCGCACGTAATGAAGTATACATCATTTTGTATCGTTATTCAATTGTGTTTTGGGTTTTCGTTTAAAATTTGGTTGAACTTTAACACGTTTTATATCGTTATTCAATTGTGTTTGCGATTTTCGTTTAAAATTGGGTTGAACTTTAACACGTTTTGTATCGTTATTTAATTGTGTTTGACTTTCTCGTTTTCCAAAAAATAAGTGTGATATTTTTTTGCTTTTATGCTCGTTATTGTCATCATGAAAATCATCATTAGTGTATTTTCGTTTCAAATTGGGTTGGTCTTTAATATACGATATTTTTTTTAGCCTTAATCTCAAAGTTATTATTAACACCATAATTTTTACGTTTTGGGCTTAGTTTTGAATGCTTTATCGTATCCGTATTTTCACTTACAAATTCTGCTGGTTGCTTTCGCTTTCGATTTGCTCTTATTTCGAAATTTTTTGATATGTCAGCAGCATTATGGTAATCGCTATCTATGTTCATAGTTTCCTTTTTTGGTTTATAGTAAGCGTAAGCGTTATTATGAAATGTAATTTCGTTTTCTGTTGTGGGTTTGTTTGTAGTGGTAAGATTTTGTATTGTATTAAGGTAAGCGTTATCATCATCACCTTTATTTTCATCAACGGCATCGCTTTCCCTTTTTATTAATTGAGGTTGTTTTTCGTGGTAAATTTTATTCACAATTTCATTCAAAGGTTTTATTATCGGTTGAAATGTATCTTCCAACATACTTAAATGATCTTCAGTATTTAATTTCATAGCTTTTAATTTATTTCTTAACGCTTGACGTTTCTCTACAATATTTTTTAATAAGTTATTTCCCATTTTTTATTAAGTTTTATAAGTGTGCTTCCGTGTGATAATATATAGATCTGTTACTTCACTGGTCTGTATCTGGTATATAGTATAGCAATAGTCGAGTCTCTCAACATTAGGAACTCGTGTACCAAGTTATTATTGGCTTTTATTAGAGAAGCTGACAGTATCTTGGGCTGTCAGGGCTAGGAACTAACTGCAGGGATACAAAAGATCTTTTAGGTCGCAGTGTCCCTTGATCCTACTTTACCCTATAAATTAACTAACTAACTAGATAACAATATTTCAGTTGATTTAATAATTTTAAGTAAATATAAATATTTAAAAAAAAAAAGCCCATTCGGACTTTCTATTAAACTAAACATTACGTTAGTTTTCCGCAATTTGATGGTCCTGCAATTAAAGCACGTATTGAATTTGGTAAAAGAGAACTATGTTTAGTCTTATATGTTTCACCACTCATATAGTCTTTGTCAACATTTTTCACTTCAGTTTTTATTGGTTGCTTTACCAAACGCATTTTGTTAATTAAAAGCTCCTGAATATATAAACAAACGTTTTATTATAAAATTTGGTATTTGGATTTTGCAAGTGTATATACTCGTATAAATAAATATGTATATTACAAAAATTTTAATCTAAAATGTCTGTAAAATATAATCAAAAAAAGTTTCGAAAACAGTATAAAACAGGACGTGGCTTTGTAAACAACTTAATAAATAAATTACGAATTGAATTACATATACCAGGCTATCAGTTTTGTGGACCAGGAACCAAATTAGCTAAACGCTTCGCAAGAGGAGACAAAGGAATAAATCAATTGGATGGAGCTTGCAGAGAACACGACATTGCATATTCACAGTCAAAAGAATTAAACAACAGACATCAAGCTGATAAAATTTTAGCTGAAAGGACCTGGCAACAAGTAACATCTAATGATAGCGATTTAAATGAGCGCGCAGCTGCTTGGTTTGTAACAAACGCGTCGAAGGCAAAAGTAAAATTTGGGTTAGGAATACCTTCAATCAAAAACAAAACCAAGAAATTAAAAAAAAAAACATAAAATAGAAGAAAAAAACATGTGGAAAAATTATTTAAAGAAGTTAATAACAAAACTAAAAGTGAAAAACCTAAAGATATCGAGAGTGTTGTGAAAATTGCTCAAAATGCTATAAATACTGGATTAAAAAGGAAAAAATGAAAAATTTCCATACCAAGATTTATTCCACTACCTAAAATCGGTGGTTTTCATCCATTAATTCCCATTATAACAGCATTAGCTGCTATTGGAACTACCGGATCAAGTATTTATAAAACAATAAGAGATATTAAACAAGGAAAAGAAGATATGGAGGAGTCAAAACGACACAAGAGATATATGGAACCAATTGCTATGGGTAAAGGTTTATTCCTTAAACCATATAAAAATGGATATGGACTCTTTTATGGTCCGCAAGCATCACCATCAAAAAACTTTTAAGTGATCTACTCAATCGACCACTAACAGACATTGATTTATTCAATTATGGTAAAAACTGAAATATTTCAGAGGAGTTTTCATGCGTAATTCTTTACCTAAAAAACCACTAGAGCAAGAATGTGGTATCGTTAATTTAGATGATGTAAACGGTATTGGAACTCATTGGGTAGCGTACTATAAGAAGTATAATTATAAGGAATATTTTGATAGTTTTGGAAATTTACAACCACCACTTGAAATTGTTAACTACCTAAAATCACCTATAGAATATAATTATACACGAAAATAAAAATTGAATACTTACAATTGTGGTCACTTATGTTTAAAATTTGTATACCAAAAATATTCTTGAAAATAAAACAGTTGTTTTTGAATTTAATTATTTGTTTTTATTTATTTTGTAATGGCCCCATGCATACGTTTCAATCTCATTTTCTTTTACAAATCTCATATAATCTAAATTACTTAATATACTCATAAATTACTCATATGTTATGTATAAATTTCATGACATTTTGATCGAAAAACATACATTTTTTTTTGTTTATTTATTTGTTTATTTGTATATAAAGTCTTTGAAATAACAAAATTCTTTCAGACTATAAGTAATTCAAGTATATTATACATTAGAAGGAGTGGAATAAAAGATAAAAAAATAATGATATAAAATTAAAAAACATCGTAGGACTATAAGTACACTTGTTATTACAAACATAAGTATGACTTAAGACTGTTAATTAAAATGCTATACGGCGACGTAAAGTCAACATCCATTGAATTAAAGAACAAATTTAATTCTGAACAGAACATTTTATCTACATATTTTTTCTTATTCAATAAACATAATTTAAAATCGTCAACAGAAAGCTTTTTTACACATGAATATTTAACACCTATAACTTTTTTAATTTCCTTATCTTCTTGATCAATTTTAATAGAGTACATTTTTGATCTTAAACCAACAAATTATTTTATAAGTTTTCCTTCATCATACTACCTAAAACCTGTTTATTTAACAATGGTAAATTAAAAATATTTGGGTTTGAATATTTTGAAGCGTCAAAATATGAGCTAATATCATCACGAATGTCTTCATAAAAATCAAGTGTTTTAATGTCATAAATAAAGGAGTCTGTATCCATATAATTAAGATTAACATTTATCGTATATTTTGGTTTTATATAATCATAATGAAAACGATACATTTGCCATTTTGATATTTCCAAGACACAAAAACTAATATATATAGGTTTATTGTAGACAACATGAGCTTTTTTCATTTCAATAGCAATCATATTTTCAGAAAACCTACGTGAACTAGGGAAATTAAATTTGGCTATTAATGCTCGTGCTCCTAATCTCCTTCCGCTATTCTCCCACTCGGTAACTAACTTTGTAATGTCTTTTCTATTATCAACACTTTCCATTGTCTTACCATAGACTGCATTGTTCAATAGTTTGAAAAAATTTCGTTCAAATTCATTTTTCGCTAAGGTCCGATGATGATTATTTAAATCAATATATTTCTTCATCCAATCCAATTGATTAAATTTAAGTATTCTATGTATTTTTGTAAAAATGAATTCATGACCCAGACACTGTTGAAGATTCCTATAGTGTATAATATACTTTTCTTTGGGTGTTAAATCGGTTATTAGCTTCGGATGTTTCATATTTTCATTTTTCTTATTTTCTGAGCAACATGGAAAATCATTGTGATAAGCGTGTAAGTTTGTTGGATATTCTAAGTCTACTTCTAATATATAACTAATTAGTGAATCATCTTGTACATTATTTAAATTAAAATTTTGAATATCCTCAACCCATTCAAAATTTGAATAAGGTAAATATTGAGACATTGCGAAACCATATAAATTATTAACATCTAAATAAACAAGATAATTTGTTTCTTTATGACAATCAAAGTCACTCAAATATTTATTATTTGCTATTGAATGTCGTTTAGCACATTTCCTTCTAATACCCTTCTTTATAAAATTATACATATTAAAGTCGGTTAAGAGCTCTAAATTTATGTTTGTTAATTTCAACATTGCATCCCACGATAGACCTGGAGTAGTATAATACTGATATGGGTCTAAATTGTGAATTGATTTACAAACTTTTCTAAAATTTGCAAACACATCTCAAAGTAATAACACATCTACTTTTAAATATAATAATAGGTAATCTAATAAGGTATTACAGTTAAACTCCTTCCAGACTTTTTGTGCATGTTCATAGTCAACATATTTACATGCTTCATAAGTTAATTTATTATAGAAAAAATAAATATGTGGTAGTTGGGTTTCTTTGAGTCGATCTACTGAACTAAGATAATCATATGGAAAGACACCTTTACGTCTCAGCAAATTAAATTCATTAATTTTGGTATAAAAAGATTTTATAGTAAAGATATTTGTTTCATATAAATTATCTGCTAGACTTTGTAAGCTCGATGGCATAATACGAAACGAATCAAAAAATCGAAGTTCAATTTTATTTTTATCATTAATATAAATTTTTTTTGTTATAGAAATATATAGCTCTTTATTTAAAGGAATTATATTTATATCCCCATCAATAGATGAAAGTTCCTTTATAAATAAGTGACAATCGTATGCAGACAGATTATGAAAGAATATTGGTATAAATTTTACTATTTGATTTTTTAAATTACCCTCATTGTGTGCTGGTCCTCTATATTCACCAGTTAAATGACAATGATCGGCTACTCTCTCATCAAAACTTAAATATTCTTTACAAATATGACAACATATGCTTTCTTTTTGGCGTAGAATACGTCTTACCTTACGGTATGGGCACCCATGTCAGGTTTTTATTGTTGTAATCTCTATTACTTTAATTATAAGGAAACGGCACGGTAACTTTTTTTAAAAATTTTTTTGTAGTCAAATGAAGATGTTAGCTTTCGTTTGACATACATTTCATGTTGGTTGATATCTTCCTAATATTTAAATTTCTCAAATGAAAATTGTATAAACACATGCACACAAATATGTGTGTGGTATTTGGTTGAGTGTGTAGTAGTAGTTTGTAGCGTGAATAGACGTTTATTTTATTGCACAATTTTAGGCGGGAAAATTTAAGTAGAGTAAAGGCAGAGAAAGCGCTGCCAACTACTGCTATTAACACAGAAATCACTTCAAATACTAGATTGGCGAAATTTATGAGCGATACGTTTAATTTGGATTATATTCGAAATGATGCTCCCACAACTATTGATAACACAACCATTGACTTAGTTTTTGCGAGAAATTTAAATGTTAATTTAAAAACATATTTATCCTATTTTTCCCATCATAAGCCTATATTCTCAAAAGTAACTTTCAAATAATCAAATAGATTTGGGTCTGTTATTTATTATTTATCTTTACTATTGATAACTACCATTGACTTCGTTTTTGCGAGAAATTTAATTGATAATTCAAAAACATTTTTATCCTATTTTCCTATCATAAGCTTATGTATATCATCAAAAGTAACTATCAAATAAAGAAATTCATTTACTTGCATTATTTATCATTATAAATTATCATTATACATATGTTTTCTGTCTTATCGGATGGCGTATTCTACGTTAAACTTAATGGCCGTGTCTCTGACACAGCCTCCTTCTTTTTTTATGCTTTGCTTGAGCAGGTGTTAAACTTTTCATTGGTATTACTACACTTAAGTAATTTCTGTAAACATGAAGGGCATGATTAACTAAATTTAAAAAAAAAATCTTTTGTACAATCTTCTCCACTATGTAAGTTAACTGTGTCCAACTGCCACCAACCACTGGGTTGGACACGGACGTCTGCTGACCTAGCTAGTTAACTGTGTCCAACTGCCATCAACCACTGAGTTGGACACGGACGTCTGCTGACCTAGCATAACGTGACTTGAGTCCTGCTTTGGAATGCGCGCTGAGCTACATACGTCTACTGACTTTGTCAACAAGTAAGATATCCGACACTTATGTGCGGAATTCACTGCACATTAACAACTACATATATCCCTAACGTAAGTTATGTGTGTGCGTGTGTCGGTGCACATCAACCCTGCAGGAAATTTTTCTAGTCCAGAAATAGTTCAAGACTGGTTCCTTTTTCCACAACACCACTTCCCGCTTAATCTCCAAGCAACGGCTTCAACTGTCTACTTTTAAATGGAGATGACATTGACGGTGGACAGTTGCCCCATAAACATTCCGATGTACATAGTTCAGAGATAGTCCCATAAAAGTTTGTTTATGACCAGTTCAAAAAGATTCATATTTAAAATAGTTGCTTATCGAGTGGTTCTGTAGCAAATTGTTTAGTTATAAAGAATATACAAAATAACTAGTTACAAATTGGTTTTAAATCAGTTGAGAAAAACATACAAAATATATTGTGTAAAATTTAATTCAAATCATTTATTTTATATAATTATTAAGAGGAATATAATTTTGTATATACTTAAACATATTAATTTTCTCTGCAAACGTATATTATAGCAGGGTGCGAAAATAAACTATATTGTACGTTACGATTCCGTTTCTTTTCTAACTTCAGCAACTGGAAACAAAAAACGGAATGAAACTACTCAGTAACTCAGTTGTATGATATAAATTCTTCATTAAATACATTCTTATACATATACACCAATTAAAGAAAAAAAACAAAGTCCTTTCAATTTTCATCAGAAATGTTAGTCTTTTAATCAGACTTTTTAGAAAGTTTTTAAGAATTCCATTGTATAGCACATTGAATTAAAGTTTGTGTTTGAAGTAACTATCTAAGGCTTACCATTGATTTTTATAGTCGAGCGTACTTGTACACAAGGGTATTATAACTTTGTTCGCATAACGGTTGTTTGTAACAGCATAAAATAATCGAGATAGATATAGACATACATATATATACTAAAATGATCAGAATGAAAAGAGAAATCGATTTAGCCCTGACTGTCTCTTTGTCCGTCCGTCCGTTTGTCCGTGTTTACAATAACTTGAGTAAAAATTGAGATATCTTAATGAAATTTGGTACATAGATTTCTCTTTGGACAGGTTGGTATTGAAAATGGTCAAGATCGGTCAATAACCATGCCCACCTTCCATATAACGGAAGTTTTTGAAAAATGCAAAAACTCCGCTTTTTCGGTATCCATTAAAGCAAATTGGGTGAAATTTAGTATTTGGATCGATTTTGAACTAAGAAATTAGGTGTTTATGAAATTTTAAAAAATTGGCGTTGCCACGCCCCCTTATGAAAAATGTTCTATATCTCAATAACAGTATTAAATATCATCACAAAATTTGGTGGACATATTTTCCTTGACATCGCTATTATTACCGTAGCAAATCTTTGAAATCGGTTCATAACCACGTCCACCTCCCATATAACGAAATTTTGGAAAATGCAAAAACTCCGTTTTTTCGGTATCTATTACAGCACATTGAGTTAAATTTGGTATTTGGAGCGATTTTGAACTAAGAAATTAGGTATTTATGAATATTTGAAAAATGGTCATTGCCACGCCCACTTATGAAACATTTTCTGTATCCCAATAACAGTATTAGGTATCGTCACAAACTTTGGCGGGCATATTTTCGTCAATATCGCTGTTATCATCGTTAAATATTTTTGGACCAACCTCGCCCACCTCCCATATAACGGCAATTTTGAAAAATGCAAAAAAGTTCGTTTTTCGGTATTTATTTGAAGAAATTGAGAAAAGTTTAATACTAGCTGCGATTTGAAACAAAGAAGCTGGAATTTTATGAAATCATGGTCACCGACCATAGAAAAATATATCGCGAGGGTATAAAAAAATCGGTTTCGCCCGAATTTAGCTTTTCTTACTTATTGTTAATTTTTTCGTTTAAGGTGTTGACCATTTTCTTGCATATAACATGTATTTACATATGTATGTATGTTTTCGAACTCTAAGGAAAAATTAAACGGGCCAAAATCAATTGTAAGACCTAGGTAATCCAAAACTTTCTAAAAAACCTGATTAAGAAGTTGACACTTATGATGGAAATTGGATGAATTTTTCTACATTTTTCACTAAGTTTGGAACTCCGATTTTGTTGTAAAAAGTGTACTTTTATAAAAATATGTATGTACGTACATGTACATACATACATATATTGTTATCAATCATTGTTTCGTTTTTGCACGGAATTGTATGTAACTATAATAATAATATAATATAATTTTGGCGCTTACACTATATAGCTCAGTGTTTGGCCGAACTTCTCCTACCATTTGTGGTGTGCGTCTTTATATTATACCACAAATGGAGGGACCTACAGTTTTGTGCCGACTCCGAACGGCAGATGTATTTTATGAGAAGCTTTTTCATGGCAGAAATACCCTCGGAGGTTTGCCATTGCCTGCCGAGGGGTGACCGCTATTAGAAAAAACGTTTTCTATTATTAAGATTTTGCTTGCGCTGACTGAGATTCGAACCTCGAACTCACCGGCATATCAAGTTCTAGCACGCACCGCTACCAACTCGACCACAGCGGCCACTGTAACTATACATATACATAAATACTACTTATTTAATTTTTGTATACTTAAATTAAATTAAATGCCAGATGGTCTCTCGTCTGTTTTGCAATTTAATAACTTTCCGCAGATCCTGTTCCGTATTTGTGACATTAGGCAGGCATGAAATGGAATCTATTTTCAAAAAATATAAGTCTTAATAAAAAAATAAAGGATCTGGAAATTCGTTTACCCAAAAGTGCTGCATAAAAAGTGAGAGAATCCTTCAAGCGTTTTTTCCCGTGGGTACCGTCAATATTGTAGTTGAGTATAATTTCGTCTTGCAAAATGTTTCTCAAATTCTTACAAGCGTTATACTGCAAACGCCTCTTCATTGTTTATTTTATTGAATGCTTAATACGAATGAAGTACATATGTACATATAGAAAGTTAGTATGCCTACATATAGTTTGTATATAAGTTCATATATTAAGTACGTGTGTACCTATTGCATATTCAACATTTCAACAAAAACAAGTTTAAATTCAGTACTCACGGAATTTCCAATGTACTTACATAAGTTTCACAATTTTGTTTGTATTATTAACTTTTGCTCTGCCAACGCCGACATTACTGCATAATTGCAGCTTCTAATACTTCATTACTTTCACGTCTTAATCTATTTAAAAAAATTTCCTTCTGTATCTTTATTTGCCTCTTGACAGTCCGCTTAATCATTTTGAATTTAATTAGGTATTTAAATAATTACTATTTATCTTTTATTGAATTCACAAACAAATCACTTTTGCAATGCCACTTTTCTGCTAATGAAAATCAACTAAACGAAATATGTCGGTCGTCAAAAATTGTTGTAGCCAAGCTGCCGATGTTGCACTGAATTAAACAACAACGCAATACATTGTGCGTGCGTGTTGATGCTTGCAGAGCTAAACGAAAGGTAGTTAGCTTTGAATTCTTACACTTCGTTTGCCAGCATAAATCGAAATTTTAAGAATCCAGTGTCTCACACCGCAATACAAAGCAACTAGTTCAGACTAGACCTGGGTATTTTCTGTTGGATACTATGTACATATATCTGGACTAGTAGCTCAACTTCACGGGGACACTTGGGCACTGCAGAGAACTGCTGAGTACTACGTGTGTGCGTGTGTCAGTGTATACCAGCCAACGTGGAGCTAGCGACGAGTGACTCAAGGCCAACGTTGCAGTGACAGCGAGCGGTAGATTTAAGTCAAAAATGTTTTAGTTCAGTTAGTTCGCCCTAGACGTTACACGAGGAGAGTTGTCCAGTCACTCTTGGATTTAATAAAAGATTAACTAGCAGCATACCATCCGTGTTATTATTGATCACTAGCAGCGGATTCATAACTTGTATACGAAACTTATCTAAATTTGAATCATAAAAGCATTTAATATAATAATTATACGCATATGGAATATGCTTCTGAAGTAGTTGTGTATTTTCTATACAATTATTATCTATATCTAAAGGTTCTAAAATACATTCAAAATCTGCATATATAACGAATGGTACCTCTAATTGATTTTTAAAATTCTTAAATTTTAATACCTTTTCATTTTCTGAAGGTAGTTCGGCTACAATGTGGTTACACTCTTCTCGATGTTGTGTTAACGCATCTTCTTTGTGAAAATGTGATAAACAAATGTGTCGTGTCAGTTGTTGAAAAACAATCTATAATAATAATAATAAATTTTTTTTTCTTTTTTTAATAAAAAACATTTATATGTTACCTTGAATTTTTTTTATCCAGACATAGTGGATATTTGAAATGTCTTCCAATACTAGAAGATTGATTTGATGTAATTTTTCTTCTTTAGAATGATAATATGGTCCTACGACAACATCTCCGTCTGCATCTAAGCCGTTCACATTTACGCTTTTGAGTGGATTATTGTTTTCGAAGGTTTTAATATCGTTTATTGACATTGGAAAATTTAGCGTGGCCCATTGTACTGCCATATGCGATTTCGCTTCTCAATTCTCCTGCACATCGGGTTCAAACCATTTTGTTGACTTGATAAATTTCGACAGTGCTTTTGGGTTTATTAGCGCTATCTCCGCGAGGCTTTGTAGAGCTGGTCTGCCAAGCGTGCGAAGTCTTCTTCTGCTTAAAGCTGGACATTGGCAAAGTAGGTGTTCCACGTTTTCTTCTTCTTCGTCGCAACTGCGACAGTGCTCCGGAGCATTACCCCTAGTCTTTTCGCATGAGTACAGATTAGACAGTGTCCTGTGAGGGTTCTTGTTAAGGTAGAGACTTCGCTTCTTTTTAGCCCCAGTAGGTTTGATGTGCGCCTTTTATCGTAAGACGGCCACGTGAGTTTGGAGATTTCGCTATGTGGGTGACTACCCCAACGTTCATTCGCCACCTTTATGGTGTTATGCTTGATTTGTAGTTTAAAAGTGGCAAGTGGTATACCTAACCTGTTCCTACTCGGAAGGATCGGGGTGGTCGTACCATTCCTTGCCAGTTCATCCGCTTTGCAGTTGCCCTCGATATCGCGGTGTCCAGGCACCCATATGAGTTGAATTCTATAATGCTGAGTCATCTCATTTAGAGATCTGTGGCATTCAGTCAGAGACTTCGTATTGTCTATACAGGAGTCTAGCGCCTTCAGTGCAGCTTGGCTGTCAGAAAAGATAAAGACCTGTTTGCTTTCTTTAGGGTTTTTGATTAGGTGCTGTGTAGCCTCCTGGATGGCCAGCACTTCCGCTTGGTACACGCTACAGTGGTCGGGGAGTCTGAACGATGTTTCAAGTTTTAGTTCAGGGGAGAATACACCTCCCCCGACTTTTCCGTTGAGTTTGGAGCCATCAGTGTAAATGTTGATGGCCTTAGGCATATGGTGTGGTCTTGTGTACCAATCCTGTCGAGTTGGTACGATGACTTCATAGTCCTTTTTAAAGGAAGCTGATGGTGTACAGTAGTCCGTATTTGTTGGTATTTGAATTGGAGCCATTTTTCTTAGAATTTCTGTGTGGCCAAGTGTGCTCTGGGTCCAGAACCCAGCTTCTCTAAGTCTTAAAGCTGTGATAGCGGCTACCTCTTGAGCTACTACGTCAAGAGGTGGCAGGTGTAGTATGGCGTTTAGAGCCTCAGTGGGTGAGGAGCTTAGGGCTCCACTTATGCAGAGCTCCGCGCTTCTTTGTACTCTCTGCAGTTGTTTAAGCGTTGTTGATTTTTTTAGAGTGGGCCACCAGACCAAGGCTACGTATAATAGGATTGGGCGGACGATGGCTGTATAGATCCAGTGTACTATCTTAGGGGAGAAACCCCATTTTACACCAATAGCTTTTTTGCAAGTGAAAAGCGCCGTAGTGGCTTTCCTTATTCGCTCCCTTGTGTTGTCTTTCCAGTACTGCTTATTGTCTACAATCAGACCCAGGTACTTCGCGGTACTTTTAAGAATTAGGCTTTTGCCATCAAGTTTCGGTAGTGTGAGAGTGGGTATCTTATACCTTCTGGTGAATAGCACTAGTTCTGTTTTATCAGGATTCACTTCTAGACCACAGTCTTTGGTCCAGGTGACAAGTGAAGTGAGAGCTGTTTCCATGAGTTCGCATAGCGTCTGAGGAAATTTTCCTCTCACAATTACCGCAACATCATCGGCGTACGCGATCACCTCATAATCATTTCCTTCCATGCGTCGCAAGAGCTTATTTACAGTTACCACCCATAAAAGTGGAGATAGAACTCCTCCTTGTGGAGTGCCTCTGTTTACGGGTCTGCGAACGGTGCTTTCCCCCAGCTGTGAACACACTACCCTGCTGGTGAGCATTTGGTGAATGAGTCCAACTAGAGAGCTGTCCATTCGCAGATCCCTGAGAGCCGAGGTAATCGCTCGAGGGGTTACAGTGTTGAATGCCCCCGCAATGTCGAGAAATGCAACAAGTGCGAATTCTTTTTCTTCTAGGGATTTTTCAAGCTTGGAAACCAGTGAGGGGAGTGCTGTCTCCGTGAACTTGCCTTTGGTATAGGCATGTTGCGCATTAGACAATAGGGATGGACTAATCGAGATCCTAATATACATTTCAATTAGTCTTTCGAAAGTTTTGAGTAGAAAAGAGGAAATGCTTATAGGCCTAAAGTCATTTGGTTTGGTGTGTGAGGCTCTACCTGCTTTTGGTATAAACACCACTTTAACTTCTCTCCATAAAATGGGTATATAGGCGAGTCTTAAACAGCTGGTAAAGATTGTTTTTAACCAAGGTTTGGTGCGCTCCATGGTATGTTGTAGCTGAGCTGGGTAAATACTGTCTGGCCCCGGACTTTTGTAGGGTTCGAATTTGTCTATGGCCCAGCATATACTTCTGTCGCTTATTATCTCGTTTATAAGCTGCGGTCTGACATTCCTTTGTTCTGACTCATTTCCAACATCATTGGTTTACTCGGAGAAATGGTTGTCTAGAAGCAGGTTAACTGTTTCAACGCTAGAGTCGGTCCAGGTTCCATCTTGCTTTTGAAGAAAACTGGGTGCTGTCGATGATTTTGCCAGAACTTTTCGAAGTCTTGAGGCTTCGGTTGTGGTCTCTATCGCGCTGCAGAAATTATTCCATGAATTTCGCTTTGCATTCCGTGTGTCTTTTTTATAGAGTCTTAGTATTGCTTTATAATGCGCCCAGGAAGACTCCTGGGCATCATGCTTAGCAGCATTAAATGCTTTCCTACATTCTTTACGTAGTCTATTTAGGTCTGAGGTCCACCAGGGGCCTGTATGTTTCTTTTACTTTCTTAATGGGGCATGCTTTTTGCAGTGCTGCGTTGCAGTTTTCAACAAAGACACCTACTAAATGGTCGAGTTCCTCTGGCGTATTTGGCTTAGTGGGTGGTTCCAAAGGGAGTCTCTTGAGTAGCAGTTTTCTATAATAACCCCAGTTTGCTTTTTTGATATTCTGCGTCACCTTAGGGGTGGGTGGCGAGTCTGATATACTGAATTCTATAAACCTATGGTCCGAAAATGAGTGCTCTTTCAGGACCTTCCAGTTTTTTATGTGGTTACTAAACTTATCAGTACAAAGGGTAATATCTAGGACTTCTTTACGATTGGCTGTTATAAATGTTGGGTCAGTGCCTTTATTGCATAAGGCTAGATTTGTATTAAGTAAGTAGTTATAGAGTGACTCACCTCGTTCGTTGATGTTGGAGCTACCCCATTGCGTGTGATGGGCGTTAGCGTCTCCTCCCATAATTAGCGTTGCACTTAGTGGGTTTGTGTCCCTCACTAGTTCCCTCATAAGTTTTAGCGGCAGAGGCAGATAAAAGGAGGCCACCCTGAGCCTTTTCTGCGCCAGTTCAATGCTGACTGTGGTTATGTCTCCATTGCTATACTGTGGTAGAATAAAAGAGTTTATAATGGTTTTAACTAGAATACAGGTACGGGGCTTCCCTTTACCTTGAGCTCCGAACAGAGCATATTTCGGGGTCTTCAGGCCACGGATCCTATCACCAGTGATCCATGGCTCCTGGACCAGAGCTATGTCTACTTATCCTGACGCCAGTTGAAGTAGAAGCGCAGCGGACGCTGCTTTACTGTGATGAAGGTTTATCTGAACAACCTTCATCACACGGTACCACCTTCTCCACGATTGTCGTGTCCGCTTCCTCATCACTGAGTAGCTCGCACTCCGCATATAGCCTACTTAGGGCCGCGCCTCCTTCCGATCCGGATGAGGTGTATCCGCTAAGGTCTTCCTTCATCTTCTCTTCTGCCTCTATCTCGTGGTCGCTTGGTGGTTCCTCCGCTTCCACACAATTTGCCAGGTTCACTAGGGCTTCGGTGTCGGTTATGTAAACCTTAAGGGTAATCTTCCCGAAGCCATAGTTTATCCTGTCTTCGCATTTAAGCAGGATTTCTATGCTCTCATTATTTAGCAGGAGAACCACCTGCATCGTCGCCCGGTCTGTCGGTTCGGTGTTTACCACTCTCCAATTTTGTGTAGGTAGGTTTGGGTTGAATAGTTGCACCATCTCCAGGATCTCCACTGGGTCCGATGGTGTAACTTTTACCCAGGCTCTTGCTCTTGGGCGTGACGGTATATCCTTCGCATCCACTACTTTGAGGCAGGCTCCGGGGTACACTTCGCCAACCTTGTCGATGGCCGCTTTGTACATCTCGACCGATCTGTTATCGTCACAGGCGACTAGCTTCACGTTTCCCTGGAACCATCCAGCATCAAAGCATAATGGCGGCGGTCCAGGGTTCTCTTTCAGCACTGCTAGTGCAACTTTGGCTAGGGCGGCATTTACCCATTTCCATTGGTGTCTGGGTATCCTACCTTCCTTGTTATTGCTATCGATGACGCCTATAACTTTTCGATCTTTAGCAATTTCTGCGAAGGATCGAGTCCATGCGCCCTGCGTTTTGGCCCTTTTCGGTGCTAACGGTTGCAGTTCCTCTACGGATCGTTGTCGCTTGGTAGCCGCTGACTTGCCGTATAACTTGACATCGAAGTCTGGAATAACCAACCTAGCCCACTCGATATCCTCTTGAACCTTCACGAAGTCCTCCCTCGATACCTGATCCTCCCTGATCGGTGAGGTGGCTTGACGACGGAGAACCCGTGAGGCTTTTCGTCTATCTTGGTGGGTGGCCTTCGACGGGTTTGGACGTGCGAATTGCTTTGCCCTATTGCTCGTCAACGGGCCTTGCCTGGGTCTCACTACAGTCTCCCCGCCAGCCGCTGGTCGCTGAGTGACGAGATTGCTGCAGGAAGGCGCAGGGTGCCCGATGTCGACAGTTTGGGTCTCCTGGCTCGTACCACTCTTGCGAGTGGCATTAGCCTTCGGGCTTCTCGGACCAGGGGGTACCTTTGTCCAAGTTTGCCTTTGTTGAAGGTTGTGTGCTCTTAAGCTCGGTGGTGCCGTAGCTGTATGAGTTGCGGAGGTTATAGCTCCTGTCGGCCTTTGCTTGGGAGCGCCGCACTCCCTTGTTCGTGTTGTGTTTTTGTTTTTTGAATCCATAATAATGTCCCACGAGTGGCGGAGAAAAAATTTAAATCATTAAAATTAATTATAATATTTTTTTTGTAGAATGATAATTTCTTCATTCATATTGTTGATTTTATATGAATAACAGTTATTTTTATGAATGGTAACTGGATACAATGCCGAAATAATCGACCATTTAAAACAATAGTCATCATTATTTTTTACGTTGATGCAAGCATTTATTTTGATAAAACTCTTTGGAAATGATATATATTTTGATCCAGCAATAGGCTTCCCTGCATTTATATTGACTTCCAAGTGAGAAATTTCTATTAAGGCCCAACCACTATCTCTTTCTTGAAACTCACTCATTTTTTTAATAAAATTTTACATTCATCTTTGAAAGTGTTTAAAATGTTTTCTTTTTCACTACTCAATTGTATTATACGCATTTTTGTTTGGTGCGATTTTAGTTCCAAAGAACATTGTTCATCTTCTTTTACCAATAAATATGTATCTACCGAAAAGTTCACAATTAATTTTAATACTTTTATGTTCTCCGAAAGCATATTTTATTATTTCTTAAAATTGATTTTTAATTGTATTAAAAAAGTTCATCGGTACTAAATCATTTTTATTAGAATTTTCAAATACATACACATGTTGCAATACGACCATCGAAAACGGAGTTTATTCATTTTACATTTGAATTTATGTATATTTGATTCCTTTATCGATTTTTGTTTATGTGCATTCGTTCGCAAATGAAACCTCCATTTCGATGATAAAACATATTCTTCAAACGCAGTACAATGAGTATAGTGTTCTGTTATTTCATTATTTGATTGATGTTCAAATCGCTTGTCTTTAATTAGTTTATTCAAATCACTAAATTTAAGATTACATAAATTACATTTAAAATAACTATTAGTATGTTGTAATCTGACATGTCGCTTCAATGCAATAACGCAACTAAACCCCCTTTTACATATTTCACAAAAATAATTCATCTTTCATAATATTCTGTTCAAAGTTTCAAATACCCATGTACTTTTATAAGGTGATTTAATAAATATCAATATATTTGAATTTTTACTTCTTTTTATTAAAAATGAAATTATAATTGAATTTGGAATACATCGTTTTTGTAACATTAAATTCTCCGGTGGATAGTGCAGCAACTTCCTCTTTACTCAGATCATTGCATTTTTCCGGTAAAAAAACCACATTTTTCTCCAGCTCCATATATACCTTTTCTCCAAATTTAGTAGATTTCTTCTCCATCTTCATAATTTCATTGGTGTATTAAGGGGAAAGGCCGTAGCGAAAGTGTTGGTTTTATATAAGTATTATTCATTGACACTGAATTAATTTTTAATAGCGCATTCTCTATATTCATTTTGATTAGTACGGTTAACGTATTTAACTTTGTTGAATTTTGTGAACTGAAAAATTGTTCGCTCCCCCACTAGCTTTTATATGCAACATTTTTAATCTAAACTGATTGTGGTGAAATCAAGGTGATGTAGAATAAAGTAAACCACTCACTACCACTCTCTTATCTAAACCACTTACATACATATGCTAATATAACTTCAATAAAAAATGAAAACAACGAAAACTTGTTTCTTGTGAAATAAAAACAACTACAACGAATTTAATTTATGTTTTCTTTATTCATACATTTTATAATACAATTTTTCAATAAAATAACATTTTTTCTAAACATTTACAAAAAATTGGTAGAACAATTTTCATCTCATTGTAATCACAAAGACTAATTTCATTGGTAACATTCATATTAGCTTTATATAATTGATCTATATTTGGACAGTTAAAATCATCTTAATTTAATATATTTATATATTTTTAAATTATATCTTCTACCCATTTAATTTTTTCCAATCCTTTAACATAAACAATTAGCTTATCTTCCTTCCCTTTAATACATTGATTTAAATACTTTTTAACCTCTTTTAATGATGATTCGCCATCGCTCCACAATAAACCATGAAATTTGTTTGTTAGCCAGTTCACTGTGATTGTTTCCTTCATTGTAAAATTTGAATATCCACATGGTGATTTAATAGTGAAAGTTTTTAATTGTACAGCACTTCCAGCTACACTCAACTCCTTTGGAAGGAATTTTTTCTTATCGAAGAATCCTTGAACATCGATCACTATAAACTCATGTTCACTCATCATTATAATTTTATTGTGAAACTCTTTCTTTTTAAATGCGTAAAAATCTTAAACACTCTAGCCTTTTATATCAGCAAGAGTTGTATATAAAGATTGTATTTACCCTATTTCACCACATCACTTGAAGAAAACGTATGGGTTTTTTCCATTACATTATATTTTTTATTTTATTTCTAAATAACCTGTTTCACCACATTCGATGTAGATAAGTAATAGGGGCAAAATTTGTCAAGTGTACCCGCTCAAAAATTTGATGTCACCGATTTCAATGTAACTTTGTATAAATGTTGTGTTATTTGTTCATAACATTTTTGCAAACTGGAGAGAGTTAATCGTGGAAGGTTGCAGATTTACAGTGGCTCAAACTTTTGCGCATGTAAAAGTTTGACAATTCATACGTTTTAGCTTAAGTTTAAACTTAATCATGTTTTCAAAATTTGTTTCGCATTTTTCGCAAAAATCGAACCTTCGATTTTTTTAAAACCTGATAAATAGAAAGCTTGACGTTTTTCCTAAAAAATGATGTATAAATCATTATGGAGCGAAAACAATTAGATACTAAATTAAAGCTTTGAAGAGCGCTGTTACCGCGCAGTTATGAAGCGGCAAGTGGTCAGCGGCACAGGAGTAGTCGTTGTTGTCATTTGAATTATGTTGCGTGTTCGCTCTCACAACTTGAGCCCTCGCTAGCTTTCGATTTCTACAGGACCGCCACTGTCCTTTGTTTTTCACTTCCAAGGCATTGGAATTTTATATTGCACTTTGTCGCTGCTTTGCACAACATTGTTGTTCGCTGAAGCACCGCTAATCAGCAGCTAATACAAGAGTGCCTGCTTAAAAAATTTTGTTATCGCACTGTCACTACACACAAAGACTTATCGGATTGCTGTAAATCACTTAATGCGTGGGCAAAAGTCATCTTGGCAGAAACGACAATTTTTTTAGCCCAAAAGAAAATCATTTAAAATCTGCGAAAACGCTGGAAAAACGTTTTAAATCAGCCAAAACGATTCCAGGAACTAAAAAATATCATTGTTTCATTCCTGTTTCCGATACGACAATTTACCTGAAACGATATTCGTCTGCTCAAGATTATAATACTTATTCAAAAAAAGTAAACAAACAAAAATCGTCACTTAGTAGGATTTTTATGTATAGGTACTAGACGTCTGCATGAATGTACTCATTGGCCGTTTTAACACATTCACACGTAAGCGCAACATTCTACGCATTCTGCTCACAGCAAGCGCGATAACTGAATGAGTGTGCAGATAGCTGAGAATACTGCGCTCAGTCGCATTCAGAAAGAGAGGCATTCATTGTACACAGAGTGCCAAATATGTTGTACAACTAGTCATGCGCATTCGGATGTATGAGACCACATCCGGCTGTATGAGACCACATTCGACTGAAAGATTTTATGACGGCGCCAATTTTTGCAAATGAAAGCGGCTACATTATATAAGCAATTAAATAGAAAAATTCAATAATTGCATGTCTCTTCATATTTACGTACATACATACATGCATAATCTACATTGAATTTTACTGAAATTAATAAGTAACTATAAAATAAATGCATACACTTATAATAAGGTCAATGCACATTTGTATGAAAATATGTTCATATGTAGGCGCAAATGTAAATGGAAAGAAAACATATTTAGAAACAATTTTCACAATGTTTTTATATACAGAATTTCTTAAGACTCTCATTAAAATGTTAGAAATTTTCAATTTCTCATTAAAACGTTAGAAATTTTGGATGGAAAACTTTGATATTTGGAAAATGTTTGCACTCTGTACAAGTTTTGAAACTTTAATTGATATGGTTCTAGTTAAAGAATACGATATTATTTTTTAAAGAATTAACGGAAAGGATTTGTGTTAAAAAACATTGTAAGTATTGCATACAACTGTAACCTGCTTTTGACGCTGAGGTGCATACATATATATATACGTATTTATATACGTACATACATATGTCTATTTATGTGTGGGTATAATGTATGGTAGTAAAACCCTTTTATAAATATTCGCTAGCTTCTTCTCATTCGTAAATATGCATGTATGTACATGTATGTATATGCAGCCTACTTACTGAGCGCCAGGCCATTTGCTCAACTTGGTGATTATCCCTTTTGTATTTATGTACACACATACATATATACATATGTACATACCCACTAAACCAAAGCATCCGACTTTGTCGGAAATCAGACTTTTCTGAATAAATTCGAAAGTCTTTCGCTCTAGCTTAACTAGTTCGCAACCATTTCGTAAAGAATAACTCGAAATTAGTGGGCTTTGCTTTCATTCTAGGAAAATGACAAAATAGAACGCATTTAAAGTGAAAACGCAAAAGAGGTAACTCAAATAATAAAAATGTCGCGACAAACTCAACATAAAAGTCGTAAAAGACAAACAAAAAATATTTTAAATTCTATATTGCATAATCAAAGTGAAGATGAATTGGTTGAACATGTGCAAATGATGTGTGAAAACCAAGAAAATAACCTAAACTGTGAAATTAATATATTTTCCTCTTGCAAAGATTCAGTGGCAGAGAAAGGTTCAGAAAATGCACAAATGATGTGTGAAAGCAATGAAAATAACTTAAATAGTGAAATGAATATATTTTCCTCTTGCAAAGATTCAGTGGAAGTGAAAGAATCAGAACATGCTAAAGGTCGCGAAAGTTTTAAAAATTTTCTTATGTTGTGGTCAATCAGATATGGAATTTCAACAAGTGCTGCAAACGAACTTTTGAGGCGACTCAAAACCGAAGGGCATGATTTACCTTGTGACATCCGGACCCTGAAATCCACTCCCAGAGAGACCAACATTATTAGCATGGGTGGAGGGTCGTATTTCCACTACGGCTTGAAGAACTGCCTTACTGATTTTCTTTATAAATATGCAAACTCTCCCACAACTTCCAATAGCAATACATTAGAGTTGAACTTTGGAATTGACGGACTGCAATTATTTTCTTCCTCAAAGCAAGCTGCTTGGCCTATAATGATGAATGTTTCAAAGTTTCCAGACGTTTTTTTAGTTGGGTGTTATGTAAATTCGGATTTGGAAGGCGTCCGAAGTTCTAAAACGAAACCAGAAACTTCTGACATATTTTTAGAGCCTTTTATTATGGAGCTCAAGGTGTTGCTGCGTAAAGTTTTTTATTATGATGAAAATGCTTTTTCCATATCGATTGGAGCATTCGTTTGTGACGGCCCTGCCCGAGCATTCATTTTAAATATTAAAAGCCATTCAGGGTATTATTCATGCTCTAAGTGTACTCGTAGCGGTAAAAGATACTTGAGGCGAATCACGTTTCCCCCAAGTGAACAGAGCCTACGAACGGATTCATCATTTAATAACAAATCACAAAATGAGCATCATTTAACTGCCGATAAAATTTTGTTGGACACAATAAACATTGGCTGTGTTACTCAATTTTCGATAGACTACATGCACTGTGTTTGCCTAGGGGTTACTAGACAGCTTCTTAAGCTTTGGATCAAGAATAGAAGTGAAAAATATTCATTGTCAAAAGCTCAAATTGACAGATTGTCTTTTGAAAATATTGTACTGAAGAAACAATTTTCTGCTGAGTTTTCTCGAACACCAAGAACTATTGATGAATTGGATAGATGGAAGGCAACCGAGTACCGGTATTTTTTGCTATATAGTGGGCCGTATGTGCTTCAAAATAAACTGGATGAATAACGTTACCAACATTTTTGCATATTGCATTTTTCCATCCGAATATTATCCCATCCCGAGCTATGCCTTCAATTCAATTCCATCGCTAAAGACCTCATTGAAGAATTTGTAAACGAGTTTGTTAATCTCTATGGCCAGGAATCAGTAACCTATAATTGTCACAGTCTAACTCATTTATGTAACGATGTCGGGAAATATGGCTCTTTAAATAATTTTAGCGGATTCAAATACGAAAATTATCTTTTCCACTTAAAAAAAACAATAAAAAAAGGTTCTCGTGTTTTAGCACAAATATCCAACAGAGTTATTGAGAAAAGTTACATTATAAAAGAAAGTATTAATAGAGAAATATTTCCTTCTTTAAAAGGCGCTCTAAGGAACAACACTTTCCAGACAGTCATATGTGAACATTTCAAATTGTCTGCACGTCCCCCAAATGATTGCTTCTGCGTTGAAAACAAGATATATTTTGTAACGAAAATAACTGCTGAAAACGATGATATATACGTCTTTGCGAAGGAAGTGAAAAATCTACAGCGCCAATTTAGTTTTGAAACCAGAAGCTATATTTTGAACATTTACGAGGCCAATCGCTTACTTTTATCTGACTCCCAATTCAAGTTTAAACCGAAAAACATTGACTGCAAATATCTTCATTTTCATATAGAATCGTATTCAAAACATTCCTTTGTACCACTGCTGAAAAATGAGTAATAGTTCGATAAATATTTCTGTAGCAGAAGAAGATGGTAAAGTATTTCACATGCATTGAAAAAGATTTAATGTTCTGAACAATAAAGTATTTAACATGCATTCAAGTAAACTTAACTTTCATATAATTCATTCTCGTATTTATGCAGCCATTAGTCCGGGCAACCAAGTCCTTATTTTTACGCAATTGGAGCCGCAACTTTCGTCATCTATGGATCAGACTCCGGGAACTCAAGAACAGCTGACATGTGAGTGAGCTTTTGTTGTTGATAAAGTAAAACAGTTTAATTTATTTGGCTATAAAGTCTTAACTTTTTCAATAGGAAAACCCAAATACGTATAGTTTTTCTTATTATTTTTTTACAAATAAAAATAGGAAATTAAAATTTTATAGTCAATTATTATTCCGTCTATCTAGTTGATTATATATTTATAAGTTGATTTTATATATTTTTTTGTTTAGATAATCAAAATTTGCTAGAAACGCTGGTTAATCAAAATAAACAGTTGATTGAAGAAAATAAAAACCTTCGTGAAGTCAACAGTAAAATTTACGAACGCTTTACGGAAGAATTCGTACGGTTAAAGCGATCCATAGAGCAGGTCTTAACGTCCTTCAAACGCCAACGCACATTTTGTTCAAAACTGCCAGGTCTTCCATTCACAGAAGTTAGTGAAGTATTGGACTTTGAGAAGCTCGTGCAAGATGACGAAGAAATAAAACAAGACTTGGTAAGTTAATGTACACAGTTTTTATATGTTGAAGTAAACTATGTCTGTATTAATTCATCATTCTTATGATCTTTCTTATCTTTTTTTAGATAACGAAGTTCGATAAGCAACCGACAGATGACCTGAAAAAGTTAATATTTGCCAACTTAAAGTCCATCTTCCTAAACGATTCTTTGCCTTCTAATTTTTCTTGGACAAATGTTAACAACAATATAGCTGTCAAAGGCTTCATATTCGTAAAAGTTCTTAAAGGTTTGTAGTTAACAAATGGTTAGTACTTTCAAATATCTAATTCTTTCGTTTATATATGTAGATTCATGCATGGAGAACATACCCCAAACGAACTACTCAAAAATTGACGAAACAATCAAACAATTTTTTAACGGCGCCAAGGACAGGAAAGCCAAACAAACAAAACGTATGAATACACAACATGAATAATTTGTTATATAATTAGTTTAACTATTTGTAAATGCAAACGATAATTAAAAAAAATATAAATGTATGAATTAAAAAAAAAATAAAATTTCATTAACAGAAAAGGTAGATTCTTAAAGATTTCGAATCGAAAATTTCTAAACGAATTCGCAAAGATTAAATTGTACGGATTTCGTATCGACAAATTCGTTTCGATTTAGTTAAGGCAACTCCTTACGATTTAGTAGAGAGCATACTTTACGAAATCGTTAAGCTATTTCTTTACGAAAACGTGTCAACCCTCCCATACATTTTTCTTTACGATTTCGTAAAAAAATCGGTTCCGATTTCGGAAAATTCTTAAGACGCGGCGTAACGATTTCTGTAAAAAATCGGAACAAATTGTTTAGTGGGACACTATCCATACGCACAATACACATGTACCCACTAAACAATTTCGCGGCGTAACGATCTCTGTAAAAAATCGGAACAAATTGTTTAGTGGGACACTATCCATACGCACAATACACATGTACCCACTAAACAATTTCTTCCGATTTTTTACAGAAATCGTTACGCCGCGTCTTAAGAATTTTCCGAAATCGGAACCGATTTTTTTACGAAATCGTAAAGAAAAATGTATGGGAGGGTTGACACGACTTCGTAAAGAAATAGCTTAACGATTTCGTAAAGTTGGCGTGGTTATGGTCAGATTTTTATAATTTTCCAAATATCGCTTAAATAGGCATAGTGTAATACATGTATTAAATTTGAACAAAATCGGTTAGGTGGTTCCAGAGATATATGTACATATAAACTCATAAGTGGGCGGTGCCACACCCCCTGTATAAACTTTTGATACCGTCGGATTTCCTTCTTGAATACAATAATACATTACAAATTTGAGCATATTAGCTTCCATAGCTACTGAAATAAAGCAATTTTTGCATTTTCGACAATTGTCGTTATATGGAAAGTGGGCGTGGTTATGGTGAGATTTTGATAATTTTACCGTCGGATTTCCTTCTTGAATACAACAATACATACCAAATTTGAGCATATTAGCTTCCATAGCTAATGAAATATAGCAATTTTTGCATTTTCGACAATTGCCGTTATGTGGAAAGTGGGCGTGGTTATGGCCAGATTATCGCTTAAATAGGCATAGTGTAATACGTGTACCAAAATTGAACAAAATCGGGTGGGTGGTTCCAGAGATATACATATAAACTCATAAGGTGGCGGTGCCACACTCCCTGTATAATCTTTTGATACCATCGGATTTCCTTCTTGAATACAACAATACATAACAAATTTGAGCATATTAGCTTCGATAGCTACTGAAATATAGCAATTTTTGCATTTTCGACAATTGCCGTTATATAGAAAGTGGGCGTGGTTATGGCCAGATTTTGATAATTTTATTATCGCTTAAATAGGCATAGTGAAATACGTGTACCAAATTTGAACAATCCGTACAATTTAATCTTTGCGAATTCGTTTAGAAATTTTCGATTCGAAATCTTTAAGAATCTACCTATTCTGTTAATGAAATTTTATTTTTTTTTTAATTCATACATTTATATTTTTATTTATTATCGTTTGCATTTACAAATAGTTAAACTAATTATATAACAAATTATTCATGTTGTGTATTCGTACGTTTTGTTTGTTTGGCTTTCCTGTCCTTGGCGCCGTTAAAAAATTTTTTGATTGTTTCGTCAATTTTTGAGTAGTTCGTTTGGGGTATGTTCTCCATGCATGAATCTACATATATAAACGAAAGAATTAGATATTTGAAAGTACTAACCATTTGTTAACTACAAACCTTTAAGAACTTTTACGAATATGAAGCCTTTGACAGCTATATTGTTGTTAACATTTGTCCAAGAAAAATTAGAAGCCAAAGAATCGTTTAAGAAGATGGACTTTAAGTTGGCAAATATAAACTTTTTCAGGTCATCTGTCGGTTGCTTATCGAACACACTCCCTGTATAATCTTTTGATACCGTCGGATTTCCTTCTTGAATACAACAATACATAACAAATTTGAGCATATTAGCTTCGATAGCTACTGAAATATAGCAATTTTTGCATTTTCGACAATTGCCGTTATATAGAAAGTGGGCGTCGTTATGGCCAGATTTTGATAATTTTCCAAATATCGCTTAAATAGGCATAGTGTAATACGTGTACCAAATTTGAACAATCCGTACAATTTAATCTTTGCGAATTCGTTTAGAAATTTTCGATTCGAAATCTTTAAGAATCTACCTATTCTGTTAATGAAATTTTATTTTTTTTTAATTCATACATTTATATTTTTATTTATTATCGTTTGCATTTACAAATAGTTAAACTAATTATATTTATAACAAATTATTCATGTTGTGTATTCGTACGTTTTGTTTGTTTGGCTTTCCTGTCCTTGGCGCCGTTAAAAAATTTTTGGATTGTTTCGTCAATTTTTGAGTAGTTCGTTTGGGGTATGTTCTCCATGCATGAATCTACATACATATATAAACGAAAGAATTAGATATTTGAAAGTACTAACCATTTGTTAACTACAAACCTTTAAGAACTTTTACGAATATGAAGCCTTTGACAGCTATATTGTTGTTAACATTTGTCCAAGAAAAATTAGAAGCCAAAGAATCGTTTATGAAGATGGACTTTAAGTTGGCAAATATAAACTTTTTCAGGTCAATTGTCGGTTGCTTATCGAACTTCGTTATCTAACAAAAAGATAAGAAAGGTCATAAGAATGATGAATTAATACAGACATAGTTTACTTCAACATATAAAAACTGTGTACATTAACTTACCAAGTTTTGTTTTATTTCTTCGTCATCTTGCACGAGCTTCTCAAAGTCCAATACTTCTCTAACTTCTGTAAATGGAAGACACTATCCATACGCACAATACACATGTACCCACTAAACAATTTGTTCCGATTTTTTACAGAAATCGTTACGCCGCGTCTTAAGAATTTTCCGAAATCGGAACCGATTTTTTTACGAAATCGTAACGAAAAATGTATGGGAGGGTTGACACGACTTCGTAAAGAAATAGCTTAACGATTTCGTAAAGTATGCTCTCTACTAAATAGCAAGGAGTTGCCTTAACTAAATCGAAACGAATTTGTCGATACGAAATCCGTACAATTTAATCTTTGCGAATTCGTTTAGAAATTTTCGATTCGAAATCTTTAAGAATCTACCTATTCTGTTAATGAAATTTTATTTTTTTTTTAATTCATACATTTATATTTTTATTTATTATCGTTTGCATTTACAAATAGTTAAACTAATTATATAACAAATTATTCATGTTGTGTATTCGTACGTTTTGTTTGTTTGGCTTTCCTGTCCTTGGCGCCGTTAAAAAATTTTTTGATTGTTTCGTCAATTTTTGAGTAGTTCGTTTGGGGTATGTTCTCCATGCATGAATCTACATATATAAACGAAAGAATTAGATATTTGAAAGTACTAACCATTTGTTAACTACAAACCTTTAAGAACTTTTACGAATATGAAGCCTTTGACAGCTATATTGTTGTTAACATTTGTCCAAGAAAAATTAGAAGCCAAAGAATCGTTTAAGAAGATGGACTTTAAGTTGGCAAATATAAACTTTTTCAGGTCTTCTGTCGGTTGCTTATCGAACACACTCCCTGTATAATCTTTTGATACCGTCGGATTTCCTTCTTGAATACAACAATACATAACAAATTTGAGCATATTAGCTTCGATAGCTACTGAAATATAGCAATTTTTGCATTTTCGACAATTGCCGTTATATAGAAAGTGGGCGTGGTTATGGCCAGATTTTGATAATTTTCCAAATATCGCTTAAATAGGCATAGTGTAATACGTGTACCAAATTTGAACAATGCGTACAATTTAATCTTTGCGAATTCGTTTAGAAATTTTCGATTCGAAATCTTTAAGAATCTACCTATTCTGTTAATGAAATTTTATTTTTTTTAATTCATACATTTATATTTTTATTTATTATCGTTTGCATTTACAAATAGTTAAACTAATTATATAACAAATTATTCATGTTGTGTATTCGAACGTTTTGTTTGTTTGGCTTTCCTGTCCTTGGCGCCGTTAAAAAATTTTTGGATTGTTTCGTCAATTTTTGAGTAGTTCGTTTGGGGTATGTTCTCCATGCATGAATCTACATACATATATAAACGAAAGAATTAGATATTTGAAAGTACTAACCATTTGTTAACTACAAACCTTTAAGAACTTTTACGAATATGAAGCCTTTGACAGCTATATTGTTGTTAACATTTGTCCAAGAAAAATTAGAAGCCAAAGAATCGTTTATGAAGATGGACTTTAAGTTGGCAAATATAAACTTTTTCAGGTCATCTGTCGGTTGCTTATCGAACACACTCCCTGTATAATCTTTTGATACCGTCGGATTTCCTTCTTGAATACAACAATACATAACAAATTTGAGCATATTAGCTTCGATAGCTACTGAAATATAGCAATTTTTGCATTTTCGACAATTGCCGTTATATAGAAAGTGGGCGTGGTTATGGCCAGATTTTGATAATTTTCCAAATATCGCTTAAATAGGCATAGTGTAATACGTGTACCAAATTTGAACAATCCGTACAATTTAATCTTTGCGAATTCGTTTAGAAATTTTCGATTCGAAATCTTTAAGAATCTACCTATTCTGTTAATGAAATTTTATTTTTTTTAATTCATACATTTATATTTTTATTTATTATCGTTTGCATTTACAAATAGTTAAACTAATTATATAACAAATTATTCATGTTGTGTATTCGAACGTTTTGTTTGTTTGGCTTTCCTGTCCTTGGCGCCGTTAAAAAATTTTTGGATTGTTTCGTCAATTTTTGAGTAGTTCGTTTGGGGTATGTTCTCCATGCATGAATCTACATACATATATAAACGAAAGAATTAGATATTTGAAAGTACTAACCATTTGTTAACTACAAACCTTTAAGAACTTTTACGAATATGAAGCCTTTGACAGCTATATTGTTGTTAACATTTGTCCAAGAAAAATTAGAAGCCAAAGAATCGTTTATGAAGATGGACTTTAAGTTGGCAAATATAAACTTTTTCAGGTCAATTGTCGGTTGCTTATCGAACTTCGTTATCTAACAAAAAGATAAGAAAGGTCATAAGAATGATGAATTAATACAGACATAGTTTACTTCAACATATAAAAACTGTGTACATTAACTTACCAAGTTTTGTTTTATTTCTTCGTCATCTTGCACGAGCTTCTCAAAGTCCAATACTTCTCTAACTTCTGTAAATGGAAGACACTATCCATACGCACAATACACATGTACCCACTAAACAATTTGTTCCGATTTTTTACAGAAATCGTTACGCCGCGTCTTAAGAATTTTCCGAAATCGGAACCGATTTTTTTACGAAATCGTAACGAAAAATGTATGGGAGGGTTGACACGACTTCGTAAAGAAATAGCTTAACGATTTCGTAAAGTATGCTCTCTACTAAATAGCAAGGAGTTGCCTTAACTAAATCGAAACGAATTTGTCGATACGAAATCCGTACAATTTAATCTTTGCGAATTCGTTTAGAAATTTTCGATTCGAAATCTTTAAGAATCTACCTATTCTGTTAATGAAATTTTATTTTTTTTTTAATTCATACATTTATATTTTTATTTATTATCGTTTGCATTTACAAATAGTTAAACTAATTATATAACAAATTATTCATGTTGTGTATTCGTACGTTTTGTTTGTTTGGCTTTCCTGTCCTTGGCGCCGTTAAAAAATTTTTTGATTGTTTCGTCAATTTTTGAGTAGTTCGTTTGGGGTATGTTCTCCATGCATGAATCTACATATATAAACGAAAGAATTAGATATTTGAAAGTACTAACCATTTGTTAACTACAAACCTTTAAGAACTTTTACGAATATGAAGCCTTTGACAGCTATATTGTTGTTAACATTTGTCCAAGAAAAATTAGAAGCCAAAGAATCGTTTAAGAAGATGGACTTTAAGTTGGCAAATATAAACTTTTTCAGGTCATCTGTCGGTTGCTTATCGAACACACTCCCTGTATAATCTTTTGATACCGTCGGATTTCCTTCTTGAATACAACAATACATAACAAATTTGAGCATATTAGCTTCGATAGCTACTGAAATATAGCAATTTTTGCATTTTCGACAATTGCCGTTATATAGAAAGTGGGCGTCGTTATGGCCAGATTTTGATAATTTTCCAAATATCGCTTAAATAGGCATAGTGTAATACGTGTACCAAATTTGAACAATCCGTACAATTTAATCTTTGCGAATTCGTTTAGAAATTTTCGATTCGAAATCTTTAAGAATCTACCTATTCTGTTAATGAAATTTTATTTTTTTTTAATTCATACATTTATATTTTTATTTATTATCGTTTGCATTTACAAATAGTTAAACTAATTATATAACAAATTATTCATGTTGTGTATTCGTACGTTTTGTTTGTTTGGCTTTCCTGTCCTTGGCGCCGTTAAAAAATTTTTGGATTGTTTCGTCAATTTTTGAGTAGTTCGTTTGGGGTATGTTCTCCATGCATGAATCTACATACATATATAAACGAAAGAATTAGATATTTGAAAGTACTAACCATTTGTTAACTACAAACCTTTAAGAACTTTTACGAATATGAAGCCTTTGACAGCTATATTGTTGTTAACATTTGTCCAAGAAAAATTAGAAGCCAAAGAATCGTTTATGAAGATGGACTTTAAGTTGGCAAATATAAACTTTTTCAGGTCAATTGTCGGTTGCTTATCGAACTTCGTTATCTAACAAAAAGATAAGAAAGGTCATAAGAATGATGAATTAATACAGACATAGTTTACTTCAACATATAAAAACTGTGTACATTAACTTACCAAGTTTTGTTTTATTTCTTCGTCATCTTGCACGAGCTTCTCAAAGTCCAATACTTCTCTAACTTCTGTAAATGGAAGACACTATCCATACGCACAATACACATGTACCCACTAAACAATTTGTTCCGATTTTTTACAGAAATCGTTACGCCGCGTCTTAAGAATTTTCCGAAATCGGAACCGATTTTTTTACGAAATCGTAACGAAAAATGTATGGGAGGGTTGACACGACTTCGTAAAGAAATAGCTTAACGATTTCGTAAAGTATGCTCTCTACTAAATAGCAAGGAGTTGCCTTAACTAAATCGAAACGAATTTGTCGATACGAAATCCGTACAATTTAATCTTTGCGAATTCGTTTAGAAATTTTCGATTCGAAATCTTTAAGAATCTACCTATTCTGTTAATGAAATTTTATTTTTTTTTTAATTCATACATTTATATTTTTATTTATTATCGTTTGCATTTACAAATAGTTAAACTAATTATATAACAAATTATTCATGTTGTGTATTCGTACGTTTTGTTTGTTTGGCTTTCCTGTCCTTGGCGCCGTTAAAAAATTTTTTGATTGTTTCGTCAATTTTTGAGTAGTTCGTTTGGGGTATGTTCTCCATGCATGAATCTACATATATAAACGAAAGAATTAGATATTTGAAAGTACTAACCATTTGTTAACTACAAACCTTTAAGAACTTTTACGAATATGAAGCCTTTGACAGCTATATTGTTGTTAACATTTGTCCAAGAAAAATTAGAAGCCAAAGAATCGTTTAAGAAGATGGACTTTAAGTTGGCAAATATAAACTTTTTCAGGTCATCTGTCGGTTGCTTATCGAACACACTCCCTGTATAATCTTTTGATACCGTCGGATTTCCTTCTTGAATACAACAATACATAACAAATTTGAGCATATTAGCTTCGATAGCTACTGAAATATAGCAATTTTTGCATTTTCGACAATTGCCGTTATATAGAAAGTGGGCGTGGTTATGGCCAGATTTTGATAATTTTCCAAATATCGCTTAAATAGGCATAGTGTAATACGTGTACCAAATTTGAACAATCCGTACAATTTAATCTTTGCGAATTCGTTTAGAAATTTTCGATTCGAAATCTTTAAGAATCTACCTATTCTGTTAATGAAATTTTATTTTTTTTAATTCATACATTTATATTTTTATTTATTATCGTTTGCATTTACAAATAGTTAAACTAATTATATAACAAATTATTCATGTTGTGTATTCGTACGTTTTGTTTGTTTGGCTTTCCTGTCCTTGGCGCCGTTAAAAAATTTTTGGATTGTTTCGTCAATTTTTGAGTAGTTCGTTTGGGGTATGTTCTCCATGCATGAATCTACATACATATATAAACGAAAGAATTAGATATTTGAAAGTACTAACCATTTGTTAACTACAAACCTTTAAGAACTTTTACTAATATGAAGCCTTTGACAGCTATATTGTTGTTAACATTTGTCCAAGAAAAATTAGAAGCCAAAGAATCGTTTATGAAGATGGACTTTAAGTTGGCAAATATAAACTTTTTCAGGTCATCTGTCGGTTGCTTATCGAACACACTCCCTGTATAATCTTTTGATACCGTCGGATTTCCTTCTTGAATACAACAATACATAACAAATTTGAGCATATTAGCTTCGATAGCTACTGAAATATAGCAATTTTTGCATTTTCGACAATTGCCGTTATATAGAAAGTGGGCGTGGTTATGGCCAGATTTTGATAATTTTCCAAATATCGCTTAAATAGGCATAGTGTAATACGTGTACCAAATTTGAACAATCCGTACAATTTAATCTTTGCGAATTCGTTTAGAAATTTTCGATTCGAAATCTTTAAGAATCTACCTATTCTGTTAATGAAATTTTATTTTTTTTAATTCATACATTTATATTTTTATTTATTATCGTTTGCATTTACAAATAGTTAAACTAATTATATAACAAATTATTCATGTTGTGTATTCGTACGTTTTGTTTGTTTGGCTTTCCTGTCCTTGGCGCCGTTAAAAAATTTTTGGATTGTTTCGTCAATTTTTGAGTAGTTCGTTTGGGGTATGTTCTCCATGCATGAATCTACATACATACATATATAAACGAAAGAATTAGATATTTGAAAGTACTAACCATTTGTTAACTACAAACCTTTAAGAACTTTTACGAATATGAAGCCTTTGACAGCTATATTGTTGTTAACATTTGTCCAAGAAAAATTAGAAGCCAAAGAATCGTTTATGAAGATGGACTTTAAGTTGGCAAATATAAACTTTTTCAGGTCAATTGTCGGTTGCTTATCGAACTTCGTTATCTAACAAAAAGATAAGAAAGGTCATAAGAATGATGAATTAATACAGACATAGTTTACTTCAACATATAAAAACTGTGTACATTAACTTACCAAGTCTTGTTTTATTTCTTCGTCATCTTGCACGAGCTTCTCAAAGTCCAATACTTCTCTAACTTCTGTAAATGGAAGACACTATCCATACGCACAATACACATGTACCCACTAAACAATTTGTTCCGATTTTTTACAGAAATCGTTACGCCGCGTCTTAAGAATTTTCCGAAATCGGAACCGATTTTTTTACGAAATCGTAACGAAAAATGTATGGGAGGGTTGACACGACTTCGTAAAGAAATAGCTTAACGATTTCGTAAAGTATGCTCTCTACTAAATAGCAAGGAGTTGCCTTAACTAAATCGAAACGAATTTGTCGATACGAAATCCGTACAATTTAATCTTTGCGAATTCGTTTAGAAATTTTCGATTCGAAATCTTTAAGAATCTACCTATTCTGTTAATGAAATTTTATTTTTTTTTTAATTCATACATTTATATTTTTATTTATTATCGTTTGCATTTACAAATAGTTAAACTAATTATATAACAAATTATTCATGTTGTGTATTCGTACGTTTTGTTTGTTTGGCTTTCCTGTCCTTGGCGCCGTTAAAAAATTTTTTGATTGTTTCGTCAATTTTTGAGTAGTTCGTTTGGGGTATGTTCTCCATGCATGAATCTACATATATAAACGAAAGAATTAGATATTTGAAAGTACCAACCATTTGTTAACTACAAACCTTTAAGAACTTTTACGAATATGAAGCCTTTGACAGCTATATTGTTGTTAACATTTGTCCAAGAAAAATTAGAAGCCAAAGAATCGTTTAAGAAGATGGACTTTAAGTTGGCAAATATAAACTTTTTCAGGTCATCTGTCGGTTGCTTATCGAACTTCGTTATCTAAAAAAAAGATAAGAAAGGTCATTAGAATGATGAATTAATACAGACATAGTTTACTTCAACATATAAAAACTGTGTACATTAACTTACCAAGTCTTGTTTTATTTCTTCGTCATCTTGCACGAGCTTCTCAAAGTCCAATACTTCACTAACTTCTGTGAATGGAAGACATGGCAGTTTTAAACAAAATGTGCGTTGGCGTTTGAAGGACGTTAAGACCTGCTCTATGGATCTTTGAGCATATTAGCTTCCATAGCTACTGAAATAGCAATTTTTGCATTTTCGACAGTGCCGTTATATGGAAAGTGGGCGTGGTTATGGTCAGATTTTGATAATTTTACCGTCGGATTTCCTTCTTGAATACAACAATACATACCAAATTTGAGCTTATTAGCTTCCATAACTACTGAAATATAGCAATTTTTGCATTTTCGACAATTGCCGTTATATGGAAAGTGGGCGTTGTTATGGCCAGATTATGATAAGTTTCCAAATATCGCTTAAATAGGCATAATGTAATACGTGTACCAAATTTGAAAAAAACCGGGTATGTGGTTCCAGAGATATACATATAAACTGATAAGTGGGCGGTCCCACACCCCCTGTATACACTTTTGATACCGTCGGATTTCCTTCTTGAATACAACAATACATACCAAATTTGAGCATATTAGCTTCCATAGATACAGAAATATAGCAATTTTTGCATTTTCGACAATTGCCGTTATATGGAAAGTGGGCGTGGTTATGGTCAGATTTTGATAATTTTCCAAATATCGCTTAAATAGTCATAGTGTAATACATGTACCAAAGTTGAACAAAATCGGGTATGTGGTTCCAGAGATATACATATGTACATATAAACTCATAAGTGGGCGGTGCCACACCCCCTGTATACACTTATGATACCGTCGGATTTCCTTCTTGAATACAACAATACATTACAAATTTGAGCATTTTAGCTTCCATAGCTACTGAAATATAGCAATTTTTGCATTTTCTACAACTGCCGTTATATGAAAAGTGGGCGTGGTTATGGCCAGATTTTAATAATTTTCCAAATATCGCTTAAATAGGCATAGTGTTATACGTGTACCAAATTTCAAAAACCGGGTATGTGGTTCCAGAGATATACATGTAAACTCATAAGTGGGCGGTGCTACACCCCCTGCATACACTTTTGATAACGTCGGATTTCCTTCTTGAATACAACAATGCATACCAAATTTGAGCATATTAGCTTCCATAGATACAGAAATATAGCAATTTTTGCATTTTCGACAATTGCCGTTATATGGAAAGTGGGCGTGGTTATGGTCAGATTTTGATAATTTTGCCGTCGGATTTCCTTCTTGAATACAACAATACATACCAAATTTGAGCATATTAGCTTCCATAGCTACTGAAATATAGCAATTTTTGCATTTTCGACAATTGCCGTTATATGGAAAGTGGGCGTGGTTATGGCCAGATTATGATAATTTTCCAAATATCGCTTAAATAGGCATAGTGTAATACGTGTACCAAATTTGAAAAAAACCGGGTATGTGGTTCCAGAGATATACATATAAACTCATAAGTGGGCGGTCCCACACCCCCTGTATACACTTTTGATACCGTCGGATTTCCTTCTTGAATACAACAATACATACCAAATTTGAGCATATTAGCTTCCATAGATACAGAAATATAGCAATTTTTGCATTTTCGACAATTGCCGTTATATGGAAAGTGGGCGTGGTTATGGTCAGATTTTGATAATTTTCCAAATATCGCTTAAATAGGCATAGTGTAATACGTGTACCAAATTTGAACAAAACCGGGTATGTGGTTCCAAAGATATACATATAAACTCATAAGTGGGCGGTGCCACACCCCCTGTAGAAAATTTTGATACAGTCGGATTTCCTTCTTGAATACAACAATACATTACAAATTTGAGCATATTAGCTTCCATAGCTACTGAAATAAAGCAATTTTTGCATTTTCGACAGTGCCGTTATATGGAAAGAGGGCGTGGTTATGGTGAGATTTTGATAATTTTACCGTCGGATTTCCTTCTTGAATACAACAATACATACCAAATTTGAGCATATTAGCTTCCATAGCTACTGAAATATAGCAATTTTTGCATTTTCGACAATTGCCGTTATATGGAAAGTGGGCGTGGTTATGGCCAGATTATCGCTTAAATAGGCATAGTGTAATACGTGTACCAAATTTGAACAAAACCGGGTATGTGGTTCCAGAGATATACATATAAACTCATAAGTGGGCGGTGCCACACCCCCTGTAGAAAATTTTGATACAGTCGGATTTCCTTCTTGAATACAACAATACATACCAAATTTGAGCATATTAGCTTCCATAGCTACAGAAATATAGCAATTTTTGCATTTTCGACAATTGCCGTTATATGGAAAGTGGGCGTGGTTATGGCCAGATTTTGATAATTTTATTATCGCTTAAATAGGCATAGTGTAATACGTGTACCAAATTTGAACAAAATCGGGTATGTGGTTCCAGAGATATACATCTAACCTCATAAGTGGGCGGTGCCACACCCCCTGTATAAACTTTTGATACAGTCGGATTTCCTGCTCGAATACAATAATACATACCAAATTTGAGCACATTAGCTTCCATAGATACAGAAATATAGCAATTTTTGCATTTTCGACAATTGCCGTTATATGGAAAGTGGGCGTGGTTATGGCCAGATTTTGATAATTTTATTATCGCTTAAATATGCATAGTATAATACGTGTACCAAATTTGAACAAAATCGGGTATGTGGTTCCAGAGATATACATCTAACCTCATAAGTGGGCGGTGCCACACCCCCTGTATAAACTTTTGATACAGTCGGATTTCCTGCTCGAATACAATAATACATACCAAATTTGAGCACATCAGCTTCCATAGATACAGAAATATAGCAATTTTTGCATTTTCTACAATTGCCGTTATATGGAAAGTTGGCGTGGTTATGGTCAGATTTTAATTATTTTACCGTCGGATTTCCTTCTTGAATACAACAATACATACCAAATATGAGCATATTAGCTTCCATAGCTACTGAAATATAGCAATTTTTGCATTTTCGACAATTGCCGTTATATGGAAAGTGGGCGTGGTTATGGTCAGATTTTGATAATTTTACCGTCGGATTTCCTTCTTGAATACAACAATACATTACAAATTTGAGCATATTAAGTTCCATAGCTACTGAAATAAAGCAATTTTTGCATTTTCGACAGTGCCGTTATATGGAAAGTGGGCGTGGTTATGGTCAGATTTTGATAATTTTACCGTCGGATTTCCTTCTTGAATACAACAATACATACCAAATTTGAGCATATTAGCTTCCATAGCTACTGAAATATAGCAATTTTTGCATTTTCGACAATTGCCGTTATATGGCAAGTGGGCGTGGTTATGGCCAGATTATCGCTTAAATAGGCATAGTGTAATACGTGTACCAAATTTGAACAAAATTGGGTGGGTGGTTCCAGAGATATACATATAAACTCATAAGTGGGCGGTGCCACACTCCCTGTATAAACTTTTGATACCGTCGGATTTCCTCCTTGAATACAACAATACATAACAAATTTGAGCATATTAGCTTCGATAGCTACTGAGATATAGCAAGTTTTGCATTTTCGACAATTGTCGTTATATGGAAAGTGGGCGTGGTTATGGTCAGATTTTGATAATTTTACCGTCGGATTTCCTTCTTGAATACAACAATACATTACAAATTTGAGCATATTAGCTTCCATAGCTACTGAAATAAAGCAATTTTTGCATTTTCGACAGTGCCGTTATATGGAAAGTGGGCGTGATTATGGTCAGATTTTGATAATTTTACCGTCGGATTTCCTTCTTGAATACAACAATACATACCAAATTTGAGCATATTAGCTTCCATAGCTACTGAAATATAGCAATTTTTGCATTTTCGACAATTGCTGTTATATGGAAAGTGGGCGTGGTTATGGCCAGATTATCGCTTAAATAGGCATAGTGTAATACGTGTACCAAATTTGAACAAAACCGGGTATGTGGTTCCAGAGATATACATATAAACTCATAAGTGGGCGGTGCCACACCCCCTGTAGAAAATTTTGATACAGTCGGATTTCCTTCTTGAATACAACAATACATACCAAATTTGAGCATATTAGCTTCCATAGCTACAGAAATATAGCAATTTTTGCATTTTCGACAATTGCCGTTATATGGAAAGTGGGCGTGGTTATGGCCAGATTTTGATAATTTTATTATCGCTTAAATAGGCATAGTGTAATACGTGTACCAAATTTGAACAAAATCGGGTATGTGGTTCCAGAGATATACATCTAACCTCATAAGTGGGCGGTGCCACACCCCCTGTATAAACTTTTGATACAGTCGGATTTCCTGCTCGAATACAATAATACATACCAAATTTGAGCACATTAGCTTCCATAGATACAGAAATATAGCAATTTTTGCATTTTCTACAATTGCCGTTATATGGAAAGTTGGCGTGGTTATGGTCAGAATTTAATTATTTTACCGTCGGATTTCCTTCTTGAATACAACAATACATACCAAATATGAGCATATTACCTTCCATAGCTACTGAAATATAGCAATTTTTGCATTTTCGACAATTGCCGTTATATGGAAAGTGGGCGTGGTTATGGTCAGATTTTGATAATTTTACCGTCGGATTTCCTTCTTGAATACAACAATACATTACAAATTTGAGCATATTAGCTTCCATAGCTACTGAAATAAAGCAATTTTTGCATTTTCGACAGTGCCGTTATATGGAAAGTGGGCGTGGTTATGGTCAGATTTTGATAATTTTACCGTCGGATTTCCTTCTTGAATACAACAATACATACCAAATTTGAGCATATTAGCTTCCATAGCTACTGAAATATAGCAATTTTTGCATTTTCGACAATTGCCGTTATATGGCAAGTGGGCGTGGTTATGGCCAGATTATACACTCCCTGTATAAACTTTTGATACCGTCGGATTTCCTCCTTGAATACAACAATACATAACAAATTTGAGCATATTAGCTTCGATAGCTACTGAGATATAGCAAGTTTTGCATTTTCGACAATTGCCGTTATATGGAAAGTGGGCGTGGTTATGGTCAGATTTTGATAATTTTACCGTCGGATTTCCTTCTTGAATACAACAATACATTACAAATTTGAGCATATTAGCTTCCATAGCTACTGAAATAAAGCAATTTTTGCATTTTCGACAGTGCCGTTATATGGAAAGTGGGCGTGATTATGGTCAGATTTTGATAATTTTACCGTCGGATTTCCTTCTTGAATACAACAATACATACCAAATTTGAGCATATTAGCTTCCAAATATCGCTTAAATAGGCATAGTGTAATACGTGTACCAAATTTGAACAACATTGGGTGGGTGGTTCCAGAGATATACATATAAACTCATAAGTGGGCGGTGCCACACTCCCTGTATAAACTTTTGATACCGTCGGATTTCCTCCTTGAATACAACAATACATAACAAATTTGAGCATATTAGCTTCGATAGCTACTGAGATATAGCAAGTTTTGCATTTTCGACAATTGCCGTTATATGGAAAGTGGGCGTGGTTATGGTCAGATTTTGATAATTTTACCGTCGGATTTCCTTCTTGAATACAACAATACATTACAAATTTGAGCATATTAGCTTCCATAGCTACTGAAATAAAGCAATTTTTGCATTTTCGACAGTGCCGTTATATGGAAAGTGGGCGTGATTATGGTCAGATTTTGATAATTTTACCGTCGGAATTCCTTCTTGAATACAACAATACATACCAAATTTGAGCATATTAGCTTCCAAATATCGCTTAAATAGGCATAGTGTAATACGTGTACCAAATTTGAACAACATTGGGTGGGTGGTTCCAGAGATATACATATAAACTCATAAGTGGGCGGTGCCACACTCCCTGTATAAACTTTTGATACCGTCGGATTTCCTCCTTGAATACAACAATACATAACAAATTTGAGCATATTAGCTTCGATAGCTACTGAGATATAGCAAGTTTTGCATTTTCGACAATTGCCGTTATATGGAAAGTGGGCGTGGTTATGGTCAGATTTTGATAATTTTACCGTCGGATTTCCTTCTTGAATACAACAATACATTACAAATTTGAGCATATTAGCTTCCATAGCTACTGAAATAAAGCAATTTTTGCATTTTCGACAGTGCCGTTATATGGAAAGTGGGCGTGATTATGGTCAGATTTTGATAATTTTACCGTCGGATTTCCTTCTTGAATACAACAATACATACCAAATTTGAGCATATTAGCTTCCAAATATCGCTTAAATAGGCATAGTGTAATACGTGTACCAAATTTGAACAAAACCGGGTATGTGGTTCCAAAGATATACATATTAACTCATAAGTGGGCGGTGCCACACCCCCTGTATACACTTTTGATACCGTCGGATTTCCTTCTTGAATACAACAATACATACCAAATTTGAGCATATTCCCTTCCATAGCTACAGAAATATAGCAATTTTTGCATTTTCGACAATTGCCGTTATATGGAAAGTGGGCGTGGTTATGGTCAGATTTTGATAATTTTATTATCGCTTAAATAGGCATAGTGTAATACGTGTACAAATTTGAACAAAATCGGGTATGTGGTTCCAGAGATATACATCTAACCTCATAAGTGGGCGGTGCCACACCCCCTGTATAAACTTTTGATACAGTCGGATTTCCTGCTCGAATACAATACAACATACCAAATTTGAGCACATTAGCTTCCATAGATACAGAAATATAGCAATTTTTGCATTTTCGACAATTGCCGTTATATGGAAAGTGGGCGTGGTTATGGTCAGATTTTGATTATTTTACCGTCGGATTTCCTTCTTGAATACAACAATACATACCAAATATGAGCATATTAGCTTCCATAGCTACTGAAATATAGCAATTTTTGCATTTTCGACTATTGCCGTTATATGGAAAGCGGGCGTGGTTATGGCCAGATTATGATAATTTTCCAAATATCGCTTAAATAGGCATAGTGTAGTACGTGTACCAAATTTGAAAAACCGGGTATGTGATTCCAGAGATATACATATAAACTCATAAGTGGGCGGTGCCGCACCCCCTGTATACACTTTTGATAACGTCGGATTTCCTTCTTGAATACAACAATGCATACCAAATTTGAGCATATTAGCTTCCATAGATACAGAAATATAGCAATTTTTGCATTTTCGACAATTGCCGTTGTATGAAAAGTTGGCGTGGTTATGGTCAGATTTGTATAATTTTCCAAATATCGCTTAAATGGGCATAGTGTAATACGTGTACCAAATTTGAACAAAACCGGGTATGTGGTTCCAGAGATATACATATAAACTCATAAGCGGGCGGTGCCACACCCCCTGTATAAACTTTTGAAACCGTCGGATTTCCCTCTTGAATACAACAATACATACCAAATTTGAGCATATTAGCTTCCATAGCTACAGAAATATAGCAATTTTTACATTTTCGACAATTGCCGTTATATAGAAAGTGGGCCTGGTTATGGTAAGGTTTTGATAATTTTACCGTCGGATTTCCTTCTTGAATACAACAATACATTACAAATTTGAGCATATTAGCCTCCATAGCTACTGAAATAAAGCAATTTTTGCTTTTTCTACAGTGCCGTTATATGGAAAGTGGGCGTTGTTATGGTCAGATTTTGATAATTTTACCGTCGGATTTCCTTCTTGAATACAACAATACATACCAAATTTGAGCATATTAGCTTCCATAGCTACTGAAATATAGCAATTTTTGCATTTTCGACAATTGCCGTTATATGGAAAGTGGGCGTGGTTATGGCCAGATTATCGCTTAAATAGGCATAGTGTAATACGTGTACCAAATTTGAACAAAATTGGGTGGGTGGTCCCAGAGATATACATATAAACTCATAAGTGGGCGGTGCCACACTCCCTGTATAAACTTTTGATACCGTCGGATTTCCTCCTTGAATACAACAATACATAACAAATTTGAGCATATTAGCTTCGATAGCTACTGAGATATAGCAATTTTTGCATTTTCGACAATTGCCGTTATATGAAAAGTGGGCGTGGTTATGGTCAGATTTTGATAATTTTACCGTCGGATTTCCTTCTTGAATACAACAATACATTACATATTTGAGCATATTAGCTTCCATAGCTACTGAAATAAAGCAATTTTTGCATTTTCGACAGTGCCGTTATATGGAAAGTGGGCGTGGTTATGGTCAGATTTTGATAATTTTACCGTCGGATTTCCTTCTTGAATACAACAATACATACCAAATTTGAGCATATTAGCTTCCATAGCTACTGAAATATAGCAATTTTTGCATTTTCGACAATTGCCGTTATATGGAAAGTGGGCGTGGTTATGGCCAGATTATCGCTTAAAAAGGCATAGTGTAATACGTGTACCAAATTTGAACAAAACCGGGTATGTGGTTCCAGAGATATACATATAAACTCATAAGTGGGCGGTGCCACACCACCTGTAGAATTTTGATACAGTCGGATTTCCTTCTTGAATACAACAATACATACCAAATTTGAGCATATTAGCTTCCATAGCTACAGAAATATAGCAATTTTTGCATTTTCGACAATTGCCGTTATATGGAAAGTGGGCGTGGTTATGGCCAGATTTTGATAATTTTATTATCGCTTAAATAGGCATAGTGTAATACGTGTACCAAATTTGAACAAAATCGGGTATGTGGTTCCAGAGATATACATCTAACCTCATAAGTGAGCGGTGCCACATCCCCTGTATAAACTTTTGATACAGTCGGATTTCCTGCTCGAATACAATAATACATACCAAATTTGAGCACATTAGCTTCCATAGATACAGAAATATAGCAATTTTTGCATTTTCGACAATTGCCGTTATATGGAAAGTGGGCGTGGTTATGGTCAGATTTTAATTATTTTACCGTCGGATTTCCTTCTTGAATACAACAATACATACCAAATATGAGCATATTAGCTTCCATAGCTACTGAAATATAGCAATTTTTGCATTTTCGACAATTGCCGTTATATGGAAAGTGGGCGTGGTTATGGCCAGATTATGATAATTTTCCAAATATCGCTTAAATAGGCATAGTGTAGTACGTGTACCAAATTTCAAAAACCGGGTATGTGGTTCCAGAGATATACATATAAACTCATAAGTGGGCGGTGCTACACCCCCTGTATACACTTTTGATAACGTCGGATTTCCTTCTTGAATACAACAATGCATACCAAATTTGAGCATATTAGCTTCCATAGATACAGAAATATAGCAATTTTTGCATTTTCGACAATTGCCGTTATATGGAAAGTGGGCGTGGTTATGGTCAGATTTTGATAATTTTGCCGTCGGATTTCCTTCTTGAATACAACAATACATACCAAATTTGAGCATATTAGCTTCCATAGCTACTGAAATATAGCAATTTTTGCATTTTCGACAATTGCCGTTATATGGAAAGTGGGCGTGGTTATAGCCAGATTATGATAATTTTCCAAATATCGCTTAAATAGGCATAGTGTAATACGTGTACCAAATTTGAAAAAAAACCGGGTATGTGGTTCCAGAGATATACATATAAACTCATAAGTGGGCGGTCCCACAGCCCCTGTATACACTTTTGATACCGTCGGATTTCCTTCTTGAATACAACAATACATACCAAATTTGAGCATATTAGCTTCCATAGATACAGAAATATAGCAATTTTTGCATTTTCGACAATTGCCGTTATATGGAAAGTGGGCGTGGTTATGGTCAGATTTTGATAATTTTCCAAATATCGCTTAAATAGGCATAGTGTAATACGTGTACCAAATTTGAACGAAACCGGGTATGTGGTTCCAAAGATATACATATTAACTCATAAGTGGGCGGTGCCACACCCCCTGTAGAAAATTTTGATACAGTCGGATTTCCTTCTTGAATACAACAATACATACCAAATTTGAGCATATTAGCTTCCATAGATACAGAAATATAGCAATTTTTGCATTTTCTACAATTGCCGTTATATGGAAAGTTGGCGTGGTTATGGTCAGATTTTAATTATTTTACCGTCGGATTTCCTTCTTGAATACAACAATACATACCAAATATGAGCATATTAGCTTCCATAGCTACTGAAATATAGCAATTTTTGCATTTTCGACAATTGCCGTTATATGGAAAGTGGGCGTGGTTATGGTCAGATTTTGATAATTTTACCGTCGGATTTCCTTCTTGAATACAACAATACATTACAAATTTGAGCATATTAAGTTCCATAGCTACTGAAATAAAGCAATTTTTGCATTTTCGACAGTGCCGTTATATGGAAAGTGGGCGTGGTTATGGTCAGATTTTGATAATTTTACCGTCGGATTTCCTTCTTGAATACAACAATACATACCAAATTTGAGCATATTAGCTTCCATAGCTACTGAAATATAGCAATTTTTGCATTTTCGACAATTGCCGTTATATGGAAAGTGGGCGTGGTTATGGCCAGATTATCGCTTAAATAGGCATAGTGTAATACGTGTACCAAATTTGAACAAAATTGGGTGAGTGGTTCCAGAGATATACATATAAACTCATAAGTGGGCGGTGCCACACTCCCTGTATAAACTTTTGATACCGTCGGATTTCCTCCTTGAATACAACAATACATAACAAATTTGAGCATATTAGCTTCGATAGCTACTGAGATATAGCAAGTTTTGCATTTTCGACAATTGCCGTTATATGGAAAATGGGCGTGGTTATGGTCAGATTTTGATAATTTTACCGTCGGATTTCCTTCTTGAATACAACAATACATTACAAATTTGAGCATATTAGCTTCCATAGCTACTGAAATAAAGCAATTTTTGCATTTTCGACAGTGCCGTTATATGGAAAGTGGGCGTGATTATGGTCAGATTTTGATAATTTTACCGTCGGATTTCTTTTTGAATACAACAATACATACCAAATTTGAGCATATTAGCTTCCATAGCTACTGAAATATAGCAATTTTTGCATTTTCGACAATTGCTGTTATATGGAAAGTGGGCGTGGTTATGGCCAGATTATCGCTTAAATAGGCATAGTGTAATACGTGTACCAAATTTGAACAAAACCGGGTATGTGGTTCCAGAGATATACATATAAACTCATAAGTGGGCGGTGCCACACCCCCTGTAGAAAATTTTGATACAGTCGGATTTCCTTCTTGAATACAACAATACATACCAAATTTGAGCATATTAGCTTCCATAGCTACAGAAATATAGCAATTTTTGCATTTTCGACAATTGCCGTTATATGGAAAGTGGGCGTGGTTATGGCCAGATTTTGATAATTTTATTATCGCTTAAATAGGCATAGTGTAATACGTGTACCAAATTTGAACAAAATCGGGTATGTGGTTCCAGAGCTATACATCTAACCTCATAAGTGGGCGGTGCCACACCCCCTGTATAAACTTTTGATACAGTCGGATTTCCTGCTCGAATACAATAATACATACCAAATTTGAGCACATTAGCTTCCACAGATACAGAAATATAGCAATTTTTGCATTTTCTACAATTGCCGTTATATGGAAAGTTGGCGTGGTTATGGTCAGAATTTAATTATTTTACCGTCGGATTTCCTTCTTGAATACAACAATACATACCAAATATGAGCATATTACCTTCCATAGCTACTGAAATATAGCAATTTTTGCATTTTCGACAATTGCCGTTATATGGAAAGTGGGCGTGGTTATGGTCAGATTTTGATAATTTTACCGTCGGATTTCCTTCTTGAATACAACAATACATTACAAATTTGAGCATATTAGCTTCCATAGCTACTGAAATAAAGCAATTTTTGCATTTTCGACAGTGCCGTTATATGGAAAGTGGGCGTGGTTATGGTCAGATTTTGATAATTTCACCGTCGGATTTCCTTCTTGAATACAACAATACATACCAAATTTGAGCATATTAGCTTCCATAGCTACTGAAATATAGCAATTTTTGCATTTTCGACAATTGCCGTTATATGGAAAGTGGGCGTGGTTATGGCCAGATTATCGCTTAAATAGGCATAGTGTAATACGTGTACCAAATTTGAACAAAATTGGGTGGGTGGTTCCAGAGATATACATATAAACTCATAAGTGGGCGGTGCCACACTCCCTGTATAAACTTTTGATACCGTCGGATTTCCTCCTTGAATACAACAATACATAACAAATTTGAGCATATTAGCTTCGATAGCTACTGAGATATAGCAAGTTTTGCATTTTCGACAATTGCCGTTATATGGAAAGTGGGCGTGGTTATGGCCAGATTATCGCTTAAATAGGCATAGTGTAATACGTGTACCAAATTTGAACAAAACCGCGTATGTGGTTCCAGAGATATACATATAAACTCATAAGTGGGCGGTGCCACACCACCTGTAGAAAATTTTGATACAGTCGGATTTCCTTCTTGAATACAACAATACATACCAAATTTGAGCATATTAGCTTCCATAGCTACAGAAATATAGCAATTTTTGCATTTTCGACAATTGCCGTTATATGGAAAGTGGGCGTGGTTATGGCCAGATTTTGATAATTTTATTATCGCTTAAATAGGCATAGTGTAATACGTGTACCAAATTTGAACAAAATCGGGTATGTGGTTCCAGAGATATACATCTAACCTCATAAGTGGGCGGTGCCACACCCCCTGTATAAACTTTTGATACAGTCGGATTTCCTGCTCGAATACAATAATACATACCAAATTTGAGCACATTAGCTTCCATAGATACAGAAATATAGCAATTTTTGCATTTTCGACAATTGCCGTTATATGGAAAGTGGGCGTGGTTATGGTCAGATTTTAATTATTTTACCGTCGGATTTCCTTCTTGAATACAACAATACATACCAAATATGAGCAAATTAGCTTCCATAGCTACAGAAATATAGCAATTTTTGCATTTTCGACAATTGCCGTTATATGGAAAGTGGGCGTGGTTATGGCCAGATTATGATAATTTTCCAAATATCGCTTAAATAGGCATAGTGTAGTACGTGTACCAAATTTCAAAAACCGGGTATGTGGTTCCAGAGATATACATATAAACTCATAAGTGGGCGTTGCTACACCCCCTGTATACACTTTTGATAACGTCGGATTTCCTTCTTGAATACAACAATGCATACCAAATTTGAGCATATTAGCTTCCATAGATACAGAAATATAGCAATTTTTGCATTTTCGACAATTGCCGTTATATGGAAAGTGGGCGTGGTTATGGTCAGATTTTGATAATTTTGCCGTCGGATTTCCTTCTTGAATACAACAATACATACCAAATTTGAGCATATTAGTTTCCATAGCTACTGAAATATAGCAATTTTTGCATTTTCGACAATTGCCGTTATATGGAAAGTGGGCGTGGTTATGGCCAGATTATGATAATTTTCCAAATATCGCTTAAATAGGCATAGTGTAATACGTGTACCAAATTTGAAAAAAACCGGGTATGTGGTTCCAGAGATATACATATAAACTCATAAGTGGGCGGTCCCACACCCCCTGTATACAGTTTTGATACCGTCGGATTTCCTTCTTGAATACAACAATACATACCAAATTTGAGCATATTAGCTTCCATAGATACAGAAATATAGCAATTTTTGCATTTTCGACAATTGCCGTTATATGGAAAGTGGGCGTGGTTATGGTCAGATTTTGATAATTTTGCCGTCGGATTTCCTTCTTGAATACAACAATACATACCAAATTTGAGCATATTAGTTTCCATAGCTACTGAAATATAGCAATTTTTGCATTTTCGACAATTGCCGTTATATGGAAAGTGGGCGTGGTTATGGTCAGATTTTGATAATTTTCCAAATATCGCTTAAATAGGCATAGTGTAATACGTGTACCAAATTTGAACAAAACCGGGTATGTGGTTCCAAAGATATACATATTAACTCATAAGTGGGCGGTGCCACACCCCCTGTAGAAAATTTTGATACAGTCGGATTTCCTTCTTGAATACAACAATACATACCAAATTTGAGCATATTACCTTCCATAGCTACAGAAATATAGCAATTTTTGCATTTTCGACAATTGCCGTTATATGGAAAGTGGGCGTGGTTATGGTCAGATTTTGATAATTTTATTATCGCTTAAATAGGCATAGTGTAATACGTGTACAAATTTGAACAAAATCGGGTATGTGGTTCCAGAGATATACATCTAACCTCATAAGTGGGCGGTGCCACACCCCCTGTATAAACTTTTGATACAGTCGGATTTCCTGCTCGAATACAATACAACATACCAAATTTGAGCACATTAGCTTCCATAGATACAGAAATATAGCAATTTTTGCATTTTCGACAATTGCCGTTATATGGAAAGTGGGCGTGGTTATGGTCAGATTTTGATTATTTTACCGTCGGATTTCCTTCTTGAATACAACAATACATACCAAATATGAGCATATTAGCTTCCATAGCTACTGAAATATAGCAATTTTTGCATTTTCGACTATTGCCGTTATATGGAAAGCGGGCGTGGTTATGGCCAGATTATGATAATTTTCCAAATATCGCTTAAATAGGCATAGTGTAGTACGTGTACCAAATTTGAAAAACCGGGTATGTGGTTCCAGAGATATACATATAAACTCATAAGTGGGCGGTGCCGCACCCCCTGTATACACTTTTGATAACGTCGGATTTCCTTCTTGAATACAACAATGCATACCAAATTTGAGCATATTAGCTTCCATAGATACAGAAATATAGCAATTTTTGCATTTTCGACAATTGCCGTTGTATGAAAAGTTGGCGTGGTTATGGTCAGATTTGTATAATTTTCCAAATATCGCTTAAATGGGCATAGTGTAATACGTGTACCAAATTTGAACAAAACCGGGTATGTGGTTCCAGAGATATACATATAAACTCATAAGCGGGCGGTGCCACACCCCCTGTATAAACTTTTGATACCGTCGGATTTCCCTCTTGAATACAACAATACATACCAAATTTGAGCATATTAGCTTCCATAGCTACAGAAATATAGCAATTTTTACATTTTCGACAATTGCCGTTATATAGAAAGTGGGCCTGGTTATGGTAAGGTTTTGATAATTTTACCGTCGGATTTCCTTCTTGAATACAACAATACATTACAAATTTGAGCATATTAGCCTCCATAGCTACTGAAATAAAGCAATTTTTGCTTTTTCTACAGTGCCGTTATATGGAAAGTGGGCGTTGTTATGGTCAGATTTTGATAATTTTACCGTCGGATTTCCTTCTTGAATACAAAAATACATACCAAATTTGAGCATATTAGCTTCCATAGCTACTGAAATATAGCAATTTTTGCATTTTCGACAATTGCCGTTATATGGAAAGTGGGCGTGGTTATGGCCAGATTATCGCTTAAATTGGCATAGTGTAATACGTGTACCAAATTTGAACAAAATTGGGTGGGTGGTCCCAGAGATATACATATAAACTCATAAGTGGGCGGTGCCACACTCCCTGTATAAACTTTTGATACCGTCGGATTTCCTCCTTGAATACAACAATACATAACAAATTTGAGCATATTAGCTTCGATAGCTACTGAGATATAGCAATTTTTGCATTTTCGACAATTGCCGTTATATGAAAAGTGGGCGTGGTTATGGTCAGATTTTGATAATTTTACCGTCGGATTTCCTTCTTGAATACAACAATACATTACATATTTGAGCATATTAGCTTCCATAGCTACTGAAATAAAGCAATTTTTGCATTTTCGACAGTGCCGTTATATGGAAAGTGGGCGTGGTTATGGTCAGATTTTGATAATTTTAACGTCGGATTTCCTTCTTGAATACAACAATACATACCAAATTTGAGCATATTAGCTTCCATAGCTACTGAAATATAGCAATTTTTGCATTTTCGACAATTGCCGTTATATGGAAAGTGGGCGTGGTTATGGCCAGATTATCGCTTAAAAAGGCATGGTGTAATACGTGTACCAAATTTGAACAAAACCGGGTATGTGGTTCCAGAGATATACATATAAACTCATAAGTGGGCGGTGCCACACCACCTGTAGAAAATTTTGATACAGTCGGATTTCCTTCTTGAATACAACAATACATACCAAATTTGAACATATTAGCTTCCATAGCTACAGAAATATAGCAATTTTTGCATTTTCGACAATTGCCGTTATATGGAAAGTGGGCGTGGTTATGGCCAGATTTTGATAATTTTATTATCGCTTAAATAGGCATAGTGTAATACGTGTACCAAATTTGAACAAAATCGGGTATGTGGTTCCAGAGATATACATCTAACCTCATAAGTGAGCGGTGCCACATCCCCTGTATAAACTTTTGATACAGTCGGATTTCCTGCTCGAATACAATAATACATACCAAATTTGAGCACATTAGCTTCCATAGATACAGAAATATAGCAATTTTTGCATTTTCGACAATTGCCGTTATATGGAAAGTGGGCGTGGTTATGGTCAGATTTTAATTATTTTACCGTCGGATTTCCTTCTTGAATACAACAATACATACCAAATATGAGCATATTAGCTTCCATAGCTACTGAAATATAGCAATTTTTGCATTTTCGACAATTGCCGTTATATGGAAAGTGGGCGTGGTTATGGCCAGATTATGATAATTTTCCAAATATCGCTTAAATAGGCATAGTGTAGTACGTGTACCAAATTTCAAAAACCGGGTATGTGGTTCCAGAGATATACATATAAACTCATAAGTGGGCGGTGCTACACCCCCTGTATACACTTTTGATAACGTCGGATTTCCTTCTTGAATACAACAATGCATACCAAATTTGAGCATATTAGCTTCCATAGATACAGAAATATAGCAATTTTTGCATTTTCGACAATTGCCGTTATATGGAAAGTGGGCGTGGTTATGGTCAGATTTTGATAATTTTGCCGTCGGATTTCCTTCTTGAATACAACAATACATACCAAATTTGAGCATATTAGCTTCCATAGGTACTGAAATATAGCAATTTTTGCATTTTCGACAATTGCCGTTATATGGAAAGTGGGCGTGGTTATGGCCAGATTATGATAATTTTCCAAATATCGCTTAAATAGGCATAGTGTAATACGTGTACCAAATTTGAAAAAAAACCGGGTATGTGGTTCCAGAGATATACATATAAACTCATAAGTGGGCGGTCCCACAGCCCCTGTATACACTTTTGATACCGTCGGATTTCCTTCTTGAATACAACAATACATACCAAATTTGAGCATATTAGCTTCCATAGATACAGAAATATAGCAATTTTTGCATTTTCGACAATTGCCGTTATATGGAAAGTGGGCGTGGTTATGGTCAGATTTTGATAATTTTCCAAATATCGCTTAAATAGGCATAGTGTAATACGTGCACCAAATTTGAACGAAACCGGGTATGTGGTTCCAAAGATATACATATTAACTCATAAGTGGGCGGTGCCACACCCCCTGTAGAAAATTTTGATACAGTCGGATTTCCTTCTTGAATACAACAATACATACCAAATTTGAGCATATTAGCTTCCATAGCTACAGAAATATAGCAATTTTTGCATTTTCGACAATTGCCGTTATATGAAAAGTGGGCGTGGTTATGGCCAGATTTTGATAATTTTATTATCGCTTAAATAGGCATAGTGTAATACGTGTACCAAATTTGAACAAAATCGGGTATGTGGTTCCAGAGATATACATCTAACCTCATAAGTGGGTGGTGCCACACCCCCTGTATAAACTTTTGATACAGTCGGATTTCCTGCTCGAATACAATACAACATACCAAATTTGAGCACATTAGCTTCCATAGATACAGAAATATAGCAATTTTTGCATTTTCGACAATTGCCGTTATATGGAAAGTGGGCGTGGTTATGGTCAGATTTTGATTATTTTACCGTCGGATTTCCTTCTTGAATACAACAATACATACCAAATATGAGCATATTAGCTTCCATAGCTACTGAAATATAGCAATTTTTGCATTTTCGACTATTGCCGTTATATGGAAAGTGGGCGTGGTTATGGCCAGATTATGATAATTTTCCAAATATCGCTTAAATAGGCATAGTGTAGTACGTGTACCAAATTTGAAAAACCGGGTATGTGGTTCCAGAGATATACATATAAACTCATAAGTGGGCGGTGCCACACCCCCTGTATACACTTTTGATAACGTCGGATTTCCTTCTTGAATACAACAATGCATACCAAATTTGAGCATATTAGCTTCCATAGATACAGAAATATAGCAATTTTTGCATTTTCGACAATTGCCGTTGTATGAAAAGTTGGCGTGGTTATGGTCAGATTTGTATAATTTTCCAAATATCGCTTAAATGGGCATAGTGTAATACGTGTACCAAATTTGAACAAAACCGGGTATGTGGTTCCAGAGATATACATATAAACTCATAAGCGGGCGGTGCCACACCCCCTGTATAAACTTTTGATACCGTCGGATTTCCCTCTTGAATACAACAATACATACCAAATTTGAGCATATTAGCTTCCATAGCTACAGAAATATAGCAATTTTTACATTTTCGACAATTGCCGTTATATAGAAAGTGGGCCTGGTTATGGTAAGGTTTTGATAATTTTACCGTCGGATTTCCTTCTTGAATACAACAATACATTACAAATTTGAGCATATTAGCTTCCATAGCTACTGAAATAAAGCAATTTTTGCTTTTTCTACAGTGCCGTTATATGGAAAGTGGGCGTTGTTATGGTCAGATTTTGATAATTTTACCGTCGGATTTCCTTCTTGAATACAAGAATACATGCCAAATTTGAGCATATTAGCTTCCATAGCTACTGAAATATAGCAATTTTTGCATTTTCGACAATTGCCGTTATATGGAAAGTGATCGTGGTTATGGCCAGATTATCGCTTAAATAGGCATAGTGTAATACGTGTACCAAATTTGAACAAAATTGGGTGGGTGGTCCCAGAGATATACATATAAACTCATAAGTGGGCGGTGCCACACTCCCTGTATAAACTTTTGATATCGTCGGATTTCCTCCTTGAATACAACAATACATAACAAATTTGAGCATATTAGCTTCGATAGCTACTGAGATATAGCAATTTTTGCATTTTCGACAATTGCCGTTATATGAAAAGTGGGCGTGGTTATGGTCAGATTTTGATAATTTTACCGTCGGATTTCCTTCTTGAATACAACAATACATTACATATTTGAACATATTAGCTTCCATAGCTACTGAAATAAAGCAATTTTTGCATTTTCGACAGTGCCGTTATATGGAAAGTGGGCGTGGTTATGGTCAGATTTTGATAATTTTACCGTCAGATTTCCTTCTTGAATACAACAATACATACCAAATTTGAGCATATTAGATTCCATAGCTACTGAAATATAGCAATTTTTGCATTTTCGACAATTGCCGTTATATGGAAAGTGGGCGTGGTTATGGCCAGATTATCGCTTAAATAGGCATAGTGTAATACGTGTACCAAATTTGAACAAAACCGGGTATGTGGTTCCAGAGATATACATATAAACTCATAAGTGGGCGGTGCCACACCCCCTGTATAAACTTTTGATACAGTCGGATTTCCTGCTCGAATACAATAATACATACCAAATTTGAGCACATTAGCTTCCATAGATACAGAAATATAGCAATTTTTGCATTTTCGACAATTGCCGTTATATGGTAAGTGGGCGTGGTTATGGTCAGATTTTGATTATTTTACCGTCGGATTTCCTTCTTGAATACAACAATACATACCAAATATGAGCATATTAGCTTCCATAGCTACTGAAATATAGCAATTTTTGCATTTTCGACTATTGCCGTTATAAGGAAAGTGGGCGTGGTTATGGCCAGATTATGATAATTTTCCAAATATCGCTTAAATAGGCATAGTGTAGTACGTGTACCAAATTTGAAAAACCGGGTATGTGGTTCCAGAGATATACATATAAACTCATAAGTGGGCGGTGCCACACCCCCTGTATACACTTTTGATAACGTCGGATTTCCTTCTTGAATACAACAATGCATACCAAATTTTAGCATATTAGCTTCCATAGATACAGAAATATAGCAATTTTTGCATTTTCGACAATTACCGTTATATGGTCAGATTTTGATAATTTTACCGTCGGACTTCCTTCTTGAATACAACAATACATACCAAATTTGAGCATATGAGCTTCCATAGCTACTGAAATATAGCAATTTTTGCATTTTCGACAATTGCCGTTATATGGAAAGTGGGCGTGGTTATGGCCAGATTATCGCTTAAATAGGCATAGTGTAATACGTGTACCAAATTTGAACAAAACCGGGTATGTGGTTCCAGAGATATACATATAAACTCGTAAGTGGGCGGTGCCACACCCCCTGTAGAAAATTTTGATACAGTCGGATTTCCTTCTTGAATACAACAATACATACTAAATTTGAGCATATTAGCTTCCATAGCTACAGAAATATAGCAATTTTTGCATTTTCGACAATTGCCGTTATATGGAAAGTGGGCGTGGTTATGGTCAGATTTTGATAATTGTGCCGTCGGATTTCCTTCTTGAATACAACAATACATACCAAATTTGAGCATATTAGCTTCCATAGCTACTGAAATATAGCAATTTTTGCATTTTCGACAATTGCCGTTATATGGAAAGTGGGCGTGGTTATGGCCAGATTATCGCTTAAATAGGTATAGTGTAATACGTGTACCAAATTTGAAAAAAACCGGGTATGTGGTTCCAGAGATATACATATAAACTCATAAGTGGGCGGTCCCACACCCCCTGTATACACTTTTGATACCGTCGGATTTCCTTCTTGAATACAACAATACATACCAAATTTGAGCATATTAGCTTCCATAGATACAGAAATATAGCAATTTTTGCATTTTCGACAATTGTAGTTATATGGAAAGTGGGCGTGGTTATGGTCAGATTTTGATAATTTTCCAAATATCGCTTAAATAGGCATAGTGTAATACGCGTACCAAATTTGAACAAAACCGGGTATATGGTTCCAAAGATATACATATAAACTCATAAGTGGGCGGTGCCACACCCCCTGTAGAAAATTTTGATACAGTCGGATTTCCTTCTTGAATACAACAATACATACCAAATTTGAGCATATTAGCTTCCATAGCTACAGAAATATAGCAATTTTTGCATTTTCGACAATTGCCGTTATATGGAAAGTGGGCGTGGTTATGGCCAGATTTTGATAATTTTATTATTGCTTAAATAGGCATAGTGTAATACGTGTACCAAATTTGAACAAAATCGGGTATGTGGTTCCAGAGATATACATCTAACCTCATAAGTGGGCGGTGCCACACCCCCTGTATAAACTTTTGAAACAGTCGGATTTCCTGCTCGAATACAATAATACATACCAAATTTGAGCACATTAGCTTCCATAGATACAGAAATATAGCAATTTTTGCATTTTCGACAATTGCCGTTATATGGAAAGTGGGCGTGGTTATGGTCAGATTTTGATTATTTTACCGTCGGATTTCCTTCTTGAATACAACAATACATACCAAATATGAGCATATTAGCTTCCATAGCTACTGAAATATAGCAATTTTTGCATTTTCGACTATTGCCGTTATATGGAAAGTGGGCGTGGTTATGGCCAGATTATGATAATTTTCCAAATATCGCTTAAATAGGCATGGTGTAATACGTGTACCAAATTTTAACAAAACCGGGTATGTGGTTCCAAAGATATACATATAAACTCATAAGTGGGCGGTGCCACACCCCCTGTATAAACTTTTGATACAGTCGGATGTCCTGCTCGAATACAATAATACATACCAAATTTGAGCACATTAGCTTCCATAGATACAGAAATATAGCAATTTTTGCATTTTCGACAATTGCCGTTATATGGAAAGTGGGCGTGGTTATGGTCAAATTTTGATTATTTTACCGTCGGATTTCCTTCTTGAATACAACAATACATACCAAATATGAGCATATTAGCTTCCATAGCTACAGAAATATAGCAATTTTTGCATTTTCGACAATTGCCGTTATATGGAAAGTGGGCGTGGTTATGGCCAGATTTTGATAATTTTATTATCGCTTAAATAGGCATAGTGTAGTACGTGTACCAAATTTGAAAAACCGGGTATGTGGTTCCAGAGATATACATATAAACTCATAAGTGGGCGGTGCCACACCCCCTGTATACACTTTTGATAACGTCGGATTTCCTTCTTGAATACAACAATGCATACCAAATTTGAGCATATTAGCTTCCATAGATACAGAAATATAGCAATTTTTGCATTTTCGACAATTGCCGTTGTATGAAAAGTTGGCGTGGTTATGGTCAGATTTGTATAATTTTCCAAATATCGCTTAAATGGGCATAGTGTAATACGTGTACCAAATTTGAACAAAACCCGGTATGTGGTTCCAGAGATATAGATATAAACTCATAAGCGGGCGGTGCCACACCCCCTGTATAAACTTTAGATACCGTCGGATTTCCCTCTTGAATACAACAATACATACCAAATTTGAGCATATTAGCTTCCATAGCTACAGAAATATAGCAATTTTTACATTTTCGACAATTGCCGTTATATAGAAAGTGGGCGTGGTTATGGTCAGGTTTTGATAATTTTACCGTCGGATTTCCTTCTTGAATACAACAATACATTACAAATTTGAGCATATTAGCTTCCATAGCTACTGAAATAAAGCAATTTTTGCATTTTCGACAGTGCCGTTATATGGAAAGTGGGCGTGGTTATGGTCAGATTATCGCTTAAATAGGCATAGTGTAATACGTGTACCAAATTTGAACAAAATTGGGTGGGTGGTTCCAGAGATATACATATAAACTCATAAGTGGGCGGTGCCACACTCCCTGTATAAACTTTTGATACCGTCGGATTTCCTCCTTGAATACAACAATACATAACAAATTTGAGCATATTAGCTTCGATAGCTACTGAGATATAGCAATTTTTGCATTTTCGACAATTGCCGTTATATGAAAAATGGGCGTAGTTATGGTCAGATTTTGATAATTTTACCGTCGGATTTCCTTCTTGAATACAACAATACATTACAAATTTGAGCATATTAGCTTCCATAGCTACTGAAATAAAGCAATTTTTGCGTTTTCGACAGTGCCGTTATATGGAAAGTGGGCGTGGTTATGGTCAGATTTTGATAATTTTACCGTCGGATTTCCTTCTTGAATACAACAATACATACCAAACTTGAGCATATTAGCTTCCATACTTACTGAAATATAGCAATTTTTGCATTTTTGACAATTGCCGTTATATGGAAAGTGGGCGTGGTTATGGCCAGATTACCGCTTAAATAGGCATAGTGTAATACGTGTACCAAATTTGAACAAAACCGGGTATGTGGTTCCAGAGATATACATATAAACTCATAAGTGGGCGGTGCCACACCCCCTGTAGAAAATTTTGATACAGTCGGATTTCCTTCTTGAATACAACAATACATACCAAATTTGAGCATATTAGCTTCCATAGCTACAGAAATATAGCAATTTTTGCATTTTCGACAATTGCCGTTATATGGAAAGTGGGCGTGGTTATGGCCAGATTTTGATAATTTTATTATTGCTTAAATAGGCATAGTGTAATACGTGTACCAAATTTGAACAAAATCGGGTATGTGGTTCCAGAGATATACATCTAACCTCATAAGTGGGCGGTGCCACACCCCCTGTATAAACTTTTGATACAGTCGGATTTCCTGCTCGAATACAATAATGCATACCAAATTTGAGCACATTAGCTTCCATAGATACAGAAATATAGCAATTTTTGCATTTTCGACAATTGCCGTTATATGGAAAGTGGGCGTGGTTATGGTCAGATTTTGATTATTTTACCGTCGGATTTCCTTCTTGAATACAACAATACATACCAAATATGAGCATATTAGCTTCCATAGCTACTGAAATATAGCAATTTTTGCATTTTCGACTATTGCCGTTATATGGAAAGTGGGCGTGGTTATGGCCAGATTATGATAATTTTCCAAATATCGCTTAAATAGGCATAGTGTAATACGTGTACCAAATTTGAACAAAACCGGGTATGTGGTTCCAAAGATATACATATAAACTCATAAGTGGGCGGTGCCACACCCCCTGTATAAACTTTTGATACAGTCGGATTTCCTGCTCGAATACAATAATACATACCAAATTTGAGCACATTAGCTTCCATAGATACAGAAATATAGCAATTTTTGCATTTTCGACAATTGCCGTTATATGGAAAGTGGGCGTGGTTATGGTCAGATTTTGATTATTTTACCGTCGGATTTCCTTCTTGAATACAACAATACATACCAAATATGAGCATATTAGCTTCCATAGCTACAGAAATATAGCAATTTTTGCATTTTCGACAATTGCCGTTATATGGAAAGTGGGCGTGGTTATGGCCAGATTTTGATAATTTTATTATCGCTTAAATAGGCATAGTGTAGTACGTGTACCAAATTTGAAAAACCGGGTATGTGGTTCCAGAGATATACATATAAACTCATAAGTGGGCGGTGCCACACCCCCTGTATACACTTTTGATAACGTCGGATTTCCTTCTTGAATACAACAATGCATAAACCGGGTATGTGGTTCCAGAGATATACATAAACTTTTGATACCCACGGATTTCCCTCTTGAATACAACAATACATACCAAATTTGAGCATATTAGCTTCCATAGCTACAGAAATATAGCAATTTTTACATTTTCGACAATTGCCGTTATATAGAAAGTGGGCGTGGTTATGGTCAGGTTTTGATAATTTTACCGTCGGATTTCCTTCTTGAATACAACAATACATTACAAATTTGAGCATATTAGCTTCCATAGCTACTGAAATAAAGCAATTTTTGCATTTTCGACAGTGCCGTTATATGGAAAGTGGGCGTGGTTATGGTCAGATTATCGCTTAAATAGGCATAGTGTAATACGTGTACCAAATTTGAACAAAATTGGGTGGGTGGTTCCAGAGATATACATATAAACTCATAAGTGGGCGGTGCCACACTCCCTGTATAAACTTTTGATACCGTCGGATTTCCTCCTTGAATACAACAATACATAACAAATTTGAGCATATTAGCTTCGATAGCTACTGAGATATAGCAATTTTTGCATTTTCGACAATTGCCGTTATATGAAAAGTGGGCGTAGTTATGGTCAGATTTTGATAATTTTACCGTCGGATTTCCTTCTTGAATACAACAATACATTACAAATTTGAGCATATTAGCTTCCATAGCTACTGAAATAAAGCAATTTTTGCGTTTTCGATAGTGCCGTTATATGGAAAGTGGGCGTGGTTATGGTCAGATTTTGATAATTTTACCGTCGGCTTTCCTTCTTGAATACAACAATACATACCAAATTTGAGCATATCAACTTCCATAGCTACTGAAATATAGCAATTTTTGCATTTTCGACAATTGCCGTTATATGGAAAGTGGGCGTGGTTATGGCCAGATTATCGCTTAAATAGGCATAGTGTAATACGTGTACCAAATTTGAACAAAACCGGGTATGTGGTTCCAGAGATATACATATAAACTCATAAGTGGGCGGTGCCACACCCCCTGTAGAAAATTTTGATACAGTCGGATTTCCTTCTTGAATACAACAATACATACCAAATTTGAGCATATTAGCTTCCATAGCTACAGAAATATAGCAATTTTTGCATTTTCGACAATTGCCGTTATATGGACAGTGGGCGTGGTTATAGCCAGATTTTGATAATTTTATTATCGCTTAAATAGGCATAGTGTAATACGTGTACCAAATTTGAACAAAATCGGGTATGTGGTTCCAGAGATATACATCTAACCTCATAAGTGGGCGGTGCCACACCCCCTGTATAAACTTTTGATACAGTCGGATTTCCTTCTTGAATACAACAATACATACCAAATTTGAGCATATTAGCTTCCATAGCTACTGAAATATAGCAATTTTTGCATTTTCGACAATTGCCGTTATATGGAAAGTGGGCGTGGTTATGGTCAGATTATGATAATTTTCCAAATATCGCTTAAATAGGCATAGTGTAATACGTGTACCAAATTTGAAAAAAACCGGGTATGTGGTTCCAGAGATATACATATAAACTCATAAGTGGGCGGTCCCACACCCCCTGTATACACTTTGGATACCGTCGGATTTCCTTCTTGAATACAACAATACATACCAAATTTGAGCATATTAGCTTCCATAGATACAGAAATATAGCAATTTTTGCATTTTCGACAATTGCCGTTATATGGAAAGTGGGCGTGGTTATGGTCAGATTATGATAATTTTCCAAATATCGCTTAAATAGGCATAGTGTAATACGTGTACCAAATTTGAACAAAACCGGGTATGTGGTTCCAAAGATATACATATAAACTCATAAGTGGGCGGTGCCACACCCCCTGTAGAAAATTTTGATACAGTCGGATTTCCTTCTTGAATACAACAATACATACCAAATTTGAGCATATTAGCTTCCATAGCTACAGAAATATAGCAATTTTTGCATTTTCGACAATTGCCGTTATATGGAAAGTGGGCGTGGTTATGGCCAGATGTTGATAATTTTTAGTATCGCTTAAATAGGCATAGTGTAATACGTGTACCAAATGTGAACAAAATCGGGTATGTGGTTCCAGAGATATACATCTAACCTCATAAGTGGGCGGTGCCACACCCCCTGTATAAACTTTTGATACAGTCGGATTTCCTGCTCGAATACAATAATATATACCAAATTTGAGCATATTAGCTTCGATAGCTACTGAGATATAGCAATTTTTGCATTTTCGACTATTGCCGTTATATGGCAAGTGGGCGTGGTTATGGCCAGATTTTGATTATTTAACCGTCGGATTTCCTTCTTGAATACAACAATACATACCAAATATGAGCATATTAGCTTCCATAGCTACTGAAATATAGCAATTTTTGCATTTTCGACTATTGCCGTTATATGGAAAGTGGGCGTGGTTATGGCCAGATTATGATAATTTTCCAAATATCGCTTAAATAGGCATAGTGTAGTACGTGTACCAAATTTGAAAAACCGGGTATGTGGTTCCAGAGATATACATATAAACTCATAAGTGGGCGGTGCCACACCCCCTGTAGAAAATTTTGATAAAGTCGGATTTCCTTCTTGAATACAACAATACATACCAAATTTAAGCATATTAGCTTCCAAAGCTACATAAATATAGCAATTTTTGCATTTTCGACAATTGCCGTTATATGGAAAGTGGGTGTGGTTATGGCCAGATTTTGATAATTTTATTATCGCTTAAATAGGCATAGTGTAATACGTGTACCAAATTTGAACAAAATCGGGTATGTGGTTCCAGAGATATACATCTAACCTCATAAGTGGGCGGTGCCACACCCCCTGTATAAACTTTTGATACAGTCGGATTTCCTGCTCGAATACAATAATACATACCAAATTTGAGCACATTAGCTTCCATAGATACAGAAATATAGCAATTTTTGCATTTTCGACAATTGCCGTTATATGGAAAGTGGGCGTGGTTATGGTCAGATTTTGATTATTTTACCGTCGGATTTCCTTCTTGAATACAACAATACATACCAAATTTGAGCATATTAGCTTCCATAGCTACAGAAATATAGCAATTTTTGCATTTTCGACAATTGCCGTTATATGGAAAATGGGCGTGGTTATGGCCAGGTTTTGATAATTTTACCGTCGGATTTCCTTCTTGAATACAACAATACATTACAAATTTGAGCATATTAGCTTCCATAGCTACTGAAATAAAGCAATTTTTGCATTTTCGACAGTGCCGTTATATGGAAAGTGGGCGTGGTTATGGTCAGATTTTGATAATTTTCCAAATATCGCTTAAATAGTCATAGTGTAATACATGTACCAAATTTGAACAACATCGGGTATGTGGTTCCAGAGATATACATACATATAAACTCATAAGTGGGCGGTGCCACACCCCCTGTATACACTTTTGAAACCGTCGGATTTCCTTCTTGAATACAACAATACATACCAAATTTGAGCATATTAGCTTCCATAGATACAGAAATATAGCAATTTTTGCATTTTTGACAATTGCCGTTATATGGAAAGTGGGCGTGGTTATGGCCAGATTTTGATAATTTTATTATCGCTTAAATAGGCATAGTGTAATACGTGTACCAAATTTGAACAAAATCGGGTATGTGTTTACAGAGATATACATACATCTAACCTCATAAGTGGGCGGTGCCACACCCTATGTATAAAATTTTGATACCGTCGGATTTCCTTCTTGAATACAACAATACATACCAAATTTGAGCATATTACCTTCCATAGCTACAGAAACATAGCAATTTTTGCATTTTCGACAATTGCCGTTATATGGAAAGTGGGCGTCGTTATGGTCAGATTTTGATAATTTTACCGTCGAATTTCCTTCTTGAATACAACAATACATACCAAATTTGAGCTTATTAGCTTCCATAGCTACTGAAATATAGCAATTTTTGCACTTTAGACAATTGCCGTTATATGGAAAGTGGGCGTGGTTATGGTCAGATTTTGATAATTTTCCAAATATCGCTTAAATACGCATATTGTAATACGTGTACCAAATTTGAACAAAACCGGGTATGTGGTTCCAGAGATATACATATAAACTCATAAGTGGGCGGTGCCACACCCCCTGTAGAAAATTTTGATTCAGTCGGATTTCCTTCTTGAATACAACAATACATACCAAATTTGAGCATATTAGCTTCCATAGCTACAGAAATATAGCAATTTTTGCATTTTCGACAATTGCCGTTATATGGAAAGTGGGCGTGGTTATGGCCAGATTTTGATAATTTTATTATCGCTTAAATAGGCATAGTGTAATACGTGTACCAAATTTGAACAAAATCGGGTATGTGGTTCCAGAGATATACATCTAACCTCATAAGTGGGCGGTGCCACACCCCCTGTATAAACTTTTGATACAGTCGGATTTCCTGCTCGAATACAATAATACATTTCAAATTTGAGCACATTAGCTTCCATAGATACAGAAATATAGCAAGTTTTGCATTTTCGACAATTGCCGTTATATGGAAAGTGGGCGTGGTTATGGTCTGATTTTGATTATTTTACCGTCGGATTTCCTTCTTGAATACAACAATACATACCAAATATGAGCATATTAACTTCCATAGCTACTGAAATATAGCAATTTTTGCATTTTCGACTATTGCCGTTATATGGAAAGTGGGCGTGGTTATGGCCAGATTATGATAATTTTCCAAATATCGCTTAAATAGGCATAGTGTAGTACGTGTACCAAATTTGAAAAACCGGGTATGTGGTTCCAGAGATATACATATAAACTCATAAGTGGGCGGTGCCACACCCCCTGTATACACTTTTGATAACGTCGGATTTCCTTCTTGAATACAACAATGCATACCAAATTTGAGCATATTAGCTTCCATAGATACAGAAATATAGCAATTTTTGCATTTTCGACAATTGCCGTTGTATGAAAAGTTGGTGTGGTTATGGTCAGATTTGTATAATTTTCCAAATATCGCTTAAATAGGCATAGTGTAATACGTGTACCAAATTTGAACAAAACCGGTTATGTGGTTCCAGAGATATACATATAAACTCATAAGCGGGCGGTGCCACACCCCCTGTATAAACTTTTGATACCGTCGGATTTCCCTCTTGAATACAACAATACATACCAAATTTGAGCATATTAGCTTCCATAGCTACAGAAATATAGCAATTTTTACATTTTCGACAATTGCCGTTATATGGAAAGTGGGCGTGGTTATGGTCAGATTTTGATAATTTTACCGTCGGATTTCCTTCTTGAATACAACAATACATTACAAATTTGAGCATATTAGCTTCCATAGCTACTGAAATAAAGCAATTTTTGCATTTTCGACAGTGCCGTTATATGGAAAGTGGGCGTGGTTATGGTCAGATTTTGATAATTTTACCGTCGGATTTCCTTCTTGAATACAACAATACATACCAAATTTGAGCATATTAGCTTCCATAGCTACTGAAATATAGCAATTTTTGCATTTTCGACAATTGCCGTTTTATGGAAAGTGGGCGTGGTTATGGCCAGTTTATCGCTTAAATAGGCATAGTGTAATACGTGTACCAAATTTGAACAAAATCGAGTATGTGGTTCCAGAGATATACATATAAACTCATAAGTGGGCGGTGCCACACTCCCTGTATAAACTTTTGATACCGTCGGATTTCCTCCTTGAATACAACAATACATAAATATTTGAGCATATTAGCTTCGATAGCTACTGAGATATAGCAATTTTTGCATTTTCGACAGTGCCGTTATATGGAAAGTGGGCGTGGTTATGGTCAGATTTTGATAATTTTACCGTCGGATTTCCTTCTTGAATACAACAATACATACCAAATTTGAGCATATTAGCTTCCATAGCTACTGAAATAAAGCAATTTTTGCATTTTCGACAATTGCCGTTATATGGAAAGTGGGCGTGGTTATGGCCAGATTATCGCTTAAATAGGCATAGTGTAATACGTGTACCAAATTTGAACAAAACCGGGTATGTGGTTCCAGAGATATACATATAAACTCATAAGTGGGCGGTGCCACACCCCCTGTAGAAAATTTTGATACAGTCGGATTTCCTTCTTGAATACAACAATACATACCAAATTTGAGCATATTAGCTTCCATAGCTACAGAAATATAGCAATTTTTGCATTTTCGACAATTGCCGTTATATGGAAAGTGGGCGTGGTTATGGCCAGATTTTGATAATTTTATTATCGCTTAAATAGGCATAGTGTAATACGTGTACCAAATTTGAACAAAATCGGGTATTTGGTTCCAGAGATATACATCTAACCTCATAAGTGGGCGGTGCCGCACCCCCTGTATAAACTTTTGATACAGTCGGATTTCCTGCTCGAATACAATAATACATACCAAATTTGAGTACATTAGCTTCCATAGATACAGAAATATAGCAATTTTTGCATTTTCGACAATTGCCGTTATATGGAAAGTGGGCGTGGTTATGGTCAGATTTTGATTATTTTACCATCGGATTTCCTTCTTGAATACAACAATACATACCAAATATGAGCATATTAGCTTCCATAGCTACTGAAATATAGCAATTTTTGCATTTTCGACAATTGCCGTTATATGGAAAGTGGGCGTGGTTATGGCCAGATTATGATAATTTTCCAAATATCGCTTAAATACGCATAGTGTAGTACGTGTACCAAATTTGAAAAACCGGGTATGTGTTTCCAGAGATAAACATATAAACTCATAAGTGGGCGGTGCCACACCCCCTGTATACACTTTTGATAACGTCGGATTTCCTTCTTGAATACAACAATACATACCAAATTTGAGCATATTAGCTTCCATAGATACAGAAATATAGCAATTTTTGCATTTTCGACAATTGCCGTTATATGGAAAGTGGGCGTGGTTATGGTCAGACTTTGATAATTTTATAAATATCGCTTAAATAGGCATAGTGTAATACGTGTACCAAATTTGAACAAAACCGGGTAAGTGGTTCCAAAGATATACATATAAACTCATAAGTGGGCGGTGCCACACCCCCTGTAGAAAATTTTGATACAGTCGGATTTCCTTCTTGAATACAACAATACATACCAAATTTGAGCATATTAGCTTCCATAGCTACTGAAATATAGCAATTTTTGCATTTTCGACAATTGCCGTTATATGGAAAGTGGGCGTGGTTATGGCCAGATTTTGATAATTTTATTATCGCTTAAATAGGCATAGTGTAATACGTGTACCAAATTTGAACAAAATCGGGTATGTGGTTCCAGAGATATACATCTAACCTCATAAATGGGCGGTGCCACACCCCCTGTATAAACTTTTGATACAGTCGGATTTCCTGCTCCAATACAATAATACATACCAAATTTGAGCACATTAGCTTCCATAGATACAGAAATATAGCAATTTTTGCATTTTCGACAATTGCCATTATATGGTAAGTGGGCGTGGTTATGGTCAGATTTTGATTATTTTACCGTCGGATTTCCTTCTTGAATACAACAATACATACCAAATATGAGCATATTAGCTTCCATAGCTACTGAAATATAGCAATTTTTGCATTTTCGACAATTGCCGTTATATGGAAAGTGGGCGTGGTTATGGCCAGATTTTGATAATTTTATTATCGCTTAAATAGGCATAGTGTAATACGTGTACCAAATTTGAACAAAATCGGGTATGTGGTTCCAGAGATATACATCTAACCTCATAAGTGGGCGGTGCCACACCCCCTGTATAAACTTTTGATACAGTCGGATTTCCTGCTCGAATACAATAATACATACCAAATTTGAGCACATTAGCTTCCATAGATACAGAAATATAGCAATTTTTGCATTTTCGACAATTGCCGTTATATGGAAAGTGGGCGTGGTTATGGTCAGATTTTGATTATTTTACCGTCGGATTTCCTTCTTGAATACAACAATACATACCAAATTTGAGCATATTAGCTTCCATAGCTACTGAAATATAGCAATTTTTGCATTTTCGACAATTGCCGTTATATGGAAAGTGGGCGTGGTTATGGCCAGATTATCGCTTAAATAGGCATAGTGTAATGCGTGTACCAAATTTGAACAAAATTGGGTGGGTGGTTCCAGAGATATACATATAAACTCATAAGTGGGCGGTGCCACACTCCCTGTATAAACTTTTGATACCGTCGGATTTCCTCCTTGAATACAACAATACATAACAAATTTGAGCATATTAGCTTCGATAGCTACTGAGATATAGCAATTTTTGCATTTTCGACAATTGCCGTTATATGGAAAGTGGGCGTGGTTATGGTCAGATTTTGATAATTTTACCGTCGGATTTCCTTCTTGAATACAACAATACATTACAAATTTGAGCATATTAGCTTCCATAGCTACTGAAATAAAGCAATTTTTGCATTTTCGACAGTGCCGTTATATGGAAAGTGGGCGTGGTTATGGTCAGATTTTGATAATTTTACCGTCGGATTTCCTTCTTGAATACAACAATACATACCAAATTTGAGCATATTAGCTTCCATAGCTACTGAAATATAGCAATTTTTGCATTTTCGACAATTGCCGTTATATGGAAAGTTGGCGTGGTTGTGGCCAGATTATCGCTTAAATAGGCATAGTGTAATACGTGTACCAAATTTGAACAAAACCGGGTATGTGGTTCCAGAGATATACATAGAAACTCATAAGTGGGCGGTGCCACACCCCCTGTAGAAAATTTTGATACAGTCGGATTTCCTTCTTGAATACAACAATACATACCAAATTTGAGCATATTAGCTTCCATAGCTACAGAAATATAGAAATTTTTGCATTTTCGACAATTGCCGTTATATGGAAAGTGGGCGTGGTTATGGCCAGATTTTGATAATTTTATTATCGCTTAAATAGGCATAGTGTAATACGTGTACCAAATTTGAACAAAATCGGGTATGTGGTTCCAGAGATATACATCTAACCTCATAAGTGGGCGGTGCCACACCCCCTGTATAAACTTTTGATACAGTCGGATTTCCTGCTCCAATACAATAATACATACCAAATTTGAGCACATTAGCTTCCATAGATACAGAAATATAGCAATTTTTGCATTTTCGACAATTGCCGTTATATGGTAAGTGGGCGTGGTTATGGTCAGATTTTGATTATTTTACCGTCGGATTTCCTTCTTGAATACAACAATACATACCAAATATGAGCATATTAGCTTCCATAGCTACTGAAATATAGCAATTTTTGCATTTTCGACTATTGCCGTTATATGGAAAGTGGGCGTGGTTATGGCCAGATTATGATAATTTTCCAAATATCGCTTAAATAGGCATAGTGTAGTATGTGTACCAAATTTGAAAAACCGGGTATGTGGTTCCAGAGATATACATATAAACTCATAAGTGGGCGGTGCCACACCCCCTGTATACACTTTTGATAACGTCGGATTTCCTTCTTGAATACAACAATGCATACCAAATTTGAGCATATTAGCTTCCATAGATACAGAAATATAGCAATTTTTGCATTTTCGACAATTGCCGTTATATGGAAAGTGGGCGTGGTTATGGTCAGCTTTTGATAATTTTACCGTCGGATTTCCTTCTTGAACACAACAATACATACCAAATTTGAGCATATTAGCTTCCATAGCTACTGAAATATAGCAATTTTTGCATTTTCGACAATTGCCGTTATATGGAAATTGGGCGTGGTTATGGCCAGATTATGATAATTTTCCAAATATCGCTTAAATAGGCATAGTGTAGTACGTGTACCAAATTTGAAAAACCGGGTATGTGGTTCCAGAGATATACATATAAACTCATAAGTGGGCGGTGCCACACCCCCTGTATACACTTTTGATAACGTCGGATTTCCTTCTTGAATACAACAATGCATACCAAATTTGAGCATATTAGCTTCCATAGATACAGAAATATAGCAATTTTTGCATTTTCGACAATTGCCGTTATATGGAAAGTGGGCGTGGTTATGGTCAGATTTTGATAATTTTACCGTCGGATTTCCTTCTTGAACACAACAATACATACCAAATTTGAGCATATTAGCTTCCATAGCTACTGAAATATAGCAATTTTTGCATTTTCGACAATTGCCGTTATATGGAAAGTGGGCGTGGTTATGGCCAGATTATGATAATTTTCCAAATATCGCTTAAATAGGCATAGTGTAATACGTGTACCAAATTTGAAAAAAACCGGGTATGTGGTTCCAGAGATATACATATAAACTCATAAGTGGGCGGTCCCACACCCCCTGTATACACTTTTGATACCGTCGGATTTCCTTCTTGAATACAACAATACATACCAAATTTGAGCATATTAGCTTCCATAGATACAGAAATATAGCAATTTTTGCATTTTCGACAATTGCCGTTATATGGAAAGTGGGCGTGGTTATGGTCAGATTTTGATAATTTTCCAAATATCGCTTAAATAGGCATAGTGTAATACGTGTACCAAATTTGAACAAAACCGGGTATGTGGTTCCACAGATATACATATAAACTCATAAGTGGGCGGTGCCACTCCCCCTGTAGAAAATTTTGATACAGTCGGATTTCCTTCTTGAATACAACAATACATACCAAATTTGAGCATATTAGCTTCCATAGCTACAGAAATATAGCAATTTTTGCATTTTCGACAATTGCCGTTATATGGAAAGTGGGCGTGGTTATGGCCAGATTTTGATAATTTTACTATCGCTTAAATATGCATAGTGTAATACGTGTACCAAATTTGAACAAAATCGGGTATGTGGTTCCAGAGATATACATCTAACCTCATAAGTGGGCGGTGCCACACGCCCTGTATAAACTTTTGATACAGTCGGATTTCCTGCTCGAATACAATAATACATACCAAATTTGAGCACATTAGCTTCCATAGATACAGAAATATAGCAATTTTTGCATTTTCGACAATTGCCGTTATATGGAAAGTGGGCGTGGTTATGGTCAGATTTTGATTATTTTACCGTCGGATTTCCTTCTTGAATACAACAATACATACCAAATATGAGCATATTAGCTTCCATAGCTACTGAAATATAGCAATTTTTGCATTTTCGACTATTGCCGTTATATGGAAAGTGGGCGTGGTTATGGCCAGATTATGATAATTTTCCAAATATCGCTTAAATAGGCATAGTGTAGTACGTGTACCAAATTTGAAAAACCGGGTATGTTGTTCCAGAGATATACATATAAACTCATAAGTGGGCGGTGCCACACCCCCTGTATACACTTTTGATAACGTCGGATTTCCTTCTTGAATACAACAATGCATACCAAATTTGAGCATATTAGCTTCCATAGATACAGAAATATAGCAATTTTTGCATTTTCGACAATTGCCGTTGTATGAAAAGTTGGCGTGGTTATAGTCAGATTTGTATAATTTTCCAAATATCGGTTAAATAGGCATAGTGTAATACGTGTACCAAATTTGAACAAAACCGGGTATGTGGCTCCAGATATACATGTAAACTCATAAACGGGTGGTGCCACACCCCCTGTATAAACTTTTGATACCGTCGGATTTCCCTCTTGAATACAACAATACATACCAAATTTGAGCATATTAGCTTCCATAGCTACAGAAATATAGCAATTTTTACATTTTTGACAATTGCCGTTATATAGAAAGTGGGCGTGGTTATGGTCAGGTTTTAATAATTTTACCGTCGGATTTCCTTCTTGAATACAACAATACATTACAAATTTGAGCATATTAGCTTCCATAGCTACTGAAATAAAGCAATTTTTGCATTTTCGACAGTGCCGTTATATGGAAAGTGGGCGTGGTTATGGTCAGACTTTGATAATTTTACCGTCGGATTTCCTTCTTGAATACAACAATACATACCAAATTTGAGCATATTAGCTTCGATAGCTACATAAATATAGCAATTTTTGCATTTTCGACAATTGCCGTTATATGGAAAGTGGGCGTGGTTATGGCCAGATTATCGCTTAAATAGGCATAGTGTAATACGTGCACCAAATTTGAACAAAATTGGGTGGGTGGTTCCAGAGATATACATATAAACTCATAAGTGGGCGGTGCCACACTCCCTGTATAAACTTTTGATACCGTCGGATTTCCTTCTTGAATACAACAATACATAACAAATTTGAGCATATTAGCTTTGATAGCTACTGAGATATAGCAATTTTTGCATTTTCGACAATTGCCGTTATATGGAAAGTGGGCGTGGTTATGGTCAGATTTTGATAATTTTACCGTCGGATTTCCTTCTTGAATACAACAATACATTACAAATTTGAGCATATTAGCTTCCATAGCTACTGAAATAAAGCAATTTTTGCATTTTCGACAGTGCCGTTATATGGAAAGTGGGCGTGGTTATGGTCAGATTTTGATAATTTTACCGTCGGATTTCCTTCTTGAATACAACAATACATACCAAATTTGAGCATATTAGCCTCCATAGCTACTGAAATATAGCAATTTTTGCATTTTCGACAATTGCCGTTATATGGAAAGTGGGCGTGGTTATGGCCAGATTATCGCTTAAATAGGCATAGTGTAATACGTGTACCAAATTTGAACAAAACCGGGTATGTGGTTCCAGAGATATACATATAAACTCATAAGTGGGCGGTGCCACACCCCCTGTAGAAAATTTTGATACAGTCGGATTTCCTTCTTGAATACAACAATACATACCAAATTTGAGCATATTAGCTTCCATAGCTACAGAAATATAGCAATTTTTGCATTTTCGACAATTGCCGTTATATGGAAAGTGGGTGTGGTTATGGCCAGATTTTGATAATTTTATTATCGCTTAAATAGGCATAGTGTAATACGTGTACCAAATTTGAACAAAATCGGGTATGTGGTTCCAGAGATATACATCTAACCTCATAAGTGGGCGGTGCCACACCCCCTGTATAAACTTTTTACACAGTCGGATTTCCTGCTCGAATACAATAATACATACCAAATTTGAGCACATTAGCTTCCATAGATACAGAAATATAGCAATTTTTGCATTTTCGACAATTGCCGTTATATGGAAAGTGGGCGTGGTTATGGTCAGATTTTGATTATTTTGCCGTCGGATTTCCTTCTTGAATACAACAATACATACCAAATATGAGCATATTAGCTTCCATAGCTACTGAAATATAGCAATTTTTGCATTTTCGACTATTGCCGTTATATGGAAAGTGGGCGTGGTTATGGTCAGATTTTGATAATTTTCCAAATATCGCTTAAATAGTCATAGTGTAATACATGTACCAAAGTTGAACAAAATCGGGTATGTGGTTCCAGAGATATACATACATATAAACTCATAAGTCGGCGGTGCCACACCCCCTGTATACACTTTTGATACCGTCGTATTTCCTTCTTGAATACAACTTAACATTACAAATTTGAGCATTTTAGCTTCCATAGCTACTGAAATATAGCAATTTTTGAATTTTTTTTTACAATTGCCGTTATATGGAAAGTGGGCGTGGTTATGGCCAGATTTTTCATTTTCCAAATATCGCTTAAATAGGCATAGTGTAATACGTGTACCAAATTTGAACAAAATCGGGTGGGTGGTTCCAGAGACATATAAACTTATAAGTGGGCGGTGCCACACCCCCTGTATACACTTTTGATACCGTCGGATTTCCTTCTTGAATACAACAATACATACCAAATTTGAGCATATTAGCTTACATAGATACAGAAATATAGCTATATATACATATAAACTCATAAGTGGGCGGTGCCACACCCCCTGTATAACTTTTGATACCGTCGGATTTCCTTCTTGAATACAACAATACATACCAAATTTGAGCATATTAGCTTCCATAGATACAGAAATATAGCAATTTTTGCATTTTCGTCAATTGCCGTTATATGGAAAGTGGGCGTGGTTATGGTCAGATTTTGATAATTTTCCAAATATCGCTTAAATAGTCATAGTGTAATACATGTACCAAATTTGAACAAAATCGGGTATGTGGTTCCAGAGATATACATACATATAAACTCATAAGTGGGCGGTGCCACACCCACTGTATACACTTTTGAAACCGTCGGATTTCCTTCTTGAATACAACAATACATACCAAATTTGAGCATATTAGCTTCCATAGCTACAGAAATATAGCAATTTTTGCATTTTCGACAATTGCCGTTATATGGAAAGTGGGCGTGGTTATGGCCAGATTTTGATAATTTTATTATCGCTTAAATAGGCATAGTGTAATACGTGTACCAAATTTGAACAAAATCGGGTATGTGGTTCCAGAGATATACATCTAACCTCATAAGTGGGCGGTGCCACACCCCCTGTATAAACTTTTGATACAGTCGGATTTCCTGCTCGAATACAATAATACATACCAAATTTGAGCACATTAGCTTCCATAGATACAGAAATATAGCAATTTTCGCATTTTCGACAATTGCCGTTATATGGAAAGTGGGCGTGGTTATGGTCAGATTTTGATAATTTTACAGTCGGATTTCCTTCTTGAATACAACAATACATACCAAATTTGAGCATATTAGCTTCCATAGCTACTGAAATATAGCAATTTTTGCATTTTCGGCTATTGCCGTTATATGGAAAGTGGGCGTGGTTATGGCCTGATTATGATAATTTTCCAAATATCGCTTAAATAGGCATAGTGAAGTACGTGTACCAAATTTGAAAAAACCGGGTATGTGGTTCCAGAGATATACATATACACTCATAAGTGGGCGGTGCCACACCCCCTGTATACACTTTTGATACCGTCGGATTTCCTTCTTGAATACAACAATACATACCAAATTTGAGCATATTAGCTTCCATAGATACAGAAATATAGCAATTTTTGCATTTTCGACAATTGCCGTTATATGGAAAGTGGGCGTGGTTATGGCCAGATTTTGATAATTTTATTATCGCTTAATTAGGCATAGTGTAATACGTGTACCAAATTTGAACAAAATCGGGTATGTGTTTCCAGAGATATACATCTAACCTCATAAGTGGGCGGTGCCACACCCCCTGTATAAACTTTTGATACCGTCGGATTTCCTTCTTGACTACAACAATCTATTACAAATTTGAGCATATTAGCTTCCATAGCTACAGAAATATAGCAATTTTTGCATTTTCGACAATTGCCGTTATATGGAAAGTGGGCGTGGTTATGGTCAGATTTTGAAAATTTTCCAAATATCGCTTAAATAGGCATAGTGTAATACATGTACCAAATTTGAACAAAATCGGTTAGGTGGTTCCAGAGATATACATATAAACCAATGTTGTCCAATGCAATAGTATGTAGCTTTCACTTGTGTGCGTAAAGCGTTGCTGCAAACTGTGTTGGCAGAAAAGTACACTGAATAAATAATGAGCAATTTTTTTTTTTTTTATGTTGATGAAAATGATTTAAGTTCAATCTGTACAAATGTTGATCAGTGCGTTTTCCATTACTTTGTCCACATTTATCTCATTTTTTTGTAAAAGCAGACTTGATCGTTCGGTACCTAAAATTAAATCATACTGATTGTGGGAGGATTCATAATGTCTACATAATGCATAACGTGTAAGATGTGCAATCATTTTATTACAAATGAGGCAATGGGCTTCTCCCTCCATATTTTCAACAAAAAAAAAATAATTTGTCTCCCATTCAATTTTAAAAATTTTTATAAATTACGCAGGGGGTATTTTCTGGCAGTGTAAAAAATTCAACTTGCGCATACGTGCTAGCTCACAGAATTCTGAAACGCAACTGAAATAATTAGCTTCGCCATACGCTGCTGCCGAACCAAGCTCTTCATAGATATACGAGCAGTTTACTGGCTCTTTCGTTTTTTCTGAAGCTGGCAGAAGAGTATACGTGTGAGTATACGTGTTTGACGTCGTAGCAGCTAGCCTATGCCCCGGGCATAGGAAAAATGCATTTTGGCCGACACTGATATAAACTCATAAGTGGGCGGTGCCACACCCCCTGTATAAACTTTTGATACCGTCGGATTTCCTTCTTGAATACAACAATACATTACAAATTTGAGCATATTAGCTTCCATAGCTACTGAAATAAAGCAATTTTTGCATTTTCGACAGTGCCGTTATATGGAAAGTGGGCGTGGTTATGGTCAGATTTTGATAATTTTACCGTCGGATTTCCTTCTTGAATACAACAATACATACCAAATTTGAGCATATTAGCTTCCATAGCTACCAGCAGATTATAGCTTAAATAGGCATAGTGTAATACGTGTACCAAATTTGAACAAAATCGGGTGGGTGGTTCCAGAGATATACATATAAACTCATAAGTGGGCGGTGCCACACTCCCTGTATAAACTTTGAATACCGTCGGATTTCCTTCTTGAATACAACAATACATAACAAATTTGAGCATATTAGCTTCGATAGCTACTGAAATATAGCAATTTTTGCATTTTCGACAATTGCCGTTATATGGAAAGTGGGCGTGGTTATGGCCAGATTTTGATAATTTTGCTAATATCGCTTAAATAGGCATAGTGTAATACGTGTACCAAATTTGAACAAAATCGGGTATGTGTTTCCAGAGATATACATCTAACCTCATAAGTGGGCGGTGCCACACCCCCTGTATAAACTTTTGATACCGTCGGATTTCCTTCTTGACTACAACAATACATACCAAATTTGAGCATATTAGCTTCCATAGCTACAGATATATAGCAATTTTTGCATTTTCGACAATTGCCGTTATATGGAAAGTGGGCGTGGTTATGGTCAGATTTTGATAATTTTACCGTCGGATTTCCTTCTTGAATATAACAAAACATAACGAATTTGAGCATATTAGCTTCCATAGCTACTGAAATATAGCATTTTTTGCATTTTCGACAATTGCCGTTATATGGAAAGTGGGCGTGGTTATGGCCAGATTATGATAATTTTCCAAATATCGCTTAAATAGGCATAGTGTAATACGTGTACCAAATTTAAAAAAAACCGGGTATGTGGTTCCAGAAATATACATATAAACTCATAAGTGGGCGGTGCCACACCCCCTGTATACACTTTTGATACCGTCGGATTTCCTTCTTGAATACAACAATACATACCAAATTTGAGCATATTAGCTTCCATAGATACAGAAATATAGCAATTTTTGCATTTTCGACAATTGCCGTTATATGGAAAGTGGGCGTGGTTATGGTGAGATTTTGATAATTTTCCAAATATCGCTTAAATAGGCATAGTGTAATACGTGTACCAAATTTGAACAAAACCGGGTATGTGGTTCCAGAGATATACATATAAACTCATAAGTGGGCGGTGCCACACCCCCTGTATAAACTTTTGATACCGTCGGATTTCCTTCTTGAATACAACAATACATACCAAATTTGCATTTTCGACAATTGCCGTTATATGGAAAGTGGGCATAGTTATGGCCTGATTATGATAATTTTCCAAATATCGCTTAAATAGGCATAGTGAAGTACGTGTACCAAATTTGAAAAAACCGGGTATGTGGTTCCAGAGATATACATATACACTCATAAGTGGGCGGTGCCACACCCCCTGTATAAACTTTTGATACCGTCGGATTTCCTTCTTGACTACAACAATCTATTACAAATTTGAGCATATTAGCTTCCATAGCTACAGAAATATAGCAATTTTTGCATTTTCGACAATTGCCGTTATATGGAAAGTGGGCGTGGTTATGGTCAGATTTTGATAATTTTACCGTCGGATTTCCTTCTTGAATACAACAATACATACCAAGTTTGCATTTTCGACAATTGCCGTTATATGGAAAGTGGGCATAGTTATGGCCTGATTATGATAATTTTCCAAATATCGCTTAAATAGGCATAGTGAAGTCCGTGTACCAAATTTGAAAAAACCGGGTATGTGGTTCCAGAGATATACATATACACTCATAAGTGGGCGGTGCCACACCCCCTGTATACACTTTTGATACCGTCGGATTTCCTTCTTGAATACAACAATACATACCAAATTTGAGCATATTAGCTTCCATAGATACAGAAATATAGCAATTTTTGCATTTTCGACAATTGCCGTTATATGGAAAGTGGGCGTGGTTATGGCCAGATTTTGATAATTTTATTATCGCTTAATTAGGCATAGTGTAATACGTGTACCAAATTTGAACAAAATCGGGTATGTGTTTCCAGAGATATACATCTAACCTCATAAGTGGGCGGTGCCACACCCCCTGTATAAACTTTTGATACCGTCGGATTTCCTTCTTGACTACAACAATCTATTACAAATTTGAGCATATTAGCTTCCATAGCTACAGAAATATAGCAATTTTTGCATTTTCGACAATTGCCGTTATATGGAAAGTGGGCGTGGTTATGGTCAGATTTTGATAATTTTACCGTCGGATTTCCTTCTTGAATACAACAATACATACCAAATTTGAGCATGTTAGCTTCCATAGCTACTGAAATATAGCAATTTTTGCATTTTCGACAATTGCCGTTATATGGAAAGTGGGCGTGGTTATTGCCAGATTATGATAATTTTTCAAATATCGCTTAAATAGGCATAGTGTAATACGTGTACCAAATTTGAAAAAAACGGGTATGTGGTTCCAGAGATACCGTCGGATTTCCTTCTTGAATATAACAAAACATACCAAATTTGAGCATATTAGCTTCCATAGCTACTGAAATATAGCAATTTTTGCATTTTCGACAATTGCCGTTATATGGAAAGTGGGCGTGGTTATGGCCAGATTATGATAATTTTCCAAATATCGCTTAAATAGGCATAGTGTAATACGTGTACCAAATTTGAAAAAAGCCGGGTATGTGGTTCCAGAAATATACATATAAACTCATAAGTGGGCGGTGCCACACCCCCTGTATACACTTTTGATACCGTCGGATTTCCTTCTTGAATACAACAATACATACAAAATTTGAGCATATTAGCTTCCATAGATACAGAAATATAGCAATTTTTGCATTTTCGACAATTGCCGTTATATGGAAAGTGGGCGTGGTTATGGTGAGATTTTGATAATTTTCCAAATATCGCTTAAATAGGCATAGTGTAATACGTGTACCAAATTTGAACAAAACCGGGTATGTGGTTCCAGAGATATACATATAAACTCATAAGTGGGCGGTGCCACACCCCCTGTATAAACTTTTGATACCGTCGGATTTCCTTCTTGAATACAACAATACATACCAAATTTGCATTTTCGACAATTGCCGTTATATGGAAAGTGGGCATGGTTATGGTCAGATTTTGATAATTTTCCAAATATCGCTTAAATAGGCATAGTGTAATACATGTACCGAATTTGAACAAAATCGGTTAGGTGGTTCCAGAGATATACATATAAACTCATAAGTGGGCGGTGCCACACCCCCTGTATAAACTTTTGATACAGTCGGATTTCCTTCTTGAATACACAATACATACCAAATTTGAGCATATTAGCTTCCATAGATACAGAAATATAGCAATTTTTGCATTTTCGACAATTGCCGTTATATGGAAAGTGGGCGTGGTTATGGCGAGATTTTGATAATTTTCCAAATATCGCTTAAATAGGCATAGTGTAATACGTGTACCAAATTTGAACAAAATCGGTTAGGTGGTTCCAGAGATATACATACATATAAACTCATAAGTGGGCGGTGCCACACCCCCTGTATAAACTTTTAATACAGTCGGATTTCCTGCTCGAATACAATAATGAATACCAAATTTGAGCACATTAGCTTCTATAGATACAGAAATATAGCAATTTTCGCATTTTCGACAATTGCCGTTATATGGAAAGTCGGCGTGGTTATGGTCAAATTTTGATAATTTTACAGTCGGATTTCCTTCTTGAATACAACAATTCATACCAAATTTGAGCATATTAGCTTCCATAGCTACTGAAATATAGGAATTTTTGCATTTTCGGCTATTGCCGTAATATGGAAAGTGGGCGTGGTTATGGCCAGATTATGATAATTTTCCAAATATCGCTTAAATAGGCATAGTGTAGTACGTGTACCAAATTTGAAAAAACCGGGTATGTGGTTCCAGAGATATACATATACACTCATATGTGGGCGGTGCCACACCCCCTGTATACACTTTTGATACCGTCGGATTTCCTTCTTGAATACAACAGTACATACCAAATTTGAGCATATTAGCTTCCATAGATACAGAAATATAGCAATTTTTGCATTTTCGACAATTGCCGTTATATGGAAAGTGGGCGTGGTTATGGTCAGATTTTGATAATTTTACCGTCGGATTTCCTTCTTGAATACAACAATACATACCAAATTTGAGCATATTAGCTTCCATAGCTACTGAAATATAGCAATTTTTGCATTTTCGACAATTGCCGTTATATGGAAAGTGGGCGTGGTTATGGCCAGATTATGATAATTTTACCGTCGGATTTCCTTCTTGAATACAACAATACATACCAAATTTGAGCATATTAGCTTCCATAGCTACTGAAATATCGCAATTTTTGCGTTTTCGACAATTGCCGTTATATGGAAAGTGGGCGTGGTTATGGCCAGATTATCGCTTAAATAGGCATAGTGTAATACGTGTACCAAATTTGAACAAAATTGGGTGGGTGGTTCCAGAGATATACATATAAACTCATAAGTGGGCGGTGCCACACTCCGTGTATAAACTTTTGATACCGTCGGATTTCCTTCTTGAATACAACAATACATAACAAATTTGAGCATATTAGCTTCGATAGCTACTGAGATATAGCAATTTTTGCATTTTCGACAATTGCCGTTATATGGAAAGTGGGCGTGGTTATGGTCAGATTTGTATAATTTTCCAAATATCGCTTAAATAGGCATAGTGTAATACGTGTACCAAATTTGAACAAAACCGGGTATGTTGTTCCAGAGATATACATATAAGCTCATAAGCGGGCGGTGCCACACCCCCTGTATAAACTTTTGATACCGTCGGATTTCCCTCTTGAATACAACAATACATACCAAATTTGAGCATATTAGCTTCCATAGCATTAGCAATTTTTACATTTTCGACAATTGCCGTTATATAGAAAGTGGGCGTGGTTATGGTCAGGTTTTGATAATTTTACCGTCGGATTTCCTTCTTGAATACAACAATACTTTACAAATTTGAGCATATTAGCTTCCATAGCTACTGAAATAAAGCAATTTTTGCATTTTCGACAGTGCCGTTAAATGGAAAGTGGGCGTGGTTATGGTCAGATTTTGATAATTTTACCGTCGGATTTCCTTCTTGAATACAACAATACATACCAAATTTGAGCACATTAGCTTCCGTAGCTACTGAAATATAGCAATTTTTGCATTTTCGACAATTGCCGTTATATGGAAAGTGGGCGTGGTTATGGCCAGATTATCGCTTAAATAGGCATAGTGTAATACGTGTACCAAATTTGAACAAAATTGGGTGGGTGGTTCCAGAGATATATATATAAACTCATAAGTGGGCGGTGCCACACTCCCTGTATAAACTTTTGATACCGTCGGATTTCCTTCTTGAATACAACAATACATAACAAATTTGAGCATATTAGCTTCGATAGCTACTGAGATATAGCAATTTTTGCATTTTCGACAATTGCCGTTATATGGAAAGTGGGCGTGGTTATGGTCAGATTTTGATAATTTTACCGTCGGATTTCCTTCTTGAATACAACAATACATACCAAATATGAGCATATTAGCTTCCATAGCTACTGAAATATAGCAATTTTTGCATTTTCGACTATTGCCGTTATATGGAAAGTGGGCGTGGTTATGGCCAGATTATGGTAATTTTCCAAATATCGCTTAAATAGGCATAGTGTAGTACGTGTACCAAATTTGAAAAACCGGGTATGTGGTTCCGGAGATATACATATAAACTCTTAAGTGGGCGGTGCCACACCCCCTGTATACACTTTTGATAACGTCGGATTTCCTTCTTGAATTCAACAATGCATACCAAATTTGAGCATATTAGCTTCCATAGATACAGAAATATAGCAATTTTTGCATTTTCGATAATTGCCGTTATATGAAAAGTTGGCGTGGTTATGGTCAGATTTGTATAATTTTCCAAATATCGCTTAAATAGGCATAGTGTAATACGTGTACCAAATTTGAACAAAACCGGGTATGTGGTTCCAGAGATATACATATAAACTCATAAGCGGGCGGTGCCACACCCCCTGTATAGACTTTTAATACCGTCGGATTTCCCTCTTGAATACAACAATACATACCAAATTTGAGCATATTAGCTTCCATAGCTACAGAAATATAGCAATTTTTACATTTTCGACAATTGCCGTTATATGGAAAGTGGGCCTGGTTATGGTCAGATTTTGATAATTTTACCGTCGGATTTCCTTCTTGAATACAACAATACATTACAAATTTGAGCATATTAGCTTCCATAGCTACTGAAATAAAGCACTTTTTGCATTTTCGACAGTGCCGTTATATGGAAAGTGGGCGTGGTTATGGTCAGATTTTGATAATTTTACCGTCGGATTTCCTTCTTGAATACAACAATACATACCAAATTTGAGCATATTAGCTTCCATAGCTACTGAAATATAGCAATTTTTGCATTTTCGATAATTGCCGTTATATGGAAAGTGGGCGTGGTTATGGCCAGATTATCGCTTAAATAGGCATAGTGTAATACGTGTACCAAATTTGAACAAAATTTGGTGGGTGGTTCCAGAGATATACATATAAACTCATAAGTGGGCGGTGCCACACTCCGTGTATAAACTTTTGATACCGTCGGATTTCCTTCTTGAATACAACAATACATAACAAATTTGAGCATATTAGCTTCGATAGCTACTGAGATATAGCAATTTTTGCATTTTCGACAATTGCCGTTATATGGAAAGTGGGCGTGGTTATGGCCAGGTTTTGATAATTTTCCAAATATCGCTTAAATAGGCATAGTGTAATACGTGTACCAAATTTGAACAAAATCGGGTATGTGTTTCCAGAGATATACATCTAACCTCATAAGTGGGCGGTGCCACACCCCCTGTATAAACTTTTGATACCGTCGGATTTCCTTCTTGAATACAACAATACCAACCAAATTTGAGCATATTAGCTTCCATAGCTACAGAAATATAGCAATTTTTGCATTTTTGACTATTGCCGTTATATGGAAAGTGGGCGTGGTTATGGTCAGATTTTGATAATTTTCCAAATATCGCTTAAATAGTCATAGTGTAATACGTGTACCAAATTTGAACAAAATCGGGTATGTGTTTCCAGAGATATACATCTAACCTCATAAGTGGGCGGTGCCACACCCCCTGTATAAACTTTTGATACCGTCGGATTTCCTTCTTGAATACAACAATACCAACCAAATTTGAGCATATTAGCTTCCATAGCTACAGAAATATAGCAATTTTTGCATTTTCGACTATTGCCGTTATATGGAAAGTGGGCGTGGTTATGGTCAGATTTTGATAATTTTCCAAATATCGCTTAAATAGTCATAGTGTAATACGTGTACCAAAGTTGAACAAAATCGGGTATGTGGTTCCAGAGATATACATACATACATATAAACTCATAAGTCGGCGGTGTCACACCCCCTGTATACACTTTTGATACCGTCGGATTTCCTTCTTGAATACAACAATACATAACAAATTTGAGCATATTAGCTTCGATAGCTACTGAAATATAGCAATTTTTGCATTTTGCGTGGTTATGGCCAGATTATGATAATTTTCCAAATATCGCTTAAATAGGCGTGGTTATGGTCAGATTTTGATAATTTTACCGTCGGATTTCCTTCTTGAATACAACAATACATTACAAATTTGAGCATATTAGCTTCCATAGCTACTGAAATAAAGCAATTTTTGCATTTTCGACAGTGCCGTTATATGGAAAGTGGGCGTGGTTATGGTCAGATTTTGATAATTTTACCGTCGGATTTCCTTCTTGAATACAACAATACATACCAAATTTGAGCATATTAGCTTCCATAGCTACTGAAATATAGCAATTTTTGCATTTTCGATAATTGCCGTTATATGGAAAGTGGGCGTGGTTATGGCCAGATTATCGCTTAAATAGGCATAGTGTAATACGTGTACCAAATTTGAACAAAATCGGGTATGTGTTTCCAGAGATATACATCTAACCTCATAAGTGGGCGGTGCCACACCCCCTGTATAAACTTTTGATACCGTCGGATTTCCTTCTTGAATACAACAATACCAACCAAATTTGAGCATATTAGCTTCCATAGCTACAGAAATATAGCAATTTTTGCATTTTCGACTATTGCCGTTATATGGAAAGTGGGCGTGGTTATGGTCAGATTTTGATAATTTTACCGTCGGATTTCCTTCTTGAATACAGCAATACATACCAAATTTGAGCATATTAGCTTCCATAGCTACTGAAATATAGCAATTTTTGCATTTTCGACAATTGCCGTTATATGGAAAGTGGGCGTGGTTATGGCCAGATTATGATAATTTTCCAAATATCGCTTAAATAGGCATAGTGTAATACGTGCACCAAATTTGAAAAAAACCGGGTATGTGGTTCCAGAGATATACATATAAACTCATAAGTGGGCGGTCCCACACCCCCTGTATACACTTTTGATACCGTCGGATTTCCTTCTTGAATACAACAATACATACCAAATTTGAGCATATTAGCTTCCATAGATACAGAAATATAGCAATTTTTGCATTTTCGACTATTGCCGTTATATGGAAAGTGGGCGTGGTTATGGTCAGATTTTGATAATTTTACCGTCGGATTTCCTTCTTGAATACAACAATACATTACAAATTTGAGCATATTAGCTTCCATAGCTACTGAAATAAAGCAATTTTTGCATTTTCGACAGTGCCGTTATATGGAAAGTGGGCGTGGTTATGGTCAGATTTTGATAATTTTACCGTCGGATTTCCTTCTTGAATACAACAATACATACCAAATTTGAGCATATTAGCTTCCATAGCAACTGAAATATAGCAATTTTTGCATTTTCGATAATTGCCGTTATATGGAAAGTGGGCGTGGTTATGGCCAGATTATCGCTTAAATAGGCATAGTGTAATACGTGTACCAAATTTGAACAAAATCGGGTATGTGGTTCCAGTGATATACATATAAACTCATAAGTGGGCGGTGCCACACTCCGTGTATAAACTTTTGATACCGTCGGATTTCCTTCTTGAATACAACAATACATAACAAATTTGAGCATATTAGCTTCGATAGCTACTGAGATATAGCAATTTTTGCATTTTCGACAATTGCCGTTACATGGAAAGTGGGCGTGGTTATGGCCAGGTTTTGATAATTTTCCAAATATCGCTTAAATAGGCATAGTGTAATAGGTGTACCAAATTTGAACAAAATCGGGTATGTGTTTCCAGAGATATACATCTAACCTCATAAGTGGGCGGTGCCACACCCCCTGTTTAAGCTTTTGATACCGTCGGATTTCCTTCTTGAATACAACAATACCAACCAAATTTGAGCATATTAGCTTCCATAGCTACAGAAATATAGCAATTTTTGCATTTTCGACTATTGCCGTTATATGGAAAGTGGGCGTGGTTATGGTCAGATTTTGATAATTTTCCAAATATCGCTTAAATAGTCATAGTGTAATACATGTACCAAATTTGAACAAAATCGGGTATGTGGTTCCAGAGATATACATCCATACATATAAACTCATAAGTCGGCGGTGTCACACCCCCTGTATACACTTTTTATACCGTCGGATTTCCTTCTTGAATACAACAATACATAACAAATTTGAGCATATTAGCTTCGATAGCTACTGAAATATAGCAATTTTTGCATTTTGCGTGGTTATGGCCAGATTATGATAATTTTCCAAATATCGCTTAAATAGGCGTGGTTATGGTCAGATTTTGATAATTTTACCGTCGGATTTCCTTCTTGAATACAACAATACATTTCAAATTTGAGCATATTAGCTTCCATAGCTACTGAAATAAAGCAATTTTTGCATTTTCGACAGTGCCGTTATATGGAAAGTGGGCGTGGTTATGGTCAGATTTTGATAATTTTACCGTCGGATTTCCTTCTTGAATACAACAATACATACCAAATTTGAGCATATTAGCTTCCATAGCTACTGAAATATAGCAATTTTTGCATTTTCGATAATTGCCGTTATATGGAAAGTGGGCGTGGTTATGGCCAGATTATCGCTTAAATAGGCATAGTGTAATACGTGTACCAAATTTGAACAAAATTGGGTGGGTGGTTCCAGAGATATACATATAAACTCGTAAGTGGGCGGTGCCACACTCCGTGTATAAACTTTTGATACCGTCGGATTTCCTTCTTGAATACAACAATACATAACAAATTTGAGCATATTAGCTTCGATAGCTACTGAGATATAGCAATTTTTGCATTTTCGATAATTGCCGTTATATGGAAAGTGGGCGTGGTTATGGCCAGGTTTTGATAATTTTCCAAATATCGCTTAAATAGGCATAGTGTAATACGTGTACCAAATTTGAACAAAATCGGGTATGTGTTTCCAGAGATATACATCTAACCTCATAAGTGGGCGGTGCCACACCCCCTGTATAAACTTTTGATACCGTCGGATTTCCTTCTTGAATACAACAATACCAACCAAATTTGAGCATATTAGCTTCCATAGCTACAGAAATATAGCAATTTTTGCATTTTTGACTATTGCCGTTATATGGAAAGTGGGCGTGGTTATGGTCAGATTTTGATAATTTTCCAAATATCGCTTAAATAGTCATAGTGTAATACGTGTACCAAATTTGAACAAAATCGGGTATGTGTTTCCAGCGATATACATCTAACCTCATAAGTGGGTGGTGCCACACCCCCTGTATAAACTTTTGATACCGTCGGATTTCCTTCTTGAATACAACAATACCAACCAAATTTGAGCATATTAGCTTCCATAGCTACAGAAATATAGCAATTTTTGCATTTTCGACTATTGCCGTTATATGGAAAGTGGGCGTGGTTATGGTCAGATTTTGATAATTTTCCAAATATCGCTTAAATAGTCATAGTGTAATACGTGTACCAAAGTTGAACAAAATCGGGTATGTGGTTCCAGAGATATACATACATACATATAAACTCATAAGTCGGCGGTGTCACACCCCCTGTATGTATACACTTTTGATACCGTCGGATTTCCTTCTTGAATACAACAATACATAACAAATGTGAGCATATTAGCTTCGATAGCTACTGAAATATAGCAATTTTTGCATTTTGCGTGGTTATGGCCAGATTATGATAATTTTCCAAATATCGCTTAAATAGGCGTGGTTATGGTCAGATTTTGATAATTTTACCGTCGGATTTCCTTCTTGAATACAACAATACATTACAAATTTGGGCATATTAGCTTCCATAGCTACTGAAATAAAGCAATTTTTGCATTTTCGACAGTGCCGTTATATGGAAAGTGGGCGTGGTTATGGTCAGATTTTGATAATTTTACCGTCGGATTTCCTTCTTGAATACAACAATACATACCAAATTTGAGCATATTAGCTTCCATAGCTACTGAAATATAGCAATTTTTGCATTTTCGATAATTGCCGTTATATGGAAAGTGGGCGTGGTTATGGCCAGATTATCGCTTAAATAGGCATAGTGTAATACGTGTACCAAATTTGAACAAAATCGGGTATGTGTTTCCAGAGATATACATCTAACCTCATAAGTGGGCGGTGCCACACCCCCTGTATAAACTTTTGATACCGTCGGATTTCCTTCTTGAATACAACAATACCAACCAAATTTGAGCATATTAGCTTCCATAGCTACAGAAATATAGCAATTTTTGCATTTTCGACTATTGCCGTTATATGGAAAGTGGGCGTGGTTATGGTCAGATTTTGAGAATTTTACCGTCGGATTTCCTTCTTGAATACAGCAATACATACCAAATTTGAGCATATTAGCTTCCATAGCTACTGAAATATAGCAATTTTTGCATTTTCGACAATTGCCGTTATATGGAAAGTGGACGTGGTTATGGCCAGATTATGATAATTTTCCAAATATCGCTTAAATAGGCATAGTGTAATACGTGCACCAAATTTGAAAAAAACCGGGTATGTGGTTCCAGAGATATACATATAAACTCATAAGTGGGCGATCCCACACCCCCTGTATACACTTTTGATACCGTCGGATTTCCTTCTTGAATACAACAATACATACCAAATTTGAGCATATTAGCTTCCATAGATACAGAAATATAGCAATTTTTGCATTTTCGACTATTGCCGTTATATGGAAAGTGGGCGTGGTTATGGTCAGATTTTGATAATTTTACCGTCGGATTTCCTTCTTGAATACAACAATACATTACAAATTTGAGCATATTAGCTTCCATAGCTACTGAAATAAAGCAATTTTTGCATTTTCGACAGTGCCGTTATATGGAAAGTGGGCGTGGTTATGGTCAGATTTTGATAATTTTACCGTCGGATTTCCTTCTTGAATACAACAATACATACCAAATTTGAGCATATTAGCTTCCATAGCTACTGAAATATAGCAATTTTTGCATTTTCGATAATTGCCGTTATATGGAAAGTGGGCGTGGTTATGGCCAGATTATCGCTTAAATAGGCATAGTGTAATACGTGTACCAAATTTGAACAAAATCGGGTATGTGGTTCCAGAGATATACATATAAACTCATAAGTGGGCGGTGCCACACTCCGTGTATAAACTTTTGATACCGTCGGATTTCCTTCTTGAATACAACAATACATAACAAATTTGAGCATATTAGCTTCGATAGCTACTGAGATATAGCAATTTTTGCATTTTCGACAATTGCCGTTATATGGAAAGTGGGCGTGGTTATGGCCAGGTTTTGATAATTTTCCAAATATCGCTTAAATAGGCATAGTGTAATAGGTGTACCAAATTTGAACAAAATCGGGTATGTGTTTCCAGAGATATACATCTAACCTCATAAGTGGGCGGTGCCACACCCCGTGTTTAAGCTTTTGATACCGTCGGATTTCCTTCTTGAATACAACAATACCAACCAAATTTGAGCATATTAGCTTCCATAGCTACAGAAATATAGCAATTTTTGCATTTTCGACTATTGCCGTTATATGGAAAGTGGGCGTGGTTATGGTCAGATTTTGATAATTTTCCAAATATCGCTTAAATAGTCATAGTCATTAAATAGTCATTGCGGTTATATGGAAAGTGGGCGTGGTTATGGTCAGATTTTGAAAATTTACCAAATATCGCTTAAATAGGCATAGTGTAATACGTGTACCAAATTTAAACAAAACCGGGTATGTGGTTCCAGAGATATACATATAAACTCATAAGTGGGCGGTGCCACACCCCCTGTATAAACTTTTGATACCGTCGGATTTCGTTCTTGAATACAACAATACATACCAAATTTGAGCATATTAGCTTCCATAGCTACATAAAGATAGCAATTTTTGCATTTTCGACCATTGCGGTTATATGGAAAGTGGGCGTGGTTATGGTCAGATTTTGAAAATTTAGCAAATATCGCTTAAATAGGCATAGTGTAATACATGTACCAAATTTGAACAAAATCGGTTAGGTGGTTCCAGAGATATACATATAAACTCATAATTGGGCGGTGCCACACCCCCTGTATAAACTTTTGATACCGTCGGATTTCCTTCTTGAATACAACAATACATTACAAATTTCAGCATATTAGCTTCCATAGCTACTGAAATAAAGCAATTTTTGCATTTTCGACAGTGCCGTTATATGGAAAGTGGGCGTGGTTATGGTCAGATTTTGATAATTTTACCGTCGGATTTCCTTCTTGAATACAACAATACATTCCAAATTTGAGCATATTAGCTTCCATAGCTACCAGCAGATTATCGCTTAAATAGGCATAGTGTAATACGTGTACCAAATTTGAACAAAATCGGGTGGGTGGTTCCAGAGATATACATATAAACTCATAAGTGGGCGGTGCCATACTCCCTGTATAAACTTTTGATACCGTCGGATTTCCTTCTTGAATACAACAATACATAACAATCTTGAGCATATTAGCTTCGATAGCTACTGAAATATAGCAATTTTTGCATTTTCGACAATTGCCGTTATATGGAAAGTGGGCGTGGTTATGGCCAGATTTTGATAATTTTCCTAATATCGCTTAAATAGGCATAGTGTAATACGTGTACCAAATTTGAAAAAAACCGGGTATGTGGTTCCAGAGATATACATATAAACTCATAAGTGGGCGGTCCCACACCCCCTGTATACACTTTTGATACCGTCGGATTTCCTTCTTGAATACAACAATACATACCAAATTTGAGCATATTAGCTTCCATAGCTACAGAAATATAGCAATTTTTGCATTTTCGACTATTGCCGTTATATGGAAAGTGGGCGTGGTTATGGCCAGATTTTGATAATTTTCCAAATATCGCTTAAATAGTCATAGTGTAATACATGTACCAAATTTGAACAAAATCGGGTATGTGGTTCCAGAGATATACATACATATAAACTCATAAGTGGGCGGTGCCACACCCCCTGTATACACTTTTGAAACCGTCGGATTTCCTTCTTGAATACAACAGTACATACCAAATTTGAGCATATTAGCTTCCATAGATACAGAAATATAGCAATTTTTGCATTTTCGACAATTGACGTTGTATGGAAAGTGGGCGTGGTTATGGCTAGATTTTGATAATTTTATTATCGCTTAAATAGGCATAGTGTAATACGTGTACCGAATTTGAACAAAATCGGGTATGTGTTTCCAGAGATATACATACATCTAACCTCATAAGTGGGCGGTGCCACACCCCCTGTATAAACTTTTGATACCGTCGGATTTCCTTCTTGAATACAACAATACATACCAAATTTGAGCATATTACCTTCCATAGCTACAGAAATATAGCAATTTTTGCATTTTCGACAATTGCCGTTATATGGAAAGTGGGCGTCGTTATGGTCAGATTTTGATAATTTTACCGTCGGATTTCCTTCTTGAATACAACAATACATACCAAATTTGAGCATATTAGCTTCCATAGCTACTGAAATATAGCAATTTTTGCATTTTCGACATTTGCCGTTATATGGAAAGTGGGCGTGGTTATGGCCAGATTATGATAATTTTCCGAATATCGCTTAAATAGGCATAGTGTAATACGTGTACGAATTTGAACAAAACCGGGTATGTGGTTCCAGAGATATACATATAAACTCATAAGTGGGCGGTGGCACACCCCCTGTAGAAAATTTTGATACAGTCGGATTTCCTTCTTGAATACAACAATACATACATACCAAATTTGAGCATATTAGCTGCCATAGCTACAGAAATATAGCAATTTTTGCATTTTCGACAATTGCCGTTATATGGAAAGTGGGCGTGGTTATGGCCAGATTTTGATAATTTTATTATCGCTTAAATAGGCATAGTGTAATACGTGTACCAAATTTGAACAAAATCGGGTATGTGGTTCCAGAGATATACATCTAACCTCATAAGTGGGCGGTGCCACACCCCCTGTATAAACTTTTGATACAGTCGGATTTCCTGCTCGAATACAATAATACATACCAAATTTGAGCACATTAGCTTCCATAGATACAGAAATATAGCAATTTTCGCATTTTCGACAATTGCCGTTATATAGAAAGTGGGCGTGGTTATGGTCAGATTTTGATAATTTTACAGTCGGATTTCCTTCTTGAATACAACAATACATACCAAATTTGAGCATATTAGCTTCCATAGCTACTGAAATATAGCAATTTTTGCATTTTCGGCTATTGCCGTTATATGGAAAGTGGGCGTGGTTATGGCCTGATTATGATAATTTTCCAAATATCGCTTAAATAGGCATAGTGTAGTACGTGTACCAAATTTGAAAAAACCGGGTATGTGGTTCCAGAGATATACATATACACTCATAAGTGGGCGGTGCCACACCCCCTGTATACACTTTTGATACCGTCGGATTTCCTTCTTGAATACAACAATACATACCAAATTTGAGCATATTAGCTTCCATAGATACAAAAATATAGCAATTTTTGCATTTTCGACAATTGCCGTTATATGGAAAGTGGGCGTGGTTATAGCCAGATTTTGATAATTTTATTATCGCTTAATTAGGCATAGTGTAATACGTGTACCAAATTTGAACAAAATCTGGTATGTGTTTCCAGAGATATACATCTAACCTCATAAGTGGGCGGTGCCACACCCCCTGTATAAACTTTTGATACCGTCGGATTTCCTTCTTAACTACAACAATCTATTACAAATTTGAGCATATTAGCTTCCATAGCTACAGAAATATAGCAATTTTTGCATTTTCGACAATTGCCGTTATATGGAAAGTGGCCGTGTTTATGGCCAGATTTTGATAATTTTCCAAATATCGCTTAAATAGGCATAGTGTAATACGTGTACCAAATTTGAAAAAAACCGGGTATGTGGTTCCAGAGATATACATATAAACTCATAAGTGGGCGGTGCCACACCCCCTGTATACACTTTTGATACCGTCGGATTTCCTTCTTGAATACAACAATACATACCAAATTTGAGCATATTAGCTTCCATAGATACAGAAATATAGCAATTTTTGCATTTTCGACAATTGCCGTTATATGAAAAGTGGGTGTGGTTATAGTCAGATTTTGATAATTTTCCAAATATCGCTTAAATAGGCATAGTGTAATACATGTACCAAATTTGAACAAAATCGGGTGGGTGGTTCCAGAGATATACATATAAACTCATAAGTGGGCGGTGCCACACCCCCTGTATACACTTTTGATACCGTCGGATTTCCTTCTTGAATACAACAATACATACCAAATTTGAGCATATTAGCTTCCATAGATACAGAAATATAGCAATTTTTGCATTTTCGACAATTGCCGTTATATGGAAAGTGGGCGTGGTTATGGCCAGATTTTGGTAATTTTCCAAATATCGCTTAAATAGGCATAGTGTAATACGTGTACCAAAATTGAACAAAATCGGGTATCGGTTCCAGAGATATACATATAAACTCATAAGTGGGCGGTGCCACACCCCCTGTATACACTTTTGATACCGTCGGATTTCCTTCTTGAACACAACAATACCTACCAAATTTGAGCATATTAGCTTCCATAGCTACAGAAATATAGCAATTTTTGCATTTTCGACCATTGCGGTTATATGGAAAGTGGGCGTGGTTATGGTCAGATTTTGAAAATTTACCAAATATCGCTTAAATAGGCATAGTGTAATACGTGTACCAAATTTAAACAAAACCGGGTATGTGGTTCCAGAGATATACATATAAACTCATAAGTGGGCGGTGCCACACCCCCTGTATAAACTTTTGATACCGTCGGATTTCGTTCTTGAATACAACAATACATACCAAATTTGAGCATATTAGCTTCCATAGCTACATAAAGATAGCAATTTTTGCATTTTCGACAGTGCCGTTATATGGAAAGTGGGCGTGGTTATGGTCAGATTTTGATAATTTTACCGTCGGATTTCCTTCTTGAATACAACAATACATTCCAAATTTGAGCATATTAGCTTCCATAGCTACCAGCAGATTATCGCTTAAATAGGCATAGTGTAATACGTGTACCAAATTTGAACAAAATCGGGTGGGTGGTTCCAGAGATATACATATAAACTCATAAGTGGGCGGTGCCATACTCCCTGTATAAACTTTTGATACCGTCGGATTTCCTTCTTGAATACAACAATACATAACAAATTTGAGCATATTAGCTTCGATAGCTACTGAAATATAGCAATTTTTGCATTTTCGACAATTGCCGTTATATGGAAAGTGGGCGTGGTTATGGCCAGATTTTGATAATTTTCCTAATATCGCTTAAATAGGCATAGTGTAATACATGTACCAAATTTGAACAAAATCGGTTAGGTGGTTCCAGAGATATACATATAAACTCATAAGTGGGCGGTGTCACACCCCCTGAATAAGCTTTTGATACCGTCGGATTTCCTTCTTGAATACAACAATTCATACCAAATTTGCATTTTCGACAATTGCCGTTATATGGAAAGTGGGCATGGTTATGGTCAGATTTTGATAATTTTCCAAATATCGCTTAAATAGGCATAGTGTAATACATGTACCAAATTTGAACAAAATCGGTTAGGTGGTTCCAGAGATATACATATAAACTCATAAGTGGGCGGTGCCACACCCCCTGTATAAACTTTTGATACCGTCGGATTTCCTTCTTGAATACAACAATACATACCAAATTTGAGCATATTAGCTTCCATAGATACAGAAATATAGCAATTTTTGCATTTTCGACAATTGCCGTTATATGGAAAGTGGGCGTGGTTATGGTGAGATTTTGATAATTTTCCAAATATCGCTTAAATAGGCATAGTGTAATACGTGTACCAAATTTGAACAAAATCGGTTAGGTGGTTCCAGAGATATACATATAAACTCATAAGTGGGCGGTGCCACACCCCCTGTATAAACTTTTGATACAGTCGGATTTCCTTCTTGACTACAACAATCTATTACAAATTTGAGCATATTAGCTTCCATAGCTACTGAAATATAGCAATTTTTGCATTTTCGACAATTGCCGTTATATGGAAAGTGGGCGTGGTTATGGCCAGATTATGATATCGCTTAAATAGGCATAGTGTAATACGTGTACCAAATTTGAACAAAATCGGGTGGGTGGTTCCAGAGATATACATATAAACTCATAAGTGGGCGGTGCCACACCCCCTGTATAAACTTTTGATACCGTCGGATTTCCTTCTTGAATACAACAATACATACCAAATTTGAGCATATTAGCTTCCATAGATACAGAAATATAGCAATTTTTGCATTTTCGACAATTGCCGTTATATGGAAAGTGGGCGTGGTTATGGCCAGATTTTGGTAATTTTCCAAATATCGCTTAAATAGGCATAGTGTAATACGTGTACCAAAATTGAACAAAATCGGGTATCGGTTCCAGAGATATACATATAAACTCATAAGTGGGCGGTGCCACACCCCCTGTATACACTTTTGATACCGTCGGATTTCCTTCTTGAATACAACAATACATACCAAATTTGAGCATATTAGCTTCCATAGATACAGAAATATAGCAATTTTTGCATTTTCGACAATTGCCGTTATATGAAAAGTGGGTGTGGTTATAGTCAGATTTTGATAATTTTCCAAATATCGCTTAAATAGGCATAGTGTAATACATGTACCAAATTTGAACAAAATCGGGTGGGTGGTTCCAGAGATATACATATAAACTCATAAGTGGGCGGTGCCACACCCCCTGTATACACTTTTGATACCGTCGGATTTCCTTCTTGAATACAACAATACATACCAAATTTGAGCATATTAGCTTCCATAGATACAGAAATATAGCAATTTTTGCATTTTCGACAATTGCCGTTATATGGAAAGTGGGCGTGGTTATGGCCAGATTTTGGTAATTTTCCAAATATCGCTTAAATAGGCATAGTGTAATACGTGTACCAAAATTGAACAAAATCGGGTATCGGTTCCAGAGATATACATATAAACTCATAAGTGGGCGGTGCCACACCCCCTGTATACACTTTTGATACCGTCGGATTTCCTTCTTGAACACAACAATACATACCAAATTTGAGCATATTAGCTTCCATAGCTACAGAAATATAGCAATTTTTGCATTTTCGACCATTGCGGTTATATGGAAAGTGGGCGTGGTTATGGTCAGATTTTGAAAATTTACCAAATATCGCTTAAATAGGCATAGTGTAATACGTGTACCAAATTTAAACAAAACCGGGTATGTGGTTCCAGAGATATACATATAAACTCATAAGTGGGCGGTGCCACACCCCCTGTATAAACTTTTGATACCGTCGGATTTCGTTCTTGAATACAACAATACATACCAAATTTGAGCATATTAGCTTCCATAGCTACATAAAGATAGCAATTTTTGCATTTTCGACAGTGCCGTTATATGGAAAGTGGGCGTGGTTATGGTCAGATTTTGATAATTTTACCGTCGGATTTCCTTCTTGAATACAACAATACATTCCAAATTTGAGCATATTAGCTTCCATAGCTACCAGCAGATTATCGCTTAAATAGGCATAGTGTAATACGTGTACCAAATTTGAACAAAATCGGGTGGGTGGTTCCAGAGATATACATATAAACTCATAAGTGGGCGGTGCCATACTCCCTGTATAAACTTTTGATACCGTCGGATTTCCTTCTTGAATACAACAATACATAACAAATTTGAGCATATTAGCTTCGATAGCTACTGAAATATAGCAATTTTTGCATTTTCGACAATTGCCGTTATATGGAAAGTGGGCGTGGTTATGGCCAGATTTTGATAATTTTACAGTCGGATTTCCTTCTTGAATACAACAATACATACCAAATTTGAGCATATTAGCTTCCATAGCTACTGAAATATAGCAATTTTTGCATTTTCGGCTATTGCCGTTATATGGAAAGTGGGCGTGGTTATGGCCTGATTATGATAATTTTCCAAATATCGCTTAAATAGGCATAGTGTAGTACGTGTACCAAATTTGAAAAAACCGGGTATGTGGTTCCAGAGATATACATATACACTCATAAGTGGGCGGTGCCACACCCCCTGTATACACTTTTGATACCGTCGGATTTCCTTCTTGAATACAACAATACATACCAAATTTGAGCATATTAGCTTCCATAGATACAAAAATATAGCAATTTTTGCATTTTCGACAATTGCCGTTATATGGAAAGTGGGCGTGGTTATAGCCAGATTTTGATAATTTTATTATCGCTTAATTAGGCATAGTGTAATACGTGTACCAAATTTGAACAAAATCTGGTATGTGTTTCCAGAGATATACATCTAACCTCATAAGTGGGCGGTGCCACACCCCCTGTATAAACTTTTGATACCGTCGGATTTCCTTCTTAACTACAACAATCTATTACAAATTTGAGCATATTAGCTTCCATAGCTACAGAAATATAGCAATTTTTGCATTTTCGACAATTGCCGTTATATGGAAAGTGGCCGTGTTTATGGCCAGATTTTGATAATTTTCCAAATATCGCTTAAATAGGCATAGTGTAATACGTGTACCAAATTTGAAAAAAACCGGGTATGTGGTTCCAGAGATATACATATAAACTCATAAGTGGGCGGTGCCACACCCCCTGTATACACTTTTGATACCGTCGGATTTCCTTCTTGAATACAACAATACATACCAAATTTGAGCATATTAGCTTCCATAGATACAGAAATATAGCAATTTTTGCATTTTCGACAATTGCCGTTATATGAAAAGTGGGTGTGGTTATAGTCAGATTTTGATAATTTTCCAAATATCGCTTAAATAGGCATAGTGTAATACATGTACCAAATTTGAACAAAATCGGGTGGGTGGTTCCAGAGATATACATATAAACTCATAAGTGGGCGGTGCCACACCCCCTGTATACACTTTTGATACCGTCGGATTTCCTTCTTGAATACAACAATACATACCAAATTTGAGCATATTAGCTTCCATAGATACAGAAATATAGCAATTTTTGCATTTTCGACAATTGCCGTTATATGGAAAGTGGGCGTGGTTATGGCCAGATTTTGGTAATTTTCCAAATATCGCTTAAATAGGCATAGTGTAATACGTGTACCAAAATTGAACAAAATCGGGTATCGGTTCCAGAGATATACATATAAACTCATAAGTGGGCGGTGCCACACCCCCTGTATACACTTTTGATACCGTCGGATTTCCTTCTTGAACACAACAATACATACCAAATTTGAGCATATTAGCTTCCATAGCTACAGAAATATAGCAATTTTTGCATTTTCGACCATTGCGGTTATATGGAAAGTGGGCGTGGTTATGGTCAGATTTTGAAAATTTACCAAATATCGCTTAAATAGGCATAGTGTAATACGTGTACCAAATTTAAACAAAACCGGGTATGTGGTTCCAGAGATATACATATAAACTCATAAGTGGGCGGTGCCACACCCCCTGTATAAACTTTTGATACCGTCGGATTTCGTTCTTGAATACAACAATACATACCAAATTTGAGCATATTAGCTTCCATAGCTACATAAAGATAGCAATTTTTGCATTTTCGACAGTGCCGTTATATGGAAAGTGGGCGTGGTTATGGTCAGATTTTGATAATTTTACCGTCGGATTTCCTTCTTGAATACAACAATACATTCCAAATTTGAGCATATTAGCTTCCATAGCTACCAGCAGATTATCGCTTAAATAGGCATAGTGTAATACGTGTACCAAATTTGAACAAAATCGGGTGGGTGGTTCCAGAGATATACATATAAACTCATAAGTGGGCGGTGCCATACTCCCTGTATAAACTTTTGATACCGTCGGATTTCCTTCTTGAATACAACAATACATAACAAATTTGAGCATATTAGCTTCGATAGCTACTGAAATATAGCAATTTTTGCATTTTCGACAATTGCCGTTATATGGAAAGTGGGCGTGGTTATGGCCAGATTTTGATAATTTTCCTAATATCGCTTAAATAGGCATAGTGTAATACATGTACCAAATTTGAACAAAATCGGTTAGGTGGTTCCAGAGATATACATATAAACTCATAAGTGGGCGGTGTCACACCCCCTGAATAAGCTTTTGATACCGTCGGATTTCCTTCTTGAATACAACAATTCATACCAAATTTGCATTTTCGACAATTGCCGTTATATGGAAAGTGGGCATGGTTATGGTCAGATTTTGATAATTTTCCAAATATCGCTTAAATAGGCATAGTGTAATACATGTACCAAATTTGAACAAAATCGGTTAGGTGGTTCCAGAGATATACATATAAACTCATAAGTGGGCGGTGCCACACCCCCTGTATAAACTTTTGATACCGTCGGATTTCCTTCTTGAATACAACAATACATACCAAATTTGAGCATATTAGCTTCCATAGATACAGAAATATAGCAATTTTTGCATTTTCGACAATTGCCGTTATATGGAAAGTGGGCGTGGTTATGGTGAGATTTTGATAATTTTCCAAATATCGCTTAAATAGGCATAGTGTAATACGTGTACCAAATTTGAACAAAATCGGTTAGGTGGTTCCAGAGATATACATATAAACTCATAAGTGGGCGGTGCCACACCCCCTGTATAAACTTTTGATACAGTCGGATTTCCTTCTTGACTACAACAATCTATTACAAATTTGAGCATATTAGCTTCCATAGCTACTGAAATATAGCAATTTTTGCATTTTCGACAATTGCCGTTATATGGAAAGTGGGCGTGGTTATGGCCAGATTATGATATCGCTTAAATAGGCATAGTGTAATACGTGTACCAAATTTGAACAAAATCGGGTGGGTGGTTCCAGAGATATACATATAAACTCATAAGTGGGCGGTGCCACACCCCCTGTATAAACTTTTGATACCGTCGGATTTCCTTCTTGAATACAACAATACATACCAAATTTGAGCATATTAGCTTCCATAGATACAGAAATATAGCAATTTTTGCATTTTCGACAATTGCCGTTATATGGAAAGTGGGCGTGGTTATGGCCAGATTTTGGTAATTTTCCAAATATCGCTTAAATAGGCATAGTGTAATACGTGTACCAAAATTGAACAAAATCGGGTATCGGTTCCAGAGATATACATATAAACTCATAAGTGGGCGGTGCCACACCCCCTGTATACACTTTTGATACCGTCGGATTTCCTTCTTGAATACAACAATACATACCAAATTTGAGCATATTAGCTTCCATAGATACAGAAATATAGCAATTTTTGCATTTTCGACAATTGCCGTTATATGAAAAGTGGGTGTGGTTATAGTCAGATTTTGATAATTTTCCAAATATCGCTTAAATAGGCATAGTGTAATACATGTACCAAATTTGAACAAAATCGGGTGGGTGGTTCCAGAGATATACATATAAACTCATAAGTGGGCGGTGCCACACCCCCTGTATACACTTTTGATACCGTCGGATTTCCTTCTTGAATACAACAATACATACCAAATTTGAGCATATTAGCTTCCATAGATACAGAAATATAGCAATTTTTGCATTTTCGACAATTGCCGTTATATGGAAAGTGGGCGTGGTTATGGCCAGATTTTGGTAATTTTCCAAATATCGCTTAAATAGGCATAGTGTAATACGTGTACCAAAATTGAACAAAATCGGGTATCGGTTCCAGAGATATACATATAAACTCATAAGTGGGCGGTGCCACACCCCCTGTATACACTTTTGATACCGTCGGATTTCCTTCTTGAACACAACAATACATACCAAATTTGAGCATATTAGCTTCCATAGCTACAGAAATATAGCAATTTTTGCATTTTCGACCATTGCGGTTATATGGAAAGTGGGCGTGGTTATGGTCAGATTTTGAAAATTTACCAAATATCGCTTAAATAGGCATAGTGTAATACGTGTACCAAATTTAAACAAAACCGGGTATGTGGTTCCAGAGATATACATATAAACTCATAAGTGGGCGGTGCCACACCCCCTGTATAAACTTTTGATACCGTCGGATTTCGTTCTTGAATACAACAATACATACCAAATTTGAGCATATTAGCTTCCATAGCTACATAAAGATAGCAATTTTTGCATTTTCGACAGTGCCGTTATATGGAAAGTGGGCGTGGTTATGGTCAGATTTTGATAATTTTACCGTCGGATTTCCTTCTTGAATACAACAATACATTCCAAATTTGAGCATATTAGCTTCCATAGCTACCAGCAGATTATCGCTTAAATAGGCATAGTGTAATACGTGTACCAAATTTGAACAAAATCGGGTGGGTGGTTCCAGAGATATACATATAAACTCATAAGTGGGCGGTGCCATACTCCCTGTATAAACTTTTGATACCGTCGGATTTCCTTCTTGAATACAACAATACATAACAAATTTGAGCATATTAGCTTCGATAGCTACTGAAATATAGCAATTTTTGCATTTTCGACAATTGCCGTTATATGGAAAGTGGGCGTGGTTATGGCCAGATTTTGATAATTTTCCTAATATCGCTTAAATAGGCATAGTGTAATACATGTACCAAATTTGAACAAAATCGGTTAGGTGGTTCCAGAGATATACATATAAACTCATAAGTGGGCGGTGTCACACCCCCTGAATAAGCTTTTGATACCGTCGGATTTCCTTCTTGAATACAACAATTCATACCAAATTTGCATTTTCGACAATTGCCGTTATATGGAAAGTGGGCATGGTTATGGTCAGATTTTGATAATTTTCCAAATATCGCTTAAATAGGCATAGTGTAATACATGTACCAAATTTGAACAAAATCGGTTAGGTGGTTCCAGAGATATACATATAAACTCATAAGTGGGCGGTGCCACACCCCCTGTATAAACTTTTGATACCGTCGGATTTCCTTCTTGAATACAACAATACATACCAAATTTGAGCATATTAGCTTCCATAGATACAGAAATATAGCAATTTTTGCATTTTCGACAATTGCCGTTACATGGAAAGTGGGCGTGGTTATGGTGAGATTTTGATAATTTTCCAAATATCGCTTAAATAGGCATAGTGTAATACGTGTACCAAATTTGAACAAAATCGGTTAGGTGGTTCCAGAGATATACATATAAACTCATAAGTGGGCGGTGCCACACCCCCTGTATAAACTTTTGATACAGTCGGATTTCCTTCTTGACTACAACAATCTATTACAAATTTGAGCATATTAGCTTCCATAGCTACAGAAATATAGCAATTTTTGCATTTTCGACAATTGCCGTTATATGGAAAGTGGGCGTGGTTATGGTCAGATTTTGATAATTTTACCGTCGGATTTCCTTCTTGAATATAACAAAACATACCAAATTTGAGCATATTAGCTTCCATAGCTACTGAAATATAGCAATTTTTGCATTTTCGACAATTGCCGTTATATGGAAAGTGGGCGTGGTTATGGCCAGATTATGATATCGCTTAAATAGGCATAGTGTAATACGTGTACCAAATTTGAACAAAATCGGGTGGGTGGTTCCAGAGATATACATATAAACTCATAAGTGGGCGGTGCCACACCCCCTGTATAAACTTTTGATACCGTCGGATTTCCTTCTTGAATACAACAATCTATTACAAATTTGAGCATATTAGCTTCCATAGCTACAGAAATATAACAATTTTTGCATTTTCGACAATTGCCGTTATATGGAAAGTGGGCGTGGTTATGGTCAGATTTTGATTTGAGCATATTAGCTTCCATAGATACAGAAATATAGCAATTTTTGCATTTTCGACAATTGCCGTTATATGGAAAGTGGGCGTGGTTATGGCCAGATTTTGATAATTTTATTATCGCTTAATTAGGCAAATTAATCGGGTATGTTTTTCCAGAATTATACATCTAACCTCATAAGTGGGCGGTGCCACACCCCCTGTATAAACTTTTGATACCGTCGGATTTCCTTCTTGACTACAACAATCTATTACAAATTTGAGCATATAAGCTTCCATAGCTACAGAAATATAGCAATTTTTGCATTTTCGACAATTGCCATTATATGGAAAGTGGGCGTGGTTATGGTCAGATTTTGATAATTTTACCGTCGGATTTCCTTCTTGAATACAACAATACATACCAAATTTGAGCATATTAGCTTCCATAGCTACTGAAATATAGCAATTTTTGCATTTTCGACAATTGCCGTTATATGGAAAGTGGGCGTGCTTATTGCCAGATTATGATAATTTTCCAAATATCGCTTAAATAGGCATAGTGTAATACGTGTACCAAATTTGAAAAAAACCGGGTATGTGGTTCCAGAGATATACATATAAACTCATAAGTGGGCGGTGCCACACCCCCTGTATACACTTTTGATACCGTCGGATTTCCTTCTTGAATACAAAAATACATACCAAATTTGAGCATATTAGCTTCCATAGATACAGAAATATAGCAATTTTTGCATTTTCGACAATTGCCGTTATATGGAAAGTGGGCGTGGTTATTGCCAGATTATGATAATTTTCCAAATATCGCTTAAATAGGCATAGTGTAATACATGTACCAAATTTGAACAAAATCGGTTAGGTGGTTCCAGAGATATACATATAAACTCATAAGTGGGCGGTGCCACACCCCTGTATAAACTTTTGATACCGTCGGATTTCCTTCTTGAATACAACAATACATACCAAATTTGAGCATATTAGCTTCCATAGCTACCAGCAGATTATCGCTTAAATAGGCATAGTGTAATACGTGTACCAAATTTGAACAAAATCGGGTGGGTGGTTCCAGAGATATACATATAAACTCATAAGTGGGCGGTGCCACACCCCCTGTATAAACTTTTGATACCGTCGGATTTCCTTCTTGAATACAACAATCTATTACAAATTTGAGCATATTAGCTTCCATAGCTACAGAAATATAACAATTTTTGCATTTTCGACAATTGCCGTTATATGGAAAGTGGGCGTGGTTATGGTCAGATTTTGATTTGAGCATATTGGCTTCCATAGATACAGAAATATAGCAATTTTTGCATTTTCGACAATTGCCGTTATATGGAAAGTGGGCGTGGTTATGGCCAGATTTTGATAATTTTATTATCGCTTAATTAGGCATAGTGTAATACGTGTACCAAATTTGAACAAAATCGGGTATGTGTTTCCAGAATTATACATCTAACCTCATAAGTGGGCGGTGCCACACCCCCTGTATAAACTTTTGATACCGTCGGATTTCCTTCTTGACTACAACAATCTATTACAAATTTGAGCATATTAGCTTCTATAGCTACAGAAATATAGCAATTTTTGCATTTTCGACAATTGCCGTTATATGGAAAGTGGGCGTGGTTATGGTCAGATTTTGATAATTTTACCGTCGGATTTCCTTCTTGAATACAACAATACATACCAAATTTGAGCATATTAGCTTCCATAGCTACTGAAATATAGCAATTTTTGCATTTTCGACAATTGCCGTTATACGGAAAGTGGGCGTGGTTATTGCCAGATTATGATAATTTTCCAAATATCGCTTAAATAGGCATAGTGTAATACATGTACCAAATTTGAACAAAATCGGTTAGGTGGTTCCAGAGATATACATATAAACTCATAAGTGGGCGGTGCCACACCCCCTGTATAAACTTTTGATACCGTCCGATTTCCTTCTTGAATACAACAATCTATTACAAATTTGAGCATATTAGCTTCCATAGCTACAGAAATATAACAATTTTTGCATTTTCGACAATTGCCGTTATATGGAAAGTGGGCGTGGTTATGGTCAGATTTTGATTTGAGCATATTAGCTTCCATAGATACAGAAATATAGCAATTTTTGCATTTTCGACAATTGCCGTTATATGGAAAGTGGGCGTGGTTATGGCCAGATTTTGATAATTTTATTATCGCTTAATTAGGCATAGTGTAATACGTGTACCAAATTTGAACAAAATCGGGTATGTGTTTCCAGAATTATACATCTAACCTCATAAGTGGGCGGTGCCACACCCCCTGTATAAACTTTTGATACCGTCGGATTTCCTTCTTGACTACAACAATCTATTACAAATTTGAGCATATTAGCTTCCATAGCTACAGAAATATAGCAATTTTTGCATTTTCGACAATTGCCGTTATATGGAAAGTGGGCGTGGTTATGGTCTGATTTTGATAATTTTACCGTCGGATTTCCTTCTTGAATACAACAATACATACCAAATTTGAGCATATTAGCTTCCATAGCTACTGAAATATAGCAATTTTTGCATTTTCGACAATTGCCGTTATATGGAAAGTGGGCGTGGTTATTGCCAGATTATGATAATTTTCCAAATATCGCTTAAATAGGCATAGTGTAATACGTGTACCAAATTTGAAAAAAACCGGGTATGTGGTTCCAGAGATATACATATAAACTCATAAGTGGGCGGTGCCACACCCCCTGTATACACTTTTGATACCGTCGGATTTCCTTCTTGAATACAACAATACATACCAAATTTGAGCATATTAGCTTCCATAGATACAGAAATATAGCAATTTTTGCATTTTCGACAATTGCCGTTATATGAAAAGTGGGCGTGGTTATGGTCAGATTTTGATAATTTTCCAAATATCGCTTAAATAGGCATAGTGTAATACATGTACCAAATTTGAACAAAATCGGTTAGGTGGTTCCAGAGATATACATATAAACTCATAAGTGGGCGGTGCCGCACCCCCTGTATAAACTTTTGATACCGTCGGATTTCCTTCTTGAATACAACAATACATTACAAATTTGAGCATATTAGCTTCCATAGCTACTGAAATAAAGCAATTTTTGCATTTTCGACAGTGCCGTTATATGGAAAGTGGGCGTGGTTATGGTCAGATTTTGATAATTATACCGTCGGATTTCCTTCTTGAATATAACAAAACATACCAAATTTGAGCATATTAGCTTCCATAGCTACTGAAATATAGCAATTTTTGCATTTTCGACAATTGCCGTTATATGGAAAGTGGGCGTGGTTATGGTCAGATTTTGATAATTTTACCGTCGGATTTCCTTCTTGAATATAACAAAACATACCAAATTTGAGCATATTAGCTTCCATAGCTACTGAAATATAGCAATTTTTGCATTTTCGACAATTGCCGTTATATGGAAAGTGGGCGTGGTTATGGCCAGATTATGATATCGCTTAAATAGGCATAGTGTAATACGTGTACCAAATTTGAACAAAATCGGGTGGGTGGTTCCAGAGATATACATATAAACTCATAAGTGGGCGGTGCCACACCCCCTGTATAAACTTTTGATACCGTCGGATTTCCTTCTTGAATACAACAATCTATTACAAATTTGAGCATATTAGCTTCCATAGCTACAGAAATATAACAATTTTTGCATTTTCGACAATTGCCGTTATATGGAAAGTGGGCGTGGTTATGGTCAGATTTTGATTTGAGCATATTAGCTTCCATAGATACAGAAATATAGCAATTTTTGCATTTTCGACAATTGCCGTTATATGGAAAGTGGGCGTGGTTATGGCCAGATTTTGATAATTTTATTATCGCTTAATTAGGCAAATTAATCGGGTATGTGTTTCCAGAATTATACATCTAACCTCATAAGTGGGCGGTGCCACACCCCCTGTATAAACTTTTGATACCGTCGGATTTCCTTCTTGACTACAACAATCTATTACAAATTTGAGCATATAAGCTTCCATAGCTACAGAAATATAGCAATTTTTGCATTTTCGACAATTGCCATTATATGGAAAGTGGGCGTGGTTATGGTCAGATTTTGATAATTTTACCGTCGGATTTCCTTCTTGAATACAACAATACATACCAAATTTGAGCATATTAGCTTCCATAGCTACTGAAATATAGCAATTTTTGCATTTTCGACAATTGCCGTTATATGGAAAGTGGGCGTGGTTATTGCCAGATTATGATAATTTTCCAAATATCGCTTAAATAGGCATAGTGTAATACGTGTACCAAATTTGAAAAAAACCGGGTATGTGGTTCCAGAGATATACATATAAACTCATAAGTGGGCGGTGCCACACCCCCTGTATACACTTTTGATACCGTCGGATTTCCTTCTTGAATACAAAAATACATACCAAATTTGAGCATATTAGCTTCCATAGATACAGAAATATAGCAATTTTTGCATTTTCGACAATTGCCGTTATATGGAAAGTGGGCGTGGTTATTGCCAGATTATGATAATTTTCCAAATATCGCTTAAATAGGCATAGTGTAATACATGTACCAAATTTGAACAAAATCGGTTAGGTGGTTCCAGAGATATACATATAAACTCATAAGTGGGCGGTGCCACACCCCTGTATAAACTTTTGATACCGTCGGATTTCCTTCTTGAATACAACAATACATACCAAATTTGAGCATATTAGCTTCCATAGCTACCAGCAGATTATCGCTTAAATAGGCATAGTGTAATACGTGTACCAAATTTGAACAAAATCGGGTGGGTGGTTCCAGAGATATACAAATAAACTCATAAGTGGGCGGTGCCACACCCCCTGTATAAACTTTTGATACCGTCGGATTTCCTTCTTGAATACAACAATCTATTACAAATTTGAGCATATTAGCTTCCATAGCTACAGAAATATAACAATTTTTGCATTTTCGACAATTGCCGTTATATGGAAAGTGGGCGTGGTTATGGTCAGATTTTGATTTGAGCATATTAGCTTCCATAGATACAGAAATATAGCAATTTTTGCATTTTCGACAATTGCCGTTATATGGAAAGTGGGCGTGGTTATGGCCAGATTTTGATAATTTTATTATCGCTTAATTAGGCATAGTGTAATACGTGTACCAAATTTGAACAAAATCGGGTATGTGTTTCCAGAATTATACATCTAACCTCATAAGTGGGCGGTGCCACACCCCCTGTATAAACTTTTGATACCGTCGGATTTCCTTCTTGACTACAACAATCTATTACAAATTTGAGCATATTAGCTTCCATAGCTACAGAAATATAGCAATTTTTGCATTTTCGACAATTGCCGTTATATGGAAAGTGGGCGTGGTTATGGTCAGATTTTGATAATTTTACCGTCGGATTTCCTTCTTGAATACAACAATACATACCAAATTTGAGCATATTAGCTTCCATAGCTACTGAAATATAGCAATTTTTGCATTTTCGACAATTGCCGTTATACGGAAAGTGGGCGTGGTTATTGCCAGATTATGATAATTTTCCAAATATCGCTTAAATAGGCATAGTGTAATACATGTACCAAATTTGAACAAAATCGGTTAGGTGGTTCCAGAGATATACATATAAACTCATAAGTGGGCGGTGCCACACCCCCTGTATAAACTTTTGATACCGTCCGATTTCCTTCTTGAATACAACAATCTATTACAAATTTGAGCATATTAGCTTCCATAGCTACAGAAATATAACAATTTTTGCATTTTCGACAATTGCCGTTATATGGAAAGTGGGCGTGGTTATGGTCAGATTTTGATTTGAGCATATTAGCTTCCATAGCCACACCCCCTGTATAAACTTTAGATACCGTCGGATTTCCTTCTTAAATACAACAATACATACCAAATTTGAGCATATTAGCTTCCATAGCTACAGAAATATAACAATTTTGGCATTTTCGACAATTGCCGTTATATGGAAAGTGGGCGTGGTTATGGTCAGATTTTGATAATTTTCCAAAAATCGCTTAAATAGGCATAGTGTAATACATGTACCAAATTTGAACAAAATCGGTTAGGTGGTTCCAGAGATATACATATAAACTCATAAGTGGGCGGTGCCACACCCCCTGTATAAACTTTTGATACCGTCGGATTTCCTTCTTGAATACAACAATACATTACAAATTTGAGCATATTAGCTTCCATAGCTACTGAAATAAAGCAATTTTTGCATTTTCGACAGTGCCGTTATATGGAAAGTGGGCGTGGTTATGGTCAGATTTTGATAATTTTACCGTCGGATTTCCTTCTTGAATACAACAATACATACCAAATTTGAGCATATTAGCTTCCATAGCTACTGAAATATAGCAATTTTTGCATTTTCGACAATTGCCGTTATATGGAAAGTGGGCGTGGTTATTGCCAGATTATGATAATTTTCCAAATATCGCTTAAATAGGCATAGTGTAATACGTGTACCAAATTTGAAAAAAACCGGGTATGTGGTTCCAGAGATATACATATAAACTCATAAGTGGGCGGTGCCACACCCCCTGTATACACTTTTGATACCGTCGGATTTCCTTCTTGAATACAACAATACATACCAAATTTGAGCATATTAGCTTCCATAGATACAGAAATATAGCAATTTTTGCATTTTCGACAATTGCCGATATATGAAAAGTGGGCGTGGTTATTTTCAGATTTGGATAATTTTCCGAATATCGCTTAAATAGGCATAGTGTAATACGTGTACCAAATTTGAACAAAACCGGGTATGTGGTTCCAGTGATATACATATAAACTCATAAGTGAGCGGTGCCACACCCCCTGTATAAACTTTTGATACCGTCGGATTTCGTTCTTGAATACAACATTACATACCAAATTTGAGCATATTAGCTTCCATAGCTACAGAAATATAGCAATTTGTGCATTTTCGACAATTGCCGTTATATGGAAAGTGGGCGTGGTTATGGTCAGATTTTGAAAATTTTCCAAAAATCGCTTAAATAGGCATAGTGTAATACATGTACCAAATTTGAACAAAATCGGTTAGGTGGTTCCAGAGATATACATATAAACTCATTGGCGGATATGAAAAGCAAGCTACAAAAATAGCTACAGAAATATAGCAATTTTTGCATTTTCGACAATTGCCGTTATATGGAAAGTGGGCGTGGTTATGGTCAGATTTTGAAAATTTTCCAAATATCGCTTAAATAGGCATAGTGTAATACATGTACCGAATTTGAACAAAATCGGTTAGGTGGTTCCAGAGATATACATATAAACTCATTGGCGGATATGAAAAGCAAGCTACAAAAATAGCTACAGAAATATAGCAATTTTTGCATTTTCGACAATTGCCGTTATATGGAAAGTGGGCGTGGTTATGGTCAGAAATTTGAACAAAATCGGTTAGGTGGTTCCAGAGATATACATATAAACTCATAAGTGGGCGGTGCCACACCCCCTGTATAAACTTTTGATACCGTCGGATTTCCTTCTTGAATACAACAATACATACCAAATTTAAGCATATTAGCTTCCATAGCTACTGAAATAAAGCAATTTTTGCATTTTCGACAGTGCCGTTATATGGAAAGTGGGCGTGGTTATGGTCAGATTTTGATAATTTTACCGTCGGATTTCCTTCTTGAATACAACAATACATACCAAATTTGAGCATATTAGCTTCCATAGCTACCAGCAGATTATCGCTTAAATAGGCATAGTGTAATACGTGTACCAAATTTGAACAAAATCGGGTGGGTGGTTCCAGAGATATACATATAAACTCATAAGTGGGCGGTGCCACACTCCCTGTATAAAATTTTGATACCGTCGGATTTCCTTCTTGAATAAACAATACATAACAAATTTGAGCATATTAGCTTCGATAGCTACTGAAATATAGCAATTTTTGCATTTTCGACAATTGCCTTTATATGGAAAGTGGGCGTGGTTATGGTCAGATTTTGATAATTTTACCGTCGGATTTCCTTCTTGAATATAACAAAACATACCAAATTTGAGCATATTAGCTTCCATAGCTACTGAAATATAGCAATTTTTGCATTTTCGACAATTGCCGTTATATGGAAAGTGGGCGTGGTTATGGCCAGATTATGATAATTTTCCAAATATCGCTTAAATAGGCATAGTGTAATACTTGTACCAAATATGAAAAAACCGGGTATGTGGTTCCAGAGATATACATATAAACTCATAAGTGGGCGGTGTCACAACCCCTGTATAAACTTTTGATACCGTCGGATTTCCTTCTTGACTACAACAATACATACCAAATTTAAGCATATTAGCTTCCATAGCTACAGAAATATAGCAATTTTTGCATTTTCGACAATTGCCGTTATATGGAAAGTGGGCGTGGTTATGGTCAGATTTTGATAATTTTACCGTCGGATTTCCTTCTTGAATATAACAAAACATACCAAATTTGAGCATATTAGCTTCCATAGCTACTGAAATATAGCAATTTTTGCATTTTCGACAATTGCCGTTATATGGAAAGTGGGCGTGGTTATGGCCAGATTATGATAATTTTCCAAATATCGCTTAAATAGGCATAGTGTAATACATGTACCAAATTTGAACAAAATCGGTTAGGTGGTTCCAGAGATATACATATAAACTCATAAGTGGGCGGTGCCACACCCCTGTATAAACTTTTGATACCGTCGGATTTCCTTCTTGAATACAACAATACATACCAAATTTGAGCATATTAGCTTCCATAGCTACCAGCAGATTATCGCTTAAATAGGCATAGTGTAATACGTGTACCAAATTTGAACAAAATCGGGTGGGTGGTTCCAGAGATATACAAATAAACTCATAAGTGGGCGGTGCCACACCCCCTGTATAAACTTTTGATACCGTCGGATTTCCTTCTTGAATACAACAATCTATTACAAATTTGAGCATATTAGCTTCCATAGCTACAGAAATATAACAATTTTTGCATTTTCGACAATTGCCGTTATATGGAAAGTGGGCGTGGTTATGGTCAGATTTTGATTTGAGCATATTAGCTTCCATAGATACAGAAATATAGCAATTTTTGCATTTTCGACAATTGCCGTTATATGGAAAGTGGGCGTGGTTATGGCCAGATTTTGATAATTTTATTATCGCTTAATTAGGCATAGTGTAATACGTGTACCAAATTTGAACAAAATCGGGTATGTGTTTCCAGAATTATACATCTAACCTCATAAGTGGGCGGTGCCACACCCCCTGTATAAACTTTTGATACCGTCGGATTTCCTTCTTGACTACAACAATCTATTACAAATTTGAGCATATTAGCTTCCATAGCTACAGAAATATAGCAATTTTTGCATTTTCGACAATTGCCGTTATATGGAAAGTGGGCGTGGTTATGGTCAGATTTTGATAATTTTACCGTCGGATTTCCTTCTTGAATACAACAATACATACCAAATTTGAGCATATTAGCTTCCATAGCTACTGAAATATAGCAATTTTTGCATTTTCGACAATTGCCGTTATACGGAAAGTGGGCGTGGTTATTGCCAGATTATGATAATTTTCCAAATATCGCTTAAATAGGCATAGTGTAATACATGTACCAAATTTGAACAAAATCGGTTAGGTGGTTCCAGAGATATACATATAAACTCATAAGTGGGCGGTGCCACACCCCCTGTATAAACTTTTGATACCGTCCGATTTCCTTCTTGAATACAACAATCTATTACAAATTTGAGCATATTAGCTTCCATAGCTACAGAAATATAACAATTTTTGCATTTTCGACAATTGCCGTTATATGGAAAGTGGGCGTGGTTATGGTCAGATTTTGATTTGAGCATATTAGCTTCCATAGATACAGAAATATAGCAATTTTTGCATTTTCGACAATTGCCGTTATATGGAAAGTGGGCGTGGTTATGGCCAGATTTTGATAATTTTATTATCGCTTAATTAGGCATAGTGTAATACGTGTACCAAATTTGAACAAAATCGGGTATGTGTTTCCAGAATTATACATCTAACCTCATAAGTGGGCGGTGCCACACCCCCTGTATAAACTTTTGATACCGTCGGATTTCCTTCTTGACTACAACAATCTATTACAAATTTGAGCATATTAGCTTCCATAGCTACAGAAATATAGCAATTTTTGCATTTTCGACAATTGCCGTTATATGGAAAGTGGGCGTGGTTATGGTCTGATTTTGATAATTTTACCGTCGGATTTCCTTCTTGAATACAACAATACATACCAAATTTGAGCATATTAGCTTCCATAGCTACTGAAATATAGCAATTTTTGCATTTTCGACAATTGCCGTTATATGGAAAGTGGGCGTGGTTATTGCCAGATTATGATAATTTTCCAAATATCGCTTAAATAGGCATAGTGTAATACGTGTACCAAATTTGAAAAAAACCGGGTATGTGGTTCCAGAGGTATACATATAAACTCATAAGTGGGCGGTGCCACACCCCCTGTATACACTTTTGATACCGTCGGATTTCCTTCTTGAATACAACAATACATACCAAATTTGAGCATATTAGCTTCCATAGATACAGAAATATAGCAATTTTTGCATTTTCGACAATTGCCGTTATATGGAAAGTGGGCGTGGTTATTGCCAGATTATGATAATTTTCCAAATATCGCTTAAATAGGCATAGTGTAATACATGTACCAAATTTGAACAAAATCGGTTAGGTGGTTCCAGAGATATACATATAAACTCATAAGTGGGCGGTGCCACACCCCTGTATAAACTTTTGATACCGTCGGATTTCCTTCTTGAATACAACAATACATACCAAATTTGAGCATATTAGCTTCCATAGCTACCAGCAGATTATCGCTTAAATAGGCATAGTGTAATACGTGTACCAAATTTGAACAAAATCGGGTGGGTGGTTCCAGAGATATACAAATAAACTCATAAGTGGGCGGTGCCACACCCCCTGTATAAACTTTTGATACCGTCGGATTTCCTTCTTGAATACAACAATCTATTACAAATTTGAGCATATTAGCTTCCATAGCTACAGAAATATAACAATTTTTGCATTTTCGACAATTGCCGTTATATGGAAAGTGGGCGTGGTTATGGTCAGATTTTGATTTGAGCATATTAGCTTCCATAGATACAGAAATATAGCAATTTTTGCATTTTCGACAATTGCCGTTATATGGAAAGTGGGCGTGGTTATGGCCAGATTTTGATAATTTTATTATCGCTTAATTAGGCATAGTGTAATACGTGTACCAAATTTGAACAAAATCGGGTATGTGTTTCCAGAATTATACATCTAACCTCATAAGTGGGCGGTGCCACACCCCCTGTATAAACTTTTGATACCGTCGGATTTCCTTCTTGACTACAACAATCTATTACAAATTTGAGCATATTAGCTTCCATAGCTACAGAAATATAGCAATTTTTGCATTTTCGACAATTGCCGTTATATGGAAAGTGGGCGTGGTTATGGTCAGATTTTGATAATTTTACCGTCGGATTTCCTTCTTGAATACAACAATACATACCAAATTTGAGCATATTAGCTTCCATAGCTACTGAAATATAGCAATTTTTGCATTTTCGACAATTGCCGTTATACGGAAAGTGGGCGTGGTTATTGCCAGATTATGATAATTTTCCAAATATCGCTTAAATAGGCATAGTGTAATACATGTACCAAATTTGAACAAAATCGGTTAGGTGGTTCCAGAGATATACATATAAACTCATAAGTGGGCGGTGCCACACCCCCTGTATAAACTTTTGATACCGTCCGATTTCCTTCTTGAATACAACAATCTATTACAAATTTGAGCATATTAGCTTCCATAGCTACAGAAATATAACAATTTTTGCATTTTCGACAATTGCCGTTATATGGAAAGTGGGCGTGGTTATGGTCAGATTTTGATTTGAGCATATTAGCTTCCATAGCCACACCCCCTGTATAAACTTTAGATACCGTCGGATTTCCTTCTTAAATACAACAATACATACCAAATTTGAGCATATTAGCTTCCATAGCTACAGAAATATAACAATTTTGGCATTTTCGACAATTGCCGTTATATGGAAAGTGGGCGTGGTTATGGTCAGATTTTGATAATTTTCCAAAAATCGCTTAAATAGGCATAGTGTAATACATGTACCAAATTTGAACAAAATCGGTTAGGTGGTTCCAGAGATATACATATAAACTCATAAGTGGGCGGTGCCACACCCCCTGTATAAACTTTTGATACCGTCGGATTTCCTTCTTGAATACAACAATACATTACAAATTTGAGCATATTAGCTTCCATAGCTACTGAAATAAAGCAATTTTTGCATTTTCGACAGTGCCGTTATATGGAAAGTGGGCGTGGTTATGGTCAGATTTTGATAATTTTACCGTCGGATTTCCTTCTTGAATACAACAATACATACCAAATTTGAGCATATTAGCTTCCATAGCTACTGAAATATAGCAATTTTTGCATTTTCGACAATTGCCGTTATATGGAAAGTGGGCGTGGTTATTGCCAGATTATGATAATTTTCCAAATATCGCTTAAATAGGCATAGTGTAATACGTGTACCAAATTTGAAAAAAACCGGGTATGTGGTTCCAGAGATATACATATAAACTCATAAGTGGGCGGTGCCACACCCCCTGTATACACTTTTGATACCGTCGGATTTCCTTCTTGAATACAACAATACATACCAAATTTGAGCATATTAGCTTCCATAGATACAGAAATATAGCAATTTTTGCATTTTCGACAATTGCCGATATATGAAAAGTGGGCGTGGTTATTTTCAGATTTGGATAATTTTCCGAATATCGCTTAAATAGGCATAGTGTAATACGTGTACCAAATTTGAACAAAACCGGGTATGTGGTTCCAGTGATATACATATAAACTCATAAGTGAGCGGTGCCACACCCCCTGTATAAACTTTTGATACCGTCGGATTTCGTTCTTGAATACAACATTACATACCAAATTTGAGCATATTAGCTTCCATAGCTACAGAAATATAGCAATTTGTGCATTTTCGACAATTGCCGTTATATGGAAAGTGGGCGTGGTTATGGTCAGATTTTGAAAATTTTCCAAAAATCGCTTAAATAGGCATAGTGTAATACATGTACCAAATTTGAACAAAATCGGTTAGGTGGTTCCAGAGATATACATATAAACTCATTGGCGGATATGAAAAGCAAGCTACAAAAATAGCTACAGAAATATAGCAATTTTTGCATTTTCGACAATTGCCGTTATATGGAAAGTGGGCGTGGTTATGGTCAGATTTTGAAAATTTTCCAAATATCGCTTAAATAGGCATAGTGTAATACATGTACCGAATTTGAACAAAATCGGTTAGGTGGTTCCAGAGATATACATATAAACTCATTGGCGGATATGAAAAGCAAGCTACAAAAATAGCTACAGAAATATAGCAATTTTTGCATTTTCGACAATTGCCGTTATATGGAAAGTGGGCGTGGTTATGGTCAGAAATTTGAACAAAATCGGTTAGGTGGTTCCAGAGATATACATATAAACTCATAAGTGGGCGGTGCCACACCCCCTGTATAAACTTTTGATACCGTCGGATTTCCTTCTTGAATACAACAATACATACCAAATTTAAGCATATTAGCTTCCATAGCTACTGAAATAAAGCAATTTTTGCATTTTCGACAGTGCCGTTATATGGAAAGTGGGCGTGGTTATGGTCAGATTTTGATAATTTTACCGTCGGATTTCCTTCTTGAATACAACAATACATACCAAATTTGAGCATATTAGCTTCCATAGCTACCAGCAGATTATCGCTTAAATAGGCATAGTGTAATACGTGTACCAAATTTGAACAAAATCGGGTGGGTGGTTCCAGAGATATACATATAAACTCATAAGTGGGCGGTGCCACACTCCCTGTATAAAATTTTGATACCGTCGGATTTCCTTCTTGAATAAACAATACATAACAAATTTGAGCATATTAGCTTCGATAGCTACTGAAATATAGCAATTTTTGCATTTTCGACAATTGCCTTTATATGGAAAGTGGGCGTGGTTATGGTCAGATTTTGATAATTTTACCGTCGGATTTCCTTCTTGAATATAACAAAACATACCAAATTTGAGCATATTAGCTTCCATAGCTACTGAAATATAGCAATTTTTGCATTTTCGACAATTGCCGTTATATGGAAAGTGGGCGTGGTTATGGCCAGATTATGATAATTTTCCAAATATCGCTTAAATAGGCATAGTGTAATACTTGTACCAAATATGAAAAAACCGGGTATGTGGTTCCAGAGATATACATATAAACTCATAAGTGGGCGGTGTCACAACCCCTGTATAAACTTTTGATACCGTCGGATTTCCTTCTTGACTACAACAATACATACCAAATTTAAGCATATTAGCTTCCATAGCTACAGAAATATAGCAATTTTTGCATTTTCGACAATTGCCGTTATATGGAAAGTGGGCGTGGTTATGGTCAGATTTTGATAATTTTACCGTCGGATTTCCTTCTTGAATATAACAAAACATACCAAATTTGAGCATATTAGCTTCCATAGCTACTGAAATATAGCAATTTTTGCATTTTCGACAATTGCCGTTATATGGAAAGTGGGCGTGGTTATGGCCAGATTATGATAATTTTCCAAATATCGCTTAAATAGGCATAGTGTAATACATGTACCAAATTTGAACAAAATCGGTTAGGTGGTTCCAGAGATATACATATAAACTCATAAGTGGGCGGTGCCACACCCCTGTATAAACTTTTGATACCGTCGGATTTCCTTCTTGAATACAACAATACATACCAAATTTGAGCATATTAGCTTCCATAGCTACCAGCAGATTATCGCTTAAATAGGCATAGTGTAATACGTGTACCAAATTTGAACAAAATCGGGTGGGTGGTTCCAGAGATATACAAATAAACTCATAAGTGGGCGGTGCCACACCCCCTGTATAAACTTTTGATACCGTCGGATTTCCTTCTTGAATACAACAATCTATTACAAATTTGAGCATATTAGCTTCCATAGCTACAGAAATATAACAATTTTTGCATTTTCGACAATTGCCGTTATATGGAAAGTGGGCGTGGTTATGGTCAGATTTTGATTTGAGCATATTAGCTTCCATAGATACAGAAATATAGCAATTTTTGCATTTTCGACAATTGCCGTTATATGGAAAGTGGGCGTGGTTATGGCCAGATTTTGATAATTTTATTATCGCTTAATTAGGCATAGTGTAATACGTGTACCAAATTTGAACAAAATCGGGTATGTGTTTCCAGAATTATACATCTAACCTCATAAGTGGGCGGTGCCACACCCCCTGTATAAACTTTTGATACCGTCGGATTTCCTTCTTGACTACAACAATCTATTACAAATTTGAGCATATTAGCTTCCATAGCTACAGAAATATAGCAATTTTTGCATTTTCGACAATTGCCGTTATATGGAAAGTGGGCGTGGTTATGGTCAGATTTTGATAATTTTACCGTCGGATTTCCTTCTTGAATACAACAATACATACCAAATTTGAGCATATTAGCTTCCATAGCTACTGAAATATAGCAATTTTTGCATTTTCGACAATTGCCGTTATACGGAAAGTGGGCGTGGTTATTGCCAGATTATGATAATTTTCCAAATATCGCTTAAATAGGCATAGTGTAATACATGTACCAAATTTGAACAAAATCGGTTAGGTGGTTCCAGAGATATACATATAAACTCATAAGTGGGCGGTGCCACACCCCCTGTATAAACTTTTGATACCGTCCGATTTCCTTCTTGAATACAACAATCTATTACAAATTTGAGCATATTAGCTTCCATAGCTACAGAAATATAACAATTTTTGCATTTTCGACAATTGCCGTTATATGGAAAGTGGGCGTGGTTATGGTCAGATTTTGATTTGAGCATATTAGCTTCCATAGATACAGAAATATAGCAATTTTTGCATTTTCGACAATTGCCGTTATATGGAAAGTGGGCGTGGTTATGGCCAGATTTTGATAATTTTATTATCGCTTAATTAGGCATAGTGTAATACGTGTACCAAATTTGAACAAAATCGGGTATGTGTTTCCAGAATTATACATCTAACCTCATAAGTGGGCGGTGCCACACCCCCTGTATAAACTTTTGATACCGTCGGATTTCCTTCTTGACTACAACAATCTATTACAAATTTGAGCATATTAGCTTCCATAGCTACAGAAATATAGCAATTTTTGCATTTTCGACAATTGCCGTTATATGGAAAGTGGGCGTGGTTATGGTCTGATTTTGATAATTTTACCGTCGGATTTCCTTCTTGAATACAACAATACATACCAAATTTGAGCATATTAGCTTCCATAGCTACTGAAATATAGCAATTTTTGCATTTTCGACAATTGCCGTTATATGGAAAGTGGGCGTGGTTATTGCCAGATTATGATAATTTTCCAAATATCGCTTAAATAGGCATAGTGTAATACGTGTACCAAATTTGAAAAAAACCGGGTATGTGGTTCCAGAGATATACATATAAACTCATAAGTGGGCGGTGCCACACCCCCTGTATACACTTTTGATACCGTCGGATTTCCTTCTTGAATACAACAATACATACCAAATTTGAGCATATTAGCTTCCATAGATACAGAAATATAGCAATTTTTGCATTTTCGACAATTGCCGTTATATGAAAAGTGGGCGTGGTTATGGTCAGATTTTGATAATTTTCCAAATATCGCTTAAGTAGGCATAGTGTAATACATGTACCAAATTTGAACAAAATCGGTTAGGTGGTTCCAGAGATATACATATAAACTCATAAGTGGGCGGTGCCGCACCCCCTGTATAAACTTTTGATACCGTCGGATTTCCTTCTTGAATACAACAATACATTACAAATTTGAGCATATTAGCTTCCATAGCTACTGAAATAAAGCAATTTTTGCATTTTCGACAGTGCCGTTATATGGAAAGTGGGCGTGGTTATGGTCAGGTTTTGATAATTTTACCGTCGGATTTCCTTCTTGAATACAACAATACATACCAAATTTGAGCATATTAGCTTCCATAGCTACCAGCAGATTATCGCTTAAATAGGCATAGTGTAATACGTGTACCAAATTTGAACAAAATCGGGTGGGTGGTTCCAGAGATATACATATAAACTCATAAGTGGGCGGTGCCACACTCCCTGTATAAACTTTTGATACCGTCGGATTTCCTTCTTGAATACAACAATACATAACAAATTTGAGCATATTAGCTTCGATAGCTACTGAAATATAGCAATTTTTGCATTTTCGACAATTGCCGTTATATGGAAAGTGGGCGTGGTTATGGCCAGATTTTGATAATTTTCCAAAAATCGCTTAAATAGGCATAGTGTAATTCATGTACCAAATTTGAACATAATCGGTTAGGTGGTTCCAGAGATATACATATAAACTCATAAGTGGGCGGTGCCACACCCCCTGTATAAACTTTAGATACCGTCGGATTTCCTTCTTAAATACAACAATACATACCAAATTTGAGCATATTAGCTTCCATAGCTACAGAAATATAACAATTTTGGCATTTTCGACAATTGCCGTTATATGGAAAGTGGGCGTGGTTATGGTCAGATTTTGAAAATTTTCCAAAAATCGCTTAAATAGGCATAGTGTAATACATGTACCAAATTTGAACAAAATCGGTTAGGTGGTTCCAGAGATATACATATAAACTCATTGGCGGATATGAAAAGCAAGCTACAAAAATAGCTACAGAAATATAGCAATTTTTGCATTTTCGACAATTGCCGTTATATGGAAAGTGGGCGTGGTTATGGTCAGAAATTTGAACAAAATCGGTTAGGTGGTTCCAGAGATATACATATAAACTCATAAGTGGGCGGTGCCACACCCCCTGTATAAACTTTTGATACCGTCGGATTTCCTTCTTGAATACAACAATACATACCAAATTTAAGCATATTAGCTTCCATAGCTACTGAAATAAAGCAATTTTTGCATTTTCGACAGTGCCGTTATATGGAAAGTGGGCGTGGTTATGGTCAGATTTTGATAATTTTACCGTCGGATTTCCTTCTTGAATACAACAATACATACCAAATTTGAGCATATTAGCTTCCATAGCTACCAGCAGATTATCGCTTAAATAGGCATAGTGTAATACGTGTACCAAATTTGAACAAAATCGGGTGGGTGGTTCCAGAGATATACATATAAACTCATAAGTGGGCGGTGCCACACTCCCTGTATAAAATTTTGATACCGTCGGATTTCCTTCTTGAATAAACAATACATAACAAATTTGAGCATATTAGCTTCGATAGCTACTGAAATATAGCAATTTTTGCATTTTCGACAATTGCCTTTATATGGAAAGTGGGCGTGGTTATGGTCAGATTTTGATAATTTTACCGTCGGATTTCCTTCTTGAATATAACAAAACATACCAAATTTGAGCATATTAGCTTCCATAGCTACTGAAATATAGCAATTTTTGCATTTTCGACAATTGCCGTTATATGGAAAGTGGGCGTGGTTATGGCCAGATTATGATAATTTTCCAAATATCGCTTAAATAGGCATAGTGTAATACTTGTACCAAATATGAAAAAACCGGGTATGTGGTTCCAGAGATATACATATAAACTCATAAGTGGGCGGTGTCACAACCCCTGTATAAACTTTTGATACCGTCGGATTTCCTTCTTGACTACAACAATACATACCAAATTTAAGCATATTAGCTTCCATAGCTACAGAAATATAGCAATTTTTGCATTTTCGACAATTGCCGTTATATGGAAAGTGGGCGTGGTTATGGTCAGATTTTGATAATTTTACCGTCGGATTTCCTTCTTGAATATAACAAAACATACCAAATTTGAGCATATTAGCTTCCATAGCTACTGAAATATAGCAATTTTTGCATTTTCGACAATTGCCGTTATATGGAAAGTGGGCGTGGTTATGGCCAGATTATGATAATTTTCCAAATATCGCTTAAATAGGCATAGTGTAATACTTGTACCAAATATGAAAAAACCGGGTATGTGGTTCCAGAGATATACATATAAACTCATAAGTGGGCGGTGCCACACCCCCTGTATACACTTTTGATACCGTCGGATTTCCTTCTTGAATACAACAATACATACCAAATTTGAGCATATTAGCTTCCATAGATACAGAAATATAGCAATTTTTGCATTTTCGACAATTGCCGTTATATGGAAAGTGGGCGTGGTTATGGTCAGATTTTGATAATTTCACCGTCGGATTTCCTTCTTGAATACAACAATACATACCAAATTTGAGCATATTAGCTTCCATAGCTACTGAAATATAGCAATTTTTGCATTTTCGACAATTGCCGTTATATGGAAAGTGGGCGTGGGTATGGCCAGATTATCGCTTAAATAGGCATAGCGTAATACGTGTACCAAATTTGAACAAAATCGGGTGGGTGGTTCCAGAGATATACATATAAACTCATAAGTGGGCGGTGCCACACTCCCTGTATAAACTTTTGATACCGTCGGATTTCCTTCTTGAATACAACAATACATAACAAATTTGAGCATATTAGCTTCGATAGCTACTGAAATATAGCAATTTTTGCATTTTCGACAATGGCCGTTATATGGAAAGTGGGCGTGGTTATGGCCAGATTTTGATAATTTTCCAAATATCGCTTAAATAGGCATAGTGTAATACGTGTACCAAATTTGAACAAAATCGGGTATGTGGTTCCAGAAATACATATACATCTAACCTCATAAGTGGGCGGTGCCACACCCCCTGTATAAACTTTTGATTCCGTCGGATTTCCTTCTTGAATACAACAATACATACCAAATTTAAGCATATTAGCTTCCATAGCTACAGAAATATAGCAATTTTTGCATTTTCGACAATTGCCGTTGTATGGAAAGTGGGCGTGGTTATGGTCAGATTTTGATAATTTTACCGTCGGATTTCCTTCTTGAATATAACAAAACATACCAAATTTGAGCATATTAGCTTCCATAGCTACTGAAATATAGCAATTTTTGCATTTTCGACAGTTGCCGTTTTATGGAAAGTGGGCGTGGTTATGGCCAGATTATGATAATTTTCCAAATATCGCTTAAATAGGCATAGTGTAATACGTGTACCAAATTTAAAAAAAACCGGGTATGTGGTTCCAGAGATATACATATAAACTCATAAGTGGGAGGTGCCACACCCCCTGTATACACTTTTGATACCGTCGGATTTCCTTCTTGAATACAACAATACATACCAAATTTGAGCATATTAGTTTCCATAGCTACAGAAATATAGCAATTTTTGCATTTTCGACAATTGCCGTTATATGGAAAGTGGGCGTGGTTTTGGTCAGATTTTGATAATTATACCGTCGGATTTCCTGCTTGAATACAACAACACATACCAAATTTGAGCATATTAGCTTCCATAGCTACAGAAATATAGCAATTTTTGCATTTTCGACAATTGCCGTTATATGGAAAGTGGGCGTGGTTATGGCCAGATTATGATAATTTTATTATCGCTTAAATAGGCATAGTGTAATACGTGTACCAAATTTGAACAAAATCGGGTATGTGTTTCCAGAGATATACATCTAACCTCATAAGTGGGCGGTGCCACACCCCCTGTATAAACTTTTGATACAGTCGGATTTCCTGCTCGAATACAATAATACATACCAAATTTGAGCACATTAGCTTCCATAGATACAGAAATATAGCAATTTTCGCATTTTCGACAATTGCCGTTATATGGAAAGTGGGCGTGGTTATGGTCAGATTTGATATTAGCTTCCATAGATACAGAAATATAGCAATTTTTGCATTTTCGACAATTGCCGTTATATGGAAAGTGGGCGTGGTAATGGTCAGATTTTGATAATTTCACCGTCGGATTTCCTTCTTGAATACAACAATACATACCAAATTTGAGCATATTAGCTTCCATAGCTACTGAAATATAGCAATTTTTGCATTTTCGACAATTGCCGTTATATGGAAAGTGGGCGTGGGTATGGCCAGATTATCGCTTTAATAGGCATAGTGTAATACGTGTACCAAATTTGAACAAAATCGGGTGGGTGGTTCCAGAGATATACATATAAACTCATAAGTGGGCGGTGCCACACTCCCTGTATAAACTTTTGATACCGTCGGATTTCCTTCTTGAATACAACCATACATAACAAATTTGAGCATATTAGCTTCGATAGCTACTGAAATATAGCAATTTTTGCATTTTCGACAATGGCCGTTATATGGAAAGTGGGCGTGGTTATGGCCAGATTTTGATAATTTTCCAAATATCGCTTAAATAGGCATAGTGTAATACGTGTACCAAATTTGAACAAAATCGGGTATGTGGTTCCAGAAATACATATACATACATCTAACCTCATAAGTGGGCGGTGCCACACCCCCTGTTTAAACTTTTGATTCCGTCGGATTTCCTTCTTGAATACAACAATACATACCAAATTTGAGCATATTAGCTTCCATAGCTACAGAAATATAGCAATTTTTGCATTTTCGACAGTGCCGTTATATGGAAAGTGGGCGTGGCGTGGTTATGGTCAGATTTTGATAATTATGCCGTCGGATTTCCTTCTTGAATACAACAATACATAACAAATTTGAGCATATTAGCTTCGATAGCTACTGAAATATAGCAATTTTTGCATTTTCGACAATTGTCGTTATATGGAAATTGGGCGTGGTTATGGCCAGATTATGATAATTTTCCAAATATCGCTTTAATAGGCATAGTATAATACGTGTACCAAATTTAAAAAAAACCGGGTATGTGGTTCCAGAGATATACATATAATCTCATAAGTGGGCGGTGCCACACCCCCTGTATAAACTTTTGATACCGTCGGATTTCCTTCTTGAATACAACAATACATACCAGATTTGAGCATTATAGCTTCCATAGCTACAGAAATATAGCAATTTTTGCATTTTCGACAATTGCCGTTATATGGAAAGTGGGCGTGGTTATGGCCAGATTATGATAATTTTCCAAATATCGCTTTAATAGGCATAGTATAATACGTGTACCAAATTTAAAAAAAACCGGGTATGTGGTTCCAGAGATATACATATAAACTCATAAGTGGGCGGTGCCACACCCCCTGTATACACTTTTGATACCGTCGGATTTCCTTCTTGAATACAACAATACATACCAAATTTGAGCATATTAGTTTCCATAGCTACAGAAATATAGCAATTTTTGCATTTTCGACAATTGCCGTTATATGGAAAGTGGGCGTGGTTATGGTCAGATTTTGTTAATTATACCGTCGGATTTCCTGCTTGAATACAACAACACATACCAAATTTGAGCATATTAGCTTCCATAGCTACAGAAATATAGCAATTTTTGCATTTTCGACAATTGCCGTTATATGGAAAGTGGGCGTGGTTATGGCCAGATTATGATAATTTTATTATCGCTTAATTAGGCATAGTGTAATACGTGTACCAAATTTGAACAAAATAGGGTATGTGTTTCCAGAGATATACATCTAACCTCATAAGTGGGCGGTGCCACACCCCCTGTATAAACTTTTGATACAGTCGAATTTCCTGCTCGAATACAATAATACATACCAAATTTGAGCACATTAGCTTCCATAGATACAGAAATATAGCAATTTTCGCATTTTCGAAAGTGGGCGTGGTTATGGCCAGATTTTGATAATTTTATTATCGCTTAATTAGGCATAGTGTAATACGTGTACCAAATTTGAACAAAATCGGGTATGTGTTTCCAGAGATATACATCTAACCTCATAAGTGGGCGGTGCCACACCCCCTGTATAAACTTTTGATACCGTCGGATTTCCTTCTTGACTACAACAATCTATTACAAATTTGAGCATATTAGCTTCCATAGCTACAGATATATAGCAATTTTTGCATTTTCGACAATTGCCGTTATATGGTAAGTGGGCGTGGTTATGGTCAGATTTTGATAATTTTACCGTCGGATTTCCTTCTTGAATACAACAATACATACCAAATTTGAGCATATTAGCTTCCATAGCTACTGAAATATAGCAATTTTTGCATTTTCGACAATTGCCGTTATATGGAAAGTGGGCGTGGTTATTGCCAGATTATGATAATTTTCCAAATATCGCTTAAATAGGCATAGTGTAATACGTATACCAAATTTGAAAAAAACCGGGTATGTGGTTCCAGAGATATACATATAAACTCATAAGTGGGCGGTGCCACACGCCCTGTATACACTTTTGATACCGTCGGATTTCCTTCTTGAATACAACAATACATACCAAATTTGAGCATATTAGCTTCCATAGATACAGAAATTTAGCAATTTTTGCATTTTCGACAATTGCCGTTATATGGAAATTGGGCGTGGTTATGGCCAGATTTTGATAATTTTCCAAATATCGCTTAAATAGGCATAGTGTAATACGTGTACCAAATTTGAACAAAACCGAGTATGTGGTTCCAGAGATATACATATAAACTCATAATTGAGCGGTGCCACACCCCCTGTATAAACTTTTGATACCGTCGGATTTCGTTCTTGAATACAACAATACATACCAAATTTGAGCATATTAGCTTCCATAGTTACAGAAATATAGCAATTTTTGCATTTTCGACAATTGCCGTTATATGGAAAGTGGGCGTGGTTATGGTCAGATTTTGATAATTTTACCGTCGGATTTCCTTCTTGAATACAACAATACATACCAAATTTGAGCATATTAGCTTCCATAGCTACAAGCAGATTATCGCTTAAATAGGCATAGTGTAATACGTGTACCAAATTTGAACAAAATCGGGTATGTGGTTCCAGAAATACATATACATCTAACCTCATAAGTGGGCGGTGCCACACCCCCTGTATAAACTTTTGATTCCGTCGGATTTCCTTCTTGAATACAACAATACATACCAAATTTGAGCATATTAGCTTCCATAGCTACAGAAATATAGCAATTTTTGCATTTTCGACAGTGCCGTTATATGGAAAGTGGGCGTGGTTATGGTCAGATTTTGATAATTATGCCGTCGGATTTCCTTCTTGAATACAACAATACATAACAAATTTGAGCATATTAGCTTCGATAGCTACTGAAATATAGCAATTTTTGCATTTTCGACAATTGCCGTTGTATGGAAATTGGGCGCGGTTATGGCCAGATTATGATAATTTTCCAAATATCGCTTTAATAGGCATAGTATAATACGTGTACCAAATTTAAAAAAAACCGGGTATATGGTTCCAGAGATATACATATAAACTCATTAGTGGGCGGTGCCACACCCCCTGTATAAACTTTTGATACCGTCGGATTTCCTTCTTGAATACAACAATACATACCAAATTTGAGCATATTAGCTTCCATAGCTACAGAAATATAGCAATTTTTGCATTTTCGACAATTGCCGTTATTTGGAAAGTGGGCGTGGTTATGGCCAGATTATGATAATTTTCCAAATATCGCTTTAATAGGCATAGTATAATACGTGTACCAAATTAAAAAAAAACCGGGTATGTGGTTCCAGAGATATACATATAAACTCATAAGTGGGCGGTGCCACACCCCCTGTATACACTTTTGATACCGTCGGATTTCCTTCTTGAATACAACAATACATACCAAATTTAAGCATATTAGTTTCCATAGCTACAGATATATAGCAATTTTTGCATTTTCGACAATTGCCGTTATATGGAAAGTGGGCGAGGTTATGGTCAGATTTTGATAATTATACCGTCGGATTTCCTGCTTGAATACAACAACACATACCAAATTGAGCATATTAGCTTCCATAGCTACAGAAATATAGCAATTTTTGCATTTTCGACAATTGCCGTTATATGGAAAGTGGGCGTGGTTATGGCCAGATTATGATAATTTTATTATCGCTTAATTAGGCATAGTGTAATACGTGTACCAAATTTGAACAAAATCGGGTATGTGTTTCCAAAGATATACATCTAACCTCATAAGTGGGCGGTGCCACACCCCCTGTATAAACTTTTGATACAGTCGGATTTCCTGTTCGAATACAATAATACATACCAAATTTGAGCACATTAGCTTCCATAGATACAGAAATATAGCAATTTTCGCATTTTCGAAAGTGGGCGTGGTTATGGCCAGATTTTGATAATTTTATTATCGCTTAATTAGGCATAGTGTAATACGTTTACCAAATTTGAACAAAATCGGGTATGTGTTTCCAGAGATATACATCTAACCTCATAAGTGGGCGGTGCCACACCCCCTGTATAAACTTTTGATACCGTCGGATTTCCTTCTTGACTACAACAATCTATTACAAATTTGAGCATATTAGCTTCCATAGCTACAGATATATAGCAATTTTTGCATTTTCGACAATTGCCGTTATATGGTAAGTGGGCGTGGTTATGGTCAGATTTTGATAATTTTACCGTCGGATTTCCTTCTTGAATACAACAATACATACCAAATTTGAGCATATTAGCTTCCATAGCTACAAGCAGATTATCGCTTAAATAGGCATAGTGTAATACGTGTACCAAATTTGAACAAAATCGGGTGGGTGGTTCCAGAGATATACATATAAACTCATAAGTGGGCGGTGCCACACTCCCTGTATAAACTTTTGATACCGTCGGATTTCCTTCTTGAATACAACAATACATAACAAATTTGAGCATATTAGCTTCGATAGCTACTGAAATATAGCCATTTTTGCATTTTCGACAATTGCCGTTATATGGAAAGTGGGCGTGGTTATGGTCAGATTTTGATAATTTTACCGTCGGATTTCCTTGTTCAATATAACAAAACATACCAAATTTGAGCATATTAGCTTCCATAGCTACTGAAATATAGCAATTTTTGCATTTTCGACAATTGCCGTTATATGGAAAGTGGGCGTGGTTATGGCCAGATTATGATAATTTTCCAAATATCGCTTAAATAGGCATAGTGTAATACGTGTACCAAATTTGAACAAAACCGGGTATGTGGTTCCAGAGATATACATATAAACTCATAAGTGGGCGGTGCCACACCCCCTGTATAAACTTTTGATACCGTCGGATTTCCTTCTTGAATACAACAATACATACCAAATTTGCATTTTCGACAATTGCCGTTATATGGAAAGTGGGCGTGGTTATGGTCAGATTTTGATAATTTTACCGTCGGATTTCCTTCTTGAATATAACAAAACATACCAAATTTGAGCATATTAGCTTCCATAGCTACTGAAATATAGCAATTTTTGCATTTTCGACAATTGCCGTTATATGGAAAGTGGGCGTGGTTATGGCCAGCTTATGATAATTTTCCAAATATCGCTTAAATAGGCATAGTGTAATACGTGTACCAAATTTGAAAAAAACCGGGTATGTGGTTCCAGAGATATACATATAAACTCATAAGTGGGCGGTGCCACCCCCCTGTATACACTTTTGACACCGTCGGATTTCCTTCTTGAATACAACAATACATACCAAATTTGAGCATATTAGCTTCCATAGCTACTGAAATATAGCAATTTTTGCATTTTCGACAATTGCCGTTATATGGAAAGTGGGCGTGGTTATGGTGAGGTTTTGATAATTTTCCAAATATCGCTTAAATAGGCATAGTGTAATACGTGTAAAAAATTTGAACAAAACCGGGTATGTGGTTCCAGAGATATACATATAAACTCATAAGTGGGCGGTGCCACACCCCCAGTAAAAACTTTTGATACCGTCGGATTTCCTTCTTGAATACAACAATTCATACCAAATTTGCATTTTCGACAATTGCCGTTATATGGAAAGTGGGCATGGTTATGGTCAGATTTTGATAATTTTCCAAATATCGCTTAAATAGGCATAGTGTAATACATGTACCAAATTTGAACAAAATCGGTTAGGTGGTTCCAGAGATATACATATAAACTCATAAGTGGTTGGTGCCACACCCCCTGTAAAAACTTTTGATACCGTCGGATTTCCTTCTTGAATACAACAATACATACCAAATTTGCATTTTCGACAATTGCCGTTATATGGAAAGTGGGCGTGGTTATGGTCAGATTTTGATAATTTTCCAAATATCGCTTAAATAGGCATAGTGTAATACATGTACCAAATTTGAACAAAATCGGTTAGGTGGTTCCAGAGATATACATATAAACTCATAAGTGGGCGGTGCCACACCCCCTGTATAAACTTTTGATACCGTCGGATTTCCTTCTTGAATACAACAATACATACCAAATTTGAGCATATTAGCTTCCATAGATACAGAAATATAGCAATTTTTGCATTTTCGACAATTGCCGTTATATGGAAAGTGGGCGTGGTTATGGTGAGATTTTGATAATTTTCCAAACATCGCTTAAATAGGCATAGTGTAATACGTGTACCAAATTTGAACAAAATCGGTTAGGTGGTTCCAGAGATATACATATAAACTCATAAGTGGGCGGTGCCACACCCCCTGTATAAACTTTTGATACCGTCGGATTTCCCTCTTGAATACAACAATACATTACAAATTTTAACATATTAGCTTCCATAGCTACTGAAATAAAGCAATTTTTGTATTTTCGACAGTGCCGTTATATGGAAAGTGGGCGTGGTTATGGTAAGATTTTGATAATTTCACCGTCGGATTTCCTTCTTGAATACAACAATACATACCAAATATGGAAAGTGGGCGTGGTTATGGCCAGATTATCGCTTAAATAGGCATAGTGTAATACGTGTACCAAATTTGAACAAAATCGGGTGGGTGGTTCCAGAGATATACATATAAACTCATAAGTGGGCGGTGCCACACTCCCTGTATAAACTTTTGAAACCGTCGGATTTCCTTCTTGAATACAACAATACATAACAAATTTGAGCATATTAGCTTCGATAGCTACTGAAATATAGCAATTTTAGCATTTTCGACAATTGCCGTTATATGGAAAGTGGGCGTGGTTATGGCCAGATTTTGATAATTTTCCAAATATCGCTTAAATAGGCATAGTGTAATACATGTACCAAATTTGAACAAAATCGGTTAGGTGGTTCCAGAGATATACATATAAACTCATAAGTGGGCGGTGCCACACCCCCTGTATACACTTTTGATACCGTCGGATTTCCTTCTTGAATACAACAATACATACCACTCTTGAATACAACAATACATACCAAATTTGCATTTTCGACAATTGCCGTTATATGGAAAGTGGGCGTGGTTATGGTCAGATTTTGATAATTTTCCAAATATCGCTTAAATAGGCATAGTGTAATACATGTACCAAATTTGAACAAAATCGGTTAGGTGGTTCCAGAGATATACATATAAACTCATAAGTGGGCGGTGCCACACCCCCTGTATAAACTTTTGATACCGTCGGATTTCCTTCTTGAATACAACAATACATACCAAATTTGAGCATATTAGCTTCCATAGATACAGAAATATAGCAATTTTTGCATTTTCGACAATTGCCGTTATATGGAAAGTGGGCGTGGTTATTGTAAGATTTTGATAATTTTCCAAATATCGCTTAAATAGGCATAGTGTAATACGTGTACCAAATTTGAACAAAATCGGTTAGGTGGTTCCAGAGATATACATATAAACTCATAAGTGGGCGGTGCCACACTCCCTGTATAAACTTTTGATACCGTCGGATTTCCCTCTTGAATACAACAATACATTACAAATTTTAACATATTAGCTTCCATAGCTACTGAAATAAAGCAATTTTTGTATTTTCGACAGTGCCGTTATATGGAAAGTGGGCGTGGTTATGGTAAGATTTTGATAATTTCACCGTCGGATTTCCTTCTTGAATACAACAATACATACCAAATTTGAGCATATTAGCTTCCATAGCTACTGAAATATAGCAATTTTTGCATTTTCGACAATTGCCGTTATATGGAAAGTGGGCGTGGTTATGGCCAGATTATCGCTTAAATAGGCATAGTGTAATACGTGTACCAAATTTGAACAAAATCGGGTGGGTGGTTCCAGAGATATACATATAAACTCATAAGTGGCCGGTGCCACACTCCCTGTATAAACTTTTGAAACCGTCGGATTTCCTTCTTGAATACAACAATACATAACAAATTTGAGCATATTAGCTTCCATAGATACAGAAATATAGCAATTTTTGCATTTTCGACAATTGCCGTTATATGGAAAGTGGGCGTGGTTATGGTGAGGTTTTGATAATTTTCCAAATATCGCTTAAATAGGCATAGTGTAATACGTGTAAAAAATTTGAACAAAACCGGGTATGTGGTTCCAGAGATATACTTATAAACTCATAAGTGGGCGGTGCCACACCCCCAGTAAAAACTTTTGATACCGTCGGATTTCCTTCTTGAATACAACAATTCATACCAAATTTGCATTTTCGACAATTGCCGTTATATGGAAAGTGGGCATGGTTATGGTCAGATTTTGATAATTTTCCAAATATCGCTTAAATAGGCATAGTGTAACACATGTACCAAATTTGAACAAAATCGGTTAGGTGGTTCCAGAGATATACATATAAACTCATAAGTGGGCGGTGCCACACCCCCTGTATAAACTTTTGATACCGTCGGATTTCCTTCTTGAATACAACAATACATACCAAATTTGAGCATATTAGCTTCCATAGATACAGAAATATAGCAATTTTTGCATTTTCGACAATTGCCGTTATATGGAAACTGGTCGTGGTTATGGTGAGATTTTGATAATTTTCCAAATATCGCTTAAATAGCCATAGTGTAATACGTGTACCAAATTTGAACAAAATCGGTTAGGTGGTTCCAGAGATATACATATAAACTCATAAGTGGGCGGTGCCACACCCCCTGTATAAACTTTTGATACCGTCGGATTTCCCTCTTGAATACAACAATACATTACAAATTTTAACATATTAGCTTCCATAGCTACTGAAATAAAGCAATTTTTGTATTTTCGACAGTGCCGTTATATGGAAAGTGGGCGTGGTTATGGTAAGATTTTGATAATTTCACCGTCGGATTTCCTTCTTGAATACAACAATACATACCAAATTTGAGCATATTAGCTTCCATAGCTACTGAAATATAGCAATTTTTGCATTTTCGACAATTGCCGTTATATGGAAAGTGGGCGTGGTTATGGCCAGATTATCGCTTAAATAGGCATAGTGTAATACGTGTACCAAATTTGAACAAAATCGGGTGGGTGGTTCCAGAGATATACATATAAACTCATAAGTGGGCGGTGCCACACTCCCTGTATAAACTTTTGAAACCGTCGGATTTCCTTCTTGAATACAACAATACATAACAAATTTGAGCATATTAGCTTCGATAGCTACTGAAATATAGCAATTTTAGCATTTTCGACAATTGCCGTTATATGGAAAGTGGGCGTGGTTATGGCCAGATTTTGATAATTTTCCAAATATCGCTTAAATAGGCATAGTGTAATACGTGTACCAAATTTGAACAAAATCGGGTATGTGGTTCCAGAAATACATATACATCTAACCTCATAAGTGGGTGGTGCCACACCCCCTGTATAAACTTTTGATACCGTCGGATTTCCTTCTTGAATACAACAATACATACCAAATTTGAGCATATTAGCTTCGATAGCTACTGAAATATAGCAATTTTTGCATTTTCGACAATTGCGATTTTGATAATTTTCCAAATATCGCTTAAATAGGCATAGTGTAATACGTGTACCAAATTTGAACAAAATCGGTTAGGTGGTTCCAGAGATATACATATAAACTCATAAGTGGACGGTGCCACACCCCCTGTATAAACTTTTGATACCGTCGGATTTCCTTCTTGAATACAACAATACATTACAAATTTGAACATATTAGCTTCCATAGCTACTGAAATAAAGCAATTTTTGCATTTTCGACAGTGCCGTTATATGGAAAGTGGGCGTGGTTATGGTCAGATTTTGATAATTTCACCATCGGATTTCCTTCTTGAATACAACAATACATACCAAATTTGAGCATATTAGCTTCCATAGCTACTGAAATATAGCAATTTTTGCATTTTCGACAATTGCCGTTATATGGAAAGTGGGCGTGGTTATGGCCAGATTATCGCTTAAATAGGCATAGTGTAATACGTGTACCAAATTTGAACAAAACCGGGTATGTGGTTCCAGAGATATACATATAAACTCATAAGTGGGCGGTGCCACACCGCCTGTATAAACTTTTGATACCGTCGGATTTCCTTCTTGAATACAACAATACATACCAAATTTGCATATTCGACAATTGCCGTTATATGGAAAGTGGGCATGGTTATGGTCAGATTTTGATAATTTTACCGTCGGATTTCCTTGTTGAATATAACAAAACATACCAAATTTGAGCATATTAGCTTCCATAGCTACTGAAATATAGCAATTTTTGCATTTTCGACAATTGCCGTTATATGGAAAGTGGGCGTGGTTATGGCCAGATTATGATAATTTTCCAAATATCGCTTAAATAGGCATAGTGTAATACGTGTACCAAATTTGAACAAAACCGGGTATGTGGTTCCAGAGATATACATATAAACTCATAAGTGGGCGGTGCCACACCCCCTGTATAAACTTTTGATACCGTCGGATTTCCTTCTTGAATACAACAATACATACCAAATTTGCATTTTCGACAATTGCCGTTATATGGAAATTGGGCGTGGTTATGGTCAGATTTTGATAATTTTACCGTCGGATTTCCTTCTTGAATATAACAAAACATACCAAATTTGAGCATATTAGCTTCCATAGCTACTGAAATATAGCAATTTTTGCATTTTCGACAATTGCCGTTATATGGAAAGTGGGCGTGGTTATGGCCAGCTTATGATAATTTTCCAAATATCGCTTAAATAGGCATAGTGTAATACGTGTACCAAATTTGAAAAAAACCGGGTATGTGGTTCCAGAGATATACATATAAACTCATAAGTGGGCGGTGCCACACCCCCTGTATACACTTTTGACACCGTCGCATTTCCTTCTTGAATACGACAATGCATACCAAATTTGAGCATATTAGCTTCCATAGACACAGAAATATAGCAAATTTTGCATTTTCGACAATTGCCGTTATATGGAAAGTGGGCGTGGTTATGGTGAGGTTTTGATAATTTTCCAAATATCGCTTAAATAGGCATAGTGTAATACGTGTACAAAATTTGAACAAAACCGGGTATGTGGTTCCAGAGATATACATATAAACTCATAAGTGGGCGGTGCCACACCCCCAGTAAAAACTTTTGATACCGTCGGATTTCCTTCTTGAATACAACAATACATACCAAATTTGCATTTTCGACAATTGCCGTTATATGGAAAGTGGGCATGGTTATGGTCAGATTTTGATAATTTTCCAAATATCGCTTAAATAGGCATAGTGTAATACATGTACCAAATTTGAACAAAATCGGTTAGGTGGTTCCAGAGATATACATATAAACTCATAAGTGGGCGGTGCCACACCCCCTGTATAAACTTTTGATACCGTCGGATTTCCTTCTTGAATACAACAATACATACCAAATTTGAGCATATTAGCTTCCATAGATACAGAAATATAGCAATTTTTGCATTTTCGACAATTGCCGTTATATGGAAAGTGGGCGTGGTTATGGTGAGATTTTGATAATTTTCCAAATATCGCTTAAATAGGCATAGTGTAATACGTGTACCAAATTTGAACAAAATCGGTTAGGTGGTTCCAGAGATATACATATAAACTCATAAGTGGGCGGTGCCACACCCCCTGTATAAACTTTTGATACCGTCGGATTTCCCTCTTGAATACAACAATACATTACAAATTTTAACATATTAGCTTCCATAGCTACTGAAATAAAGCAATTTTTGTATTTTCGACAGTGCCGTTATATGGAAAGTGGGCGTGGTTATGGTAAGATTTTGATAATTTCACCGTCGGATTTCCTTCTTGAATACAACAATACATACCAAATTTGAGCATATTAGCTTCCATAGCTACTGAAATATAGCAATTTTTGCATTTTCGACAATTGCCGTTATATGGAAAGTGGGCGTGGTTATGGCCAGATTATCGCTTAAATAGGCATAGTGTAATACGTGTACCAAATTTGAACAAAATCGGGTGGGTGGTTCCAGAGATATACATATAAACTCATAAGTGGGCGGTGCCACACTCCCTGTATAAACTTTTGAAACCGTCGGATTTCCTTCTTGAATACAACAATACATAACAAATTTGAGCATATTAGCTTCGATAGCTACTGAAATATAGCAATTTTAGCATTTTCGACAATTGCCGTTATATGGAAAGTGGGCGTGGTTATGGCCAGATTTTGATAATTTTCCAAATATCGCTTAAATAGGCATAGTGTAATACGTGTACCAAATTTGAACAAAATCGGGTATGTGGTTCCAGAAATACATATACATCTAACCTCATAAGTGGGTGGTGCCACACCCCCTGTATAAACTTTTGATACCGTCGGATTTCCTTCTTGAATACAACAATACATACCAAATTTGAGCATATTAGCTTCGATAGCTACTGAAATATAGCAATTTTTGCATTTTCGACAATTGCCGTTATATGGAAAGTGGGCGTGGTTATGGTCAGATTTTGATAATTTCACCATCGGATTTCCTCTTGAATACAACAATACATACCAAATTTGAGCATATTAGCTTCCATAGCTACTGAAATATAGCAATTTTTGCATTTTCGACAATTGCCGTTATATGGAAAGTGGGCGTGGTTATGGCCAGATTATCGCTTAAATAGGCATAGTGTAATACGTGTACCAAATTTGAACCAAATCGGGTGGGTGGTTCTAGAGATATACATATAAACTCATAAGTGGGCGGTGCCACACTCCCAGTATAAACTTTTGATACCGTCGGATTTCCTTCTTGAATACAACAATACATAACAAATTTGAGCATATTAGCTTCGATAGCTACTGAAATATAGCAATTTTTGCATTTTCGACAATTGCCGTTATATGGAAAGTGGGCGTGGTTATGGCCAGATTTTGATAATTTTCCAAATATCGCTTAAATAGGCATAGTGTAATACGTGTACCAAATTTGAAAAAAACCGGGAATGTGGTTCCAGAGATATACATATAAACTCATAAGTGGGCGGTGCCACACCCCCTGTATAAACTTTTGATACCGTCGGATTTCCTTCTTGAATACAACAATACATACCAAATTTGAGCATATTAGCTTCCATAGATACAGAAATATAGCAATTTTTGCATTTTCGACAATTGCCGTTATATGGAAAGTGGGCGTGGTTATGGTGAGATTTTGATAATTTTCCAAATATCGCTTAAATAGGCATAGTGTAATACGTGTACCAAATTTGAACAAAACCGGGTATGTGGTTCCAGAGATATACATATAAACTCATAAGTGGACGGTGCCACACCCCCTGTATAAACTTTTGATACCGTCGGATTTCCTTCTTGAATACAACAATACATACCAAATTTGCATATTCGACAATTGCCGTTATATGGAAAGTGGGCATGGTTATGGTCAGATTTTGATAATTTTCCAAAAACCGCCAAATATCGCTTAAATAGGCATAGTGTAATACATGTACCAAATTTGAACAAAATCGGTTAGGTGGTTCCAAAGATATACATATAAACTCATAAGTGGGCGGTGCCACACCCCCTGTATAAACTTTTGATACCGTCGGATTTCCTTCTTGAATACAACAATACATACCAAATTTGAGCATATTAGCTTCGATAGCTACTGAAATATAGCAATTTTTGCATTTTCGACAATTGCCGTTATATGGAAAGTGGGCGTGGTTATGGTGAGATTTTGATAATTTTCCAAATATCGCTTAAATAGGCATAGTGTAATACGTGTACCAAATTTGAACAAAATCGGGTATGTGGTTCCAGAGATATACATCTAACCTCCTAAGTGGGCGGTGCCACACCCCCTGTATAAACTTTTGATACCGTCGGATTTCCTTCTTGAATACAACAATACATTACAAATTTGAACATATTAGCTTCCATAGCTACTGAAATAAAGCAATTTTTGCATTTTCGACAGTGCCGTTATATGGAAAGTGGGCGTGGTTATGGTCAGATTTTGATAATTTCACCGTCGGATTTCCTTCTTCAATACAACAATACATATAAATATAGCAATTTTTGCATTTTCGACAGTGCCGTTATATGGAAAGTGGGCGTGGTTATGGTCAGATTTTGATAATTATACCGTCGGATTTCCTTCTTGAATACAACAATACATAACAAATTTGAGCATATTAGCTTCGATAGCTACTGAAATATAGCAATTTTTGCATTTTCGACAATTGCCGTTATATGGAAATTGGGCGTGGTTATGGCCAGATTTTGAGAATTTTCTAAATATGGCTTAAATAGGCATAGTGTAATACGTGTACCAAATTTGAACAAAATCGGGTATGTGGTTCCAGAGATATAAATCTAACCTCCTAAGTGGGCGGTGCCACACCCCCTGTATAAACTTTTGATACCGTCGGATTTCCTTCTTGAATACAACAATACATACCAAATTTGAGCATATTAACTTCCATAGCTACAGAAATATAGCAATTTTTGCATTTTCGACAATTGCCGTTATATGGAAAGTGGGCGTGGTTATGTCCAGATTATGATAATTTTCCAAATATCGCTTAAATAGGCATAGTGTAATACGTGTACCAAATTTGAAAAAAACCGGGTATGTGGTTCCAGAGATATACATATAAACTCATAAGTGGGCGGTGCCACACCCCCTGTATACACTTTTGATACCGTCGGATTTCCTTCTTGAATACAACAATACATACCAAATTTGAGCATATTAGCTTCCATAGCTACAGAAATATAGCAATTTTTGCATTTTCGACAATTGCCGTTATATTTAAAGTGGGCATGGTTATGGTGAGATTTCGATAATTTTCCAAATATCGCTTAAATAGGCATAGTGTAATACGTGTACCAAATTTGAACAAAACCGGGTATGTGGTTCCAGAGATATACATATAAACTCATAAGTGGGCGGTGCCACACCCCCTGTATAAACTTTTGATACCGTCGGATTTCCTTCTTGAATACAACAATACATACCAAATTTGCATATTCGACAATTGCCGTTATATGGAAAGTGGGCATGGTTATGGTCAGATTTTGATAATTTTCCAAATATCGCTTAAATAGGCATAGTGTAATACGTGTACCAAATTTGAACAAAACCGGGTATGTGGTTCCAGAGATATACATATAAACTCATAAGTGGGCGGTGCCACACCCCCTGTATAAACTTTTGATACCGTCGGATTTCCTTCTTGAATACAACAATACATACCAAATTTGCATATTCGACAATTGCCGTTATATGGAAAGTGGGCATGGTTATGGTCAGATTTTGATAATTTTCCAAAAACCGCCAAATATCGCTTAAATAGGCATAGTGTAATACATGTACCAAATTTGAACAAAATCGGTTAGGTGGTTCCAAAGATATACATATAAACTCATAAGTGGGCGGTGCCACACCCCCTGTATAAACTTTTGATACCGTCGGATTTCCTTCTTGAATACAACAATACATACCAAATTTGAGCATATTAGCTTCGATAGCTACTGAAATATAGCAATTTTTGCATTTTCGACAATTGCCGTTATATGGAAAGTGGGCGTGGTTATGGTGAGATTTTGATAATTTTCCAAATATCGCTTAAATAGGCATAGTGTAATACGTGTACCAAATTTGAACAAAATCGGGTATGTGGTTCCAGAGATATACATCTAACCTCCTAAGTGGGCGGTGCCACACCCCCTGTATAAACTTTTGATACCGTCGGATTTCCTTCTTGAATACAACAATACATTACAAATTTGAACATATTAGCTTCCATAGCTACTGAAATAAAGCAATTTTTGCATTTTCGACAGTGCCGTTATATGGAAAGTGGGCGTGGTTATGGTCAGATTTTGATAATTTCACCGTCGGATTTCCTTCTTCAATACAACAATACATATAAATATAGCAATTTTTGCATTTTCGACAGTGCCGTTATATGGAAAGTGGGCGTGGTTATGGTCAGATTTTGATAATTATACCGTCGGATTTCCTTCTTGAATACAACAATACATAACAAATTTGAGCATATTAGCTTCGATAGCTACTGAAATATAGCAATTTTTGCATTTTCGACAATTGCCGTTATATGGAAATTGGGCGTGGTTATGGCCAGATTTTGAGAATTTTCTAAATATGGCTTAAATAGGCATAGTGTAATACGTGTACCAAATTTGAACAAAATCGGGTATGTGGTTCCAGAGATATAAATCTAACCTCCTAAGTGGGCGGTGCCACACCCCCTGTATAAACTTTTGATACCGTCGGATTTCCTTCTTGAATACAACAATACATACCAAATTTGAGCATATTAACTTCCATAGCTACAGAAATATAGCAATTTTTGCATTTTCGACAATTGCCGTTATATGGAAAGTGGGCGTGGTTATGTCCAGATTATGATAATTTTCCAAATATCGCTTAAATAGGCATAGTGTAATACGTGTACCAAATTTGAAAAAAAACGGGTATGTGGTTCCAGAGATATACATATAAACTCATAAGTGGGCGGTGCCACACCCCCTGTATACACTTTTGATACCGTCGGATTTCCTTCTTGAATACAACAATACATACCAAATTTGAGCATATTAGCTTCCATAGCTACAGAAATATAGCAATTTTTGCATTTCCGACAATTGCCGTTATATTTAAAGTGGGCATGGTTATGGTGAGATTTCGATAATTTTCCAAATATCGCTTAAATAGGCATAGTGTAATACGTGTACCAAATTTGAACAAAACCGGGTATGTGGTTCCAGAGATATACATATAAACTCATAAGTGGGCGGTGCCACACCCCCTGTATAAACTTTTGATACCGTCGGATTTCCTTCTTGAATACAACAATACATACCAAATTTGCATATTCGACAATTGCCGTTATATGGAAAGTGGGCATGGTTATGGTCAGATTTTGATAATTTTCCAAAAATCGCTTAAATAGGCATAGTGTAATACATGTACCAAATTTGAACAAAATCGGGTATGTGGTTCCAGAGATATACATCTAACCTCCTAAGTGGGCGGTGCCACACCCCCTGTATAAACTTTTGATACCGTCGGATTTCCTTCTTGAATACAACAATACATACCAAATTTGAGCATATTAGCTTCCATAGCTACAGAAATATAGCAATTTTTGCATTTTCGACAATTGCCGTTATATGGAAAGTGGGCGTGGTTATGTCCAGATTTTGATTATTTTACCGTCGGATTTCCTTCTTGAATACACAATACATACCAAATATGAGCATATTAGCTTCCATAGCTACTGAAATATAGCAATTTTTGCATTTTCGACAATTGCCGTTGTATGGAAAGTGGGCGTGGTTTTGGCCAGATTATGATCATTTTCCAAATATCGCTTAAATAGGCATAGTGTAATACGTGTACCAAATTTGAAAAAAACCGGGTATGTGGTTCCAGAGATATACATATAAACTCATAAGTGGGCGGTGCCACACCCCCTGTATACACTTTTGATACCGTCGGATTTCCTTCTTGAATACAACAATACATACCAAATTTGAGCATATTAGCTTCCATAGATACAGAAATATAGCAATTTTTGCATTTTCGACAATTGCCGTTATATGGAAAGTGGGCGTGGTTATGGTGAGATCTTGATAATTTTCCAAATATCGCTTAAATAGGCATAGTGTAATACGTGTACCAAATTTGAACAAAACCGGGTATGTGGTTCCAGAGATATACATATAAACTCATAAGTGGGCGGTGCCACACCCCCTGTATAAACTTTTGATACCGTCGGATTTCCTTCTTGAATACAACAATACATACCAAATTTGCATATTCGACAATTCCCGTTATATGGAAAGTGGGCATGGTTATGGTCAGATTTTGATAATTTTAAAAAAATCGCTTAAATAGGCATAGTGTAATACATGTACCAAATTTGAACAAAATCGGTTAGGAGGTTCCAGAGATATACATATCAACTCATAAGTGGGCGGTGCCACACCCCCTGTATAAACTTTTGATACCGTCGGATTTCCTTCTTGAATACAACAATACATACCAAATTTGAGCATATTAGCTTCCATAGCTACTGAAATATAGCAATTTTTGCATTTTCGACAATTGCCGTTATATGGAAAGTGGGCGTGGTTATGGTGAGATTTTGATAATTTTCCAAATATCGCTTAAATAGGCATAGTGTAATACGTGTACCAAATTTGAACAAAATCGGGTATGTGGTTCCAGAGATATACATCTAACCTCCTAAGTGGGCGGTGCCACACCCCCTGTATAAACTTTTGATACCGTCGGATTTCCTTCTTGAATACAACAATACATTACAAATTTGAACATATTAGCTTCCATAGCTACTGAAATAAGGCAATTTTTGCATTTTCGACAGTGCAGTTATATGGAAAGTGAGCGTGGTTATGGTCAGATTTTGATAATTTCACCGTCGGATTTCCTTCTTGAATACAACAATACATACCAAGCTTGAGCATATTAGCTTCCATAGCTACTGAAATATAGCAATTTTTGCATTTTCGACAATTGCCGTTATATGGAAAGTGGGCGTGGTTATGGCCAGATTATCGCTTAAATAGGCATAGTGTAATACGTGTACCAAATTTGAACAAAATCGGGTGGGTGGTTCCAGAGATATACATATAAACTCATAAGTGGGCGGTGCCACACTTCCTGTATAAACTTTTGATACCGTCGGATTTCCTTCTTGAATACAACAATACATAACAAATTTGAGCATATTAGCTTCGATAGCTACTGAAATATAGCAATTTTTGCATTTTCGACAATGGCCGTTATATGGAAAGTGGGCGTGGTTATGGCCAGATTTTGATAATTTTCCAAATATCGCTTAAATAGGCATAGTTTAATACGTGTACCAAATTTGAACAAAATCGGGTATGTGGTTCCAGAAATACATATACATTTAACCTCATAAGTGGGCGGTGCCACACCCCCTGTATAAACTTTTGATACCGTCGGATTTCCTTCTTGAATACAACAATACATACCAAATTTGAGCATATTAGCTTCCATAGCTACAGAAATATAGCAATTTTTGCATTTTCGACAGTGCCGTTATATGGAAAGTGGGCGTGGTTATGGTCAGATTTTGATAATTATACCGTCGGATTTCCTTCTTGAATACAACAATACATAACAAATTTGAGCATATTAGCTTCGATAGCTACTGAAATATAGCAATTTTTGCATTTTCGACAATTGCCGTTATATGGAAATTGGGCGTGGTTATGGCCAGATTTTGATAATTTTCCAAATATGGCTTAAATAGGCATAGTGTAATACGTGTACCAAATTTGAACAAAATCGGGTATGTGGTTCCAGAGATATACATCTAACCTCCTAATTGGGCGGTGCCACACCCCCTGTATAAACTTTTGATACCGTCGGATTTCCTTCTTGAATACAACAATACATAACAAATTTGAGCATATTAGCTTCGATAGCTACAGAAATATAGCAATTTTTGCATTTTCGACAATTGCCGTTATATGGAAAGTGGGCGTGGTTATGGCCAGATTATGATAATTTTCCAAATATCGCTTAAATAGGCATAGTGTAATACGTGTGCCAAATTTAAAAAAAACCGGGTATGTGGTTCCAGAGATATACATATAAACTCATAAGTGGGCGGTGCCACACCCCCTGTATACACTTTTGATACCGTCGGATTTCCTTCTTGAATACAACAATACATACCAAATTTGAGCATATTAGCTTCCATAGCTACAGAAATATAGCAATTTTTGCATTTTCGACAATTGCCGTTATATGGAAAGTGGGCGTGGTAATGGTCAGATTTTGATAATTATACCGTCGGATTTCCTGCTTGAATACAACAACACATACAAAATTTGAGCAAATTAGCTTCCATAGCTACAGAAATATAGCAATTTTTGCATTTTCGACAATTGCCGTTATATGGAAAGTGGGCGTGGTTATGGCCAGATTTTGATAATTTTATTATCGCTTAATTAGGCATAGTGTAATACGTGTACCAAATTTGAACAAAATCGGGTATGTGTTTCCAGAGATATACATCTAACCTCATAAGTGGGCGGTGCCACACCCCCTGTATAAACTTTTGATACCGTCGGATTTCCTTCTTGACTACAACAATCTATTACAAATTTGAGCATATTAGCTTCCATAGCTACAGATATATAGCAATTTTTGCATTTTCGACAATTGCCGTTATATGGAAAGTGGGCGTGGTTATGGTCAGATTATGATAATTTTCCAAATATCGCTTAAATAGGCATAGTGTAATACGTGTACCAAATTTGAACAAAACCGGGTATGTGCCACACCCCCTGTATACACTTTTGGTACCGTCGGATTTCCTTCTTGAATACAACAATACATACCAAATTTGAGCATATTAGCTTCCACAGATACAGAAATATAGCAATTTTTGCATTTTCGACAATTGCCGTTATATGGAAAGTGGGCGTGGTTATGGCCAGATTTTGATAATTTTATTATCGCTTAATTAGGCATAGTGTAATACGTGTACCAAATTTGAACAAAATCGGGTATGTGTTTCCAGAGATATACATCTAACCTCATAAGTGGGCGGTGCCACACCCCCTGTAAAATTTTTTGATACCGTCGGATTTCCTTCTTGACTACAACAATCTATTACAAATTTGAGCATATTAGCTTCCATAGCTACAGATATATAGCAATTTTTGCATTTTCGACAATTGCCGTTATATGGAAAGTGGGCGTGGTTATGGTCAGATTTTGATAATTTTACCGTCGGATTTCCTTCTTGAATACAACAATACATACCAAATTTGAGCATATTAGCTTCCATAGCTACTGAAATATAGCAATTTTTGCATTTTCGACAATTGCCGTTATATGGAAAGTGGGCGTGGTTATTGCCAGATTATGATAATTTTCCAAATATCGCTTAAATAGGCATAGTGTAATACGTGTACCAAATTTGAACAAAACCGGGTATGTGGTTCCTGAGATATACATATAAACTCATAAGTGGGCGGTGCCACACCCCCTGTATACACTTTTGATACCGTCGGATTTCCTTCTTGAATACAACAATACATACCAAATTTGAGCATATTAGCTTCCATAGCTACAGAAATATAGCAATTTTTGCATTTTCGACAATTGCCGTTATATGGAAAGTGGGCGTGGTTATGGTCAGATTTTGATAATTAAACCGTCGGATTTCCTGCTTGAATACAACAACACATACCAAATTTGAGCATATTAGCTTCCATAGCTACAGAAATATAGCAATTTTTGCATTTTCGACAATTGCCGTTATATGAAAAGTGGGCGTGGTTATGGCCAGATTTTGATAATTTTCCAAATATCGCTTAAATAGGCATAGTGTAATACATGTACCAAATTTGAACAAAATCGGTTAGGTGGTTCCAGAGATATACATATAAACTCATAAGTGGGCGGTGCCACACCCCCTGTATACACTTTTGATACCATCGGATTTCCTTCTTGACTACAACAATCTATTACAAATTTGAGCATATTAGCTTCCATAGCTACAGATATATAGCAATTTTTGCATTTTCGACAATTGCCGTTATATGGAAAGTGGGCGTGGTTATGGTCAGATTATGATAATTTTCCAAATATCGCTTAAATAGGCATAGTGTAATACGTGTACCAAATTTGAACAAAACCGGGTATGTGCCACACCCCCTGTATACACTTTTGGTACCGTCGGATTTCCTTCTTGAATACAACAATACATACCAAATTTGAGCATATTAGCTTCCACAGATACAGAAATATAGCAATTTTTGCATTTTCGACAATTGCCGTTATATGGAAAGTGGGCGTGGTTATGGCCAGATTTTGATAATTTTATTATCGCTTAATTAGGCATAGTGTAATACGTGTACCAAATTTGAACAAAATCGGGTATGTGTTTCCAGAGATATACATCTAACCTCATAAGTGGGCGGTGCCACACCCCCTGTAAAATTTTTTGGTACCGTCGGATTTCCTTCTTGACTACAACAATCTATTACAAATTTGAGCATATTAGCTTCCATAGCTACAGATATATAGCAATTTTTGCATTTTCGACAATTGCCGTTATATGGAAAGTGGGCGTGGTTATGGTCAGATTTTGATAATTTTACCGCCGGATTTCCTTCTTGAATACAACAATACATACCAAATTTGAGCATATTAGCTTCCATAGCTACTGAAATATAGCAATTTTTGCATTTTCGACAATTGGCGTTATATGGAAAGTGGGCGTGGTTATTGCCAGATTATGATAATTTTCCAAATATCGCTTAAATAGGCATAGTGTAATACGTGTACCAAATTTGAACAAAACCGGGTATGTGGTTCCTGAGATATACATATAAACTCATAAGTGGGCGGTGCCACACCCCCTGTATACACTTTTGATACCGTCGGATTTCCTTCTTGAATACAACAATACATACCAAATTTGAGCATATTAGCTTCCATAGCTACAGAAATATAGCAATTTTTGCATTTTCGACAATTGCCGTTATATGGAAAGTGGGCGTGGTTATGGTCAGATTTTGATAATTAAACCGTCGGATTTCCTGCTTGAATACAACAACACATACCAAATTTGAGCATATTAGCTTCCATAGCTACAGAAATATAGCAATTTTTGCATTTTCGACAATTGCCGTTATATGAAAAGTGGGCGTGGTTATGGTCAGATTTTGATAATTTTCCAAATATCGCTTAAATAGGCATAGTGTAATACATGTACCAAATTTGAACAAAATCGGTTAGGTGGTTCCAGAGATATACATATAAACTCATAAGTGGGCGGTGCCACACCCCCTGTATAAACTTTTGATACCGTCGGATTTACTTCTTGACTACAACAATCTATTACAAACAATACATACCAAATTTGAGCATATTAGCTTCCATAGCTACAGAAATATAGCAATTTTTGCATTTTCGACAATTGCCGTTATATGGAAAGTGGGCGTGGTTATGGTCAGATTTTGATAATTAAACCGTCGGATTTCCTGCTTGAATACAACAACACATACCAAATTTGAGCATATTAGCTTCCATAGCTACAGATATATAGCAATTTTTGCATTTTCGACAATTGCCGTTATATGGAAAGTGGGCGTGGTTATGGTCAGATTATGATAATTTTCCAAATATCGCTTAAATAGGCATAGTGTAATACGTGTACAAAATTTGAACAAAACCGGGTATGTGCCACACCCCCTGTATACACTTTTGGTACCGTCGGATTTCCTTCTTGAATACAACAATACATACCAAATTTGAGCATATTAGCTTCCACAGATACAGAAATATAGCAATTTTTGCATTTTCGACAATTGCCGTTATATGGAAAGTGGGCGTGGTTATGGCCAGATTTTGATAATTTTATTATCGCTTAATTAGGCATAGTGTAATACGTGTACCAAATTTGAACAAAATCGGTTAGGTGGTTCCAGAGATATACATATAAACTCATAAGTGGGCGGTGCCACACCCCCTGTATAAACTTTTGATACCGTCGGATTTCCTTCTTGAATACAACAATACATACCAAATTTGAGCATATTAGCTTCGATAGCTACTGAAATATAGCAATTTTTGCATTTTCGACAATTGCCGTTATATGGAAAGTGGGCGTGGTTATGGTGAGATTTTGATAACTTTCCAAATATCGCTTAAATAGGCATAGTGTAATACGTGTACCAAATTTGAACAAAATCGGGTATGTGTTTCCAGAGATATACATCTAACCTCCTAAGTGGGCGGTGCCACACCCCCTGTATAAACTTTTGATACCGTCAGATTTCCTTCTTGAATACAACAATACATTACAAATTTGAACATATTAGCTTCCATAGCTACTGAAATAAAGCAATTTTTGCATTTTCGACAGTGCCGTTATATGGAAAGTGGGCGTGGTTATGGTCAGATTTTGATAATTTCACCGTCGGATTTCCTTCTTGAATACAACAATACATACCAAATTTGAGCATATTAGCTTCCATAGCTACTGAAATGTAGCAATTTTTGCATTTTCGACAATTGCCGTTATATGGAAAGTGGGCGTGGTTATATTGAGATTTTGATAATTTTCCAAATATGGCTTAAATAGGCATAGTGTAATACATGTACCAAATTTGAACAAAATCGGTTAGGTGGTTCCAGAGATATACATATAAACTCATAAGTGGGCGGTGCCACACCCCCTGTATAAACTTTTGATACCGTCGGATTTCCTTCTTGAATACAACAATACATACCAAATTTGAGCATATTAGCTTCGATAGCTACTGAAATATAGCAATTTTTGCATTTTCGACAATTGCCGTTATATGGAAAGTGGGCGTGGTTATGGTGAGATTTTGATAATTTTCCAAATATCGCTTAAATAGGCATAGTGTAATACGTGTACAAAATTTGAACAAAACCGGGTATGTGGTTCCAGAGATATACATATAAACTCATAAGTGGGCGGTGCCACACCCCCTGTATAAACTTTTGATACCGTCGGATTTCCTTCTTGAATACAACAATACATACCAAATTTGAGCATATTAGCTTCGATAGCTACTGAAATATAGCAATTTTTGCATTTTCGACAATTGCCGTTATATGGAAAGTGGGCGTGGTTATGGTGAGATTTTGATAGTTTTCCAAATATCGCTTAAATAGGCATAGTGTAATACGTGTACAAAATTTGAACAAAACCGGGTATGTGGTTCCAGAGATATACATATAAACTCATAAGTGGGCGGTGCCACACCCCCAGTAAAAACTTTTGATACCGTCGGATTTCCTTCTTGAATACAACAATACATACCAAATTTGCATTTTCGACAATTGCCGTTATATGGAAAGTGGGCATGGTTATGGTCAGATTTTGATAATTTTCCAAATATCGCTTAAATAGGCATAGTGTAATACATGTACCAAATTTGAACAAAATCGGTTAGGTGGTTCCAGAGATATACATATAAACTCATAAGTGGGTGGTGCCACACCCCCTGTAAAAACTTTTGATACCGTCGGATTTCCTTCTTGAATACAACAATACATACCAAATTTGCATTTTCGACAATTGCCGTTATATGGAAAGTGGGCGTGGTTATGGTCAGATTTTGATAATTTTCCAAATATCGCTTAAATAGGCATAGTGTAATACATGTACCAAATTTGAACAAAATCGGTTAGGTGGTTCCAGAGATATACATATAAACTCATAAGTGGGCGGTGCCACACCCCCTGTATAAACTTTTGATACCGTCGGATTTCCTTCTTGAATACAACAATACATACCAAATTTGAGCATATTAGCTTCGATAGCTACTGAAATATAGCAATTTTTGCATTTTCGACAATTGCGATTTTGATAATTTTCCAAATATCGCTTAAATAGGCATAGTGTAATACGTGTACCAAATTTGAACAAAATCGGTTAGGTGGTTCCAGAGATATACATATAAACTCATAAGTGGGCGGTGCCACACCCGCTGTATAAACTTTTGATACCGTCGGATTTCCTTCTTGAATACAACAATACATTACAAATTTGAACATATTAGCTTCCATAGCTACTGAAATAAAGCAATTTTTGCATTTTCGACAGTGCCGTTATATGGAAAGTGGGCGTGGTTATGGTCAGATTTTGATAATTTCACCATCGGATTTCCTTCTTGAATACAACAATACATACCAAATTTGAGCATATTAGCTTCCATAGCTACTGAAATATAGCAATTTTTGCATTTTCGACAATTGCCGTTATATGGAAAGTGGGCGTGGTTATGGCCAGATTATCGCTTAAATAGGCATAGTGTAATACGTGTACCAAATTTGAACAAAATCGGGTGGGTGGTTCCAGAGATATACATATAAACTCATAAGTGGGCGGTGCCACACTCCCTGTATAAACTTTTGATACCGTCGGATTTCCTTCTTGAATACAACAATACATAACAAATTTGAGCATATTAGCTTCGATAGCTACTGAAATATAGCAATTTTTGCATTTTCGACAATTGCCGTTATATGGAAAGTGGGCGTGGTTATGGCCAGATTTTGATAATTTTCCAAATATCGCTTAAATAGGCATAGTGTAATACGTGTACCAAATTTGAAAAAAACCGGGAATGTGGTTCCAGAGATATACATATAAACTCATAAGTGGGCGGTGCCACACCCCCTGTATAAACTTTTGATACCGTCGGATTTCCTTCTTGAATACAACAATACATACCAAATTTGCATATTCGACAATTGCCGTTATATGGAAAGTGGGCATGGTTATGGTCAGATTTTGATAATTTTCCAAAAATCGCTTAAATAGGCATAGTGTAATACATGTACCAAATTTGAACAAAATCGGGTATGTGGTTCCAGAGATATACATCTAACCTCCTAAGTGGGCTGTGCCACACCCCCTGTATAAACTTTTGATACCGTCGGATTTCCTTCTTGAATACAACAATACATACCAAATTTGAGCATATTAGCTTCCATAGCTACAGAAATATAGCAATTTTTGCATTTTCGACAATTGCCGTTATATGGAAAGTGGGCGTGGTTATGTCCAGATTTTGATTATTTTACCGTCGGATTTCCTTCTTGAATACACAATACATACCAAATATGAGCATATTAGCTTCCATAGCTACTGAAATATAGCAATTTTTGCATTTTCGACAATTGCCGTTATATGGAAAGTGGGCGTGGTTATGGCCAGATTATGATAATTTTCCAAATATCGCTTAAATAGGCATAGTGTAATACGTGTACCAAATTTGAAAAACACCGGGTATGTGGTTCCAGAGATATACATATAAACTCATAAGTGGGCGGTGCCACACCCCCTGTATACACTTTTGATACCGTCGGATTTCCTTCTTGAATACAACAATACATACCAAATTTGAGCATATTAGCTTCCATAGATACAGAAATATAGCAATTTTTGCATTTTCGACAATTGCCGTTATATGGAAAGTGGGCGTGGTTATGGTGAGATTTTGATAATTTTCCAAATATCGCTTAAATAGGCATAGTGTAATACGTGTACCAAATTTGAACAAAACCGGGTATGTGGTTCCAGAGATATACATATAAACTCATAAGTGGGCGGTGCCACACCCCCTGTATAAACTTTTGATACCGTCGGATTTCCTTCTTGAATACAACAATACATACCAAATTTGCATATTCGACAATTGCCGTTATATGGAAAGTGGGCATGGTTATGGTCAGATTTTGATAATTTTCCAAAAACCGCCAAATATCGCTTAAATAGGCATAGTGTAATACATGTACCAAATTTGAACAAAATCGGTTAGGTGGTTCCAAAGATATACATATAAACTCATAAGTGGGCGGTGCCACACCCCCTGTATAAACTTTTGATACCGTCGGATTTCCTTCTTGAATACAACAATACATACCAAATTTGAGCATATTAGCTTCGATAGCTACTGAAATATAGCAATTTTTGCATTTTCGACAATTGCCGTTATATGGAAAGTGGGCGTGGTTATGGTGAGATTTTGATAATTTTCCAAATATCGCTTAAATAGGCATAGTGTAATACGTGTACCAAATTTGAACAAAATCGGGTATGTGGTTCCAGAGATATACATCTAACCTCCTAAGTGGGCGGTGCCACACCCCCTGTATAAATTTTGATACCGTCGGATTTCCTTCTTGAATACAACAATACATTACAAATTTGAACATATTAGCTTCCATAGCTACTGAAATAAAGCAATTTTTGCATTTTCGACAGTGCCGTTATATGGAAAGTGGGCGTGGTTATGGTCAGATTTTAATAATTTCACCGTCGGATTTCCTTCTTCAATACAACAATACATATAAATATAGCAATTTTTGCATTTTCGACAGTGCCGTTATATGGAAAGTGGGCGTGGTTATGGTCAGATTTTGATAATTATACCGTCGGATTTCCTTCTTGAATACAACAATACATAACAAATTTGAGCATATTAGCTTCGATAGCTACTGAAATATAGCAATTTTTGCATTTTCGACAATTGCCGTTATATGGAAATTGGGCGTGGTTATGGCCAGATTTTGAGAATTTTCTAAATATGGCTTAAATAGGCATAGTGTAATACGTGTACCAAATTTGAACAAAATCGGGTATGTGGTTCCAGAGATATAAATCTAACCTCCTAAGTGGGCGGTGCCACACCCCCTGTATAAACTTTTGATACCGTCGGATTTCCTTCTTGAATACATACCAAATTTGAGCATATTAGCTTCCATAGCTACAGAAATATAGCAATTTTTGCATTTTCGACAATTGCCGTTATATGGAAAGTGGGCGTGGTTATGTCCAGATTTTGATTATTTTACCGTCGGATTTCCTTCTTGAATACAACAATACATACGAAATATGAGCATATTAGCTTCCATAGCTACTGAAATATAGCAATTTTTGCATTTTCGACAATTGCCGTTATATGGAAAGTGGGCGTGGTTATGGCCAGATTATGATAATTTTCCAAATATCGCTTAAATAGGCATAGTGTAATACGTGTACCAAATTTGAAAAAACCGGGTATGTGGTTCCAGAGATATACATATAAACTCATAAGTGGGCGGTGCCACACCCCCTGTATACACTTTTGATACCGTCGGATTTCCTTCTTGAATACAACAATACATACCAAATTTGAGCATATTAGCTTCCATAGATACAGAAATATAGCAATTTTTGCATTTTCGACAATTGCCGTTATATGGAAAGTGGGCGTGGTTATGGTGAGATTTTGATAATTTTCCAAATATCGCTTAAATAGGCATAGTGTAATACGTGTACCAAATTTTAACAAAACCGGGTATGTGGTTCCAGAGATATACATATAAACTCATAAGTGGGCGGTGCCACACCCCCTGTATAAACTTTTGATACCGTCGGATTTCCTTCTTGAATACAACAATACATACCAAATTTGCATATTCGACAATTCCCGTTATATGGAAAGTGGGCATGGTTATGGTCAGATTTTGATAATTTAAAAAAAATCGCTTAAATAGGCATAGTGTAATACATGTACCAAATTTGAACAAAATCGGTTAGGTGGTTCCAGAGATATACATATAAACTCATAAGTGGGCGGTGCCACACCCCCTGTATAAACTTTTGATACCGTCGGATTTCCTTCTTGAATACAACAATACATACCAAATTTGAGCATATTAGCTTCCATAGCTACTGAAATATAGCAATTTTTGCATTTTCGACAATTGCCGTTATATGGAAAGTGGGCGTGGTTATGGTGAGATTTTGATAATTTTCCAAATATCGCTTAAATAGGCATAGTGTAATACGTGTACCAAATTTGAACAAAATCGGGTATGTGGTTCCAGAGATATACATCTAACCTCCTAAGTGGGCGGTGCCACACCCCCTGTATAAACTTTTGATACCGTCGGATTTCCTTCTTGAATACAACAATACATTACAAATTTGAACATATTAGCTTCCATAGCTACTGAAATAAGGCAATTTTTGCATTTTCGACAGTGCCGTTATATGGAAAGTGAGCGTGGTTATGGTCAGATTTTGATAATTTCACCGTCGGATTTCCTTCTTGAATACAACAATACATACCAAGTTTGAGCATATTAGCTTCCATAGCTACTGAAATATAGCAATTTTGCATTTTCGACAATTGCCGTTATATGGAAAGTGGGCGTGGTTATGGCCAGATTATCGCTTAAATAGGCATAGTGTAATACGTGTACCAAATTTGAACAAAATCGGGTGGGTGGTTCCAGAGATATACATATAAACTCATAAGTGGGCGGTGCCACACTCCCTGTATAAACTTTTGATACCGTCGGATTTCCTTCTTGAATACAACAATACATAACAAATTTGAGCATATTAGCTTCGATAGCTACTGAAATATAGCAATTTTTGCATTTTCGACAATGGCCGTTATATGGAAAGTGGGCGTGGTTATGGCCAGATTTTGATAATTTTCCAAATATCGCTTAAATAGGCATAGTTTAATACGTGTACCAAATTTGAACAAAATCGGGTATGTGGTTCCAGAAATACATATACATTTAACCTCATAAGTGGGCGGTGCCACACCCCCTGTATAAACTTTTGATACCGTCGGATTTCCTTCTTGAATACAACAATACATACCAAATTTGAGCATATTAGCTTCCATAGCTACAGAAATATAGCAATTTTTGCATTTTCGACAGTGCCGTTATATGGAAAGTGGGCGTGGTTATGGTCAGATTTTGATAATTATACCGTCGGATTTCCTTCTTGAATACAACAATACATAACAAATTTGAGCATATTAGCTTCGATAGCTACTGAAATATAGCAATTTTTGCATTTTCGACAATTGCCGTCATATGGAAATTGGGCGTGGTTATGGCCAGATTTTGATAATTTTCCAAATATGGCTTAAATAGGCATAGTGTAATACGTGTACCAAATTTGAACAAAATCGGGTATGTGGTTCCAGAGATATACATCTAACCTCCTAATTGGGCGGTGCCACACCCCCTGTATAAACTTTTGATACCGTCGGATTTCCTTCTTGAATACAACAATACATAACAAATTTGAGCATATTAGCTTCGATAGCTACAGAAATATAGCAATTTTTGCATTTTCGACAATTGCCGTTATATGGAAAGTGGGCGTGGTTATGGCCAGATTATGATAATTTTCCAAATATCGCTTAAATAGGCATAGTGTAATACGTGTGCCAAATTTGAACAAAACCGGGTATGTGCCACACCCCCTGTATACACTTTTGGTACCGTCGGATTTCCTTCTTGAATACAACAATACATACCAAATTTGAGCATATTAGCTTCCACAGATACAGAAATATAGCAATTTTTGCATTTTCGACAATTGCCGTTATATGGAAAGTGGGCGTGGTTATGGCCAGATTTTGATAATTTTATTATCGCTTAATTAGGCATAGTGTAATACGTGTACCAAATTTGAACAAAACCGGGTATGTGGTTCCAGAGATATACATATAAACTCATAAGTGGGCGGTGCCACACCCCCTGTATACACTTTTGATACCGTCGGATTTCCTTCTTGAATACAACAATACATACCAAATTTGAGCATATTAGCTTCCATAGCTACAGAAATATAGCAATTTTTGCATTTTCGACAATTGCCGTTATATGGAAAGTGGGCGTGGTTATGGTCAGATTTTGATAATTATACCGTCGGATTTCCTGCTTGAATACAACAACACATACCAAATTTGAGCAAATTAGCTTCCATAGCTACAGAAATATAGCAATTTTTGCATTTTCGACAATTGCCGTTATATGGAAAGTGGGCGTGGTTATGGCCAGATTTTGATAATTTTATTATCGCTTAATTAGGCATAGTGTAATACGTGTACCAAATTTGAACAAAATCGGGTATGTGTTTCCAGAGATATACATCTAACCTCATAAGTGGGCGGTGCCACACCCCCTGTATAAACTTTTGATACCGTCGGATTTCCTTCTTGACTACAACAATCTATTACAAATTTGAGCATATTAGCTTCCATAGCTACAGATATATAGCAATTTTTGCATTTTCGACAATTGCCGTTATATGGAAAGTGGGCGTGGTTATGGTCAGATTATGATAATTTTCCAAATATCGCTTAAATAGGCATAGTGTAATACGTGTACCAAATTTGAACAAAACCGGGTATGTGCCACACCCCCTGTATACACTTTTGGTACCGTCGGATTTCCTTCTTGAATACAACAATACATACCAAATTTGAGCATATTAGCTTCCACAGATACAGAAATATAGCAATTTTTGCATTTTCGACAATTGCCGTTATATGGAAAGTGGGCGTGGTTATGGCCAGATTTTGATAATTTTATTATCGCTTAATTAGGCATAGTGTAATACGTGTACCAAATTTGAACAAAATCGGGTATGTGTTTCCAGAGATATACATCTAACCTCATAAGTGGGCGGTGCCACACCCCCTGTAAAATTTTTTGATACCGTCGGATTTCCTTCTTGACTACAACAATCTATTACAAATTTGAGCATATTAGCTTCCATAGCTACAGATATATAGCAATTTTTGCATTTTCGACAATTGCCGTTATATGGAAAGTGGGCGTGGTTATGGTCAGATTTTGATAATTTTACCGTCGGATTTCCTTCTTGAATACAACAATACATACCAAATTTGAGCATATTAGCTTCCATAGCTACTGAAATATAGCAATTTTTGCATTTTCGACAATTGCCGTTATATGGAAAGTGGGCGTGGTTATTGCCAGATTATGATAATTTTCCAAATATCGCTTAAATAGGCATAGTGTAATACGTGTACCAAATTTGAACAAAACCGGGTATGTGGTTCCTGAGATATACATATAAACTCATAAGTCGGCGGTGCCACACCCCCTGTATACACTTTTGATACCGTCGGATTTCCTTCTTGAATACAACAATACATACCAAATTTGAGCATATTAGCTTCCATAGCTACAGAAATATAGCAATTTTTGCATTTTCGACAATTGCCGTTATATGGAAAGTGGGCGTGGTTATGGTCAGATTTTGATAATTAAACCGTCGGATTTCCTGCTTGAATACAACAACACATACCAAATTTGAGCATATTAGCTTCCATAGCTACAGAAATATAGCAATTTTTGCATTTTCGACAATTGCCGTTATATGAAAAGTGGGCGTGGTTATGGCCAGATTTTGATAATTTTCCAAATATCGCTTAAATAGGCATAGTGTAATACGTGTACCAAATTTGAACAAAACCGGGTATGTGGTTCCTGAGATATACATATAAACTCATAAGTGGGCGGTGCCACACCCCCTGTATACACTTTTGATACCGTCGGATTTCCTTCTTGAATACAACAATACATACCAAATTTGAGCATATTAGCTTCCATAGCTACAGAAATTTTTGCATTTTCGACAATTGCCGTTATATGGAAATCGGGCGTGGTTATGGCCAGATTTTGATAATTTTCCAAATATGGCTTAAATAGGCATAGTGTAATACGTGTACCAAATTTGAACAAAATCGGGTATGTGGTTCCAGAGATATACATCTAACCTCCTAATTGGGCGGTGCCACACCCCCTGTATAAACTTTTGATACCGTCGGATTTCCTTCTTGAATACAACAATACATAACAAATTTGAGCATATTAGCTTCGATAGCTACAGAAATATAGCAATTTTTGCATTTTCGACAATTGCCGTTATATGGAAAGTGGGCGTGGTTATGGCCAGATTATGATAATTTTCCAAATATCGCTTAAATAGGCATAGTGTAATACGTGTGCCAAATTTAAAAAAAACCGGGTATGTGGTTCCAGAGATATACATATAAACTCATAAGTGGGCGGTGCCACACCCCCTGTATACACTTTTGATACCGTCGGATTTCCTTCTTGAATACAACAATACATACCAAATTTGAGCATATTAGCTTCCATAGCTACAGAAATATAGCAATTTTTGCATTTTCGACAATTGCCGTTATATGGACAGATTTTGATAATTATACCGTCGGATTTCCTGCTTGAATACAACAACACATACCAAATTTGAGCAAATTAGCTTCCATAGCTACAGAAATATAGCAATTTTTGCATTTTCGACAATTGCCGTTATATGGAAAGTGGGCGTGGTTATGGCCAGATTTTGATAATTTTCCAAATATCGCTTAAATAGGCATAGTGTAATACGTGTACCAAATTTGAACAAAATCGGGTATGTGTTTCCAGAGATATACATCTAACCTCATAAGTGGGCGGTGCCACACCCCCTGTATAAACTTTTGATACCGTCGGATTTCCTTCTTGACTACAACAATCTATTACAAATTTGAGCATATTAGCTTCCATAGCTACAGATATATAGCAATTTTTGCATTTTCGACAATTGCCGTTATATGGAAAGTGGGCGTGGTTATGGTCAGATTATGATAATTTTCCAAATATCGCTTAAATAGGCATAGTGTAATACGTGTACCAAATTTGAACAAAACCGGGTATGTGCCACACCCCCTGTATACACTTTTGGTACCGTCGGATTTCCTTCTTGAATACAACAATACATACCAAATTTGAGCATATTAGCTTCCACAGATACAGAAATATAGCAATTTTTGCATTTTCGACAATTGCCGTTATATGGAAAGTGGGCGTGGTTATGGCCAGATTTTGATAATTTTATTATCGCTTAATTAGGCATAGTGTAATACGTGTACCAAATTTGAACAAAATCGGGTATGTGTTTCCAGAGATATACATCTAACCTCATAAGTGGGCGGTGCCACACCCCCTGTAAAATTTTTTGATACCGTCGGATTTCCTTCTTGACTACAACAATCTATTACAAATTTGAGCATATTAGCTTCCATAGCTACAGATATATAGCAATTTTTGCATTTTCGACAATTGCCGTTATATGGAAAGTGGGCGTGGTTATGGTCAGATTTTGATAATTTTACCGTCGGATTTCCTTCTTGAATACAACAATACATACCAAATTTGAGCATATTAGCTTCCATAGCTACTGAAATATAGCAATTTTTGCATTTTCGACAATTGCCGTTATATGGAAAGTGGGCGTGGTTATTGCCAGATTATGATAATTTTCCAAATATCGCTTAAATAGGCATAGTGTAATACGTGTACCAAATTTGAACAAAACCGGGTATGTGGTTCCTGAGATATACATATAAACTCATAAGTGGGCGGTGCCACACCCCCTGTATACACTTTTGATACCGTCGGATTTCCTTCTTGAATACAACAATACATACCAAATTTGAGCATATTAGCTTCCATAGCTACAGAAATATAGCAATTTTTGCATTTTCGACAATTGCCGTTATATGGAAAGTGGGCGTGGTTATGGTCAGATTTTGATAATTAAACCGTCGGATTTCCTGCTTGAATACAACAACACATACCAAATTTGAGCATATTAGCTTCCATAGCTACAGAAATATAGCAATTTTTGCATTTTCGACAATTGCCGTTATATGAAAAGTGGGCGTGGTTATGGCCAGATTTTGATAATTTTCCAAATATCGCTTAAATAGGCATAGTGTAATACATGTACCAAATTTGAACAAAATCGGTTAGGTGGTTCCAGAGATATACATATAAACTCATAAGTGGGCGGTGCCACACCCCCTGTATAAACTTTTGATACCGTCGGATTTCCTTCTTGAATACAACAATACATAACAAATTTGAGCATATTAGCTTCGATAGCTACTGAAATATAGCAATTTTTGCATTTTCGACAATGGCCGTTATATGGAAAGTGGGCGTGGTTATGGCCAGATTTTGATAATTTTCCAAATATCGCTTAAATAGGCATAGTTTAATACGTGTACCAAATTTGAACAAAATCGGGTATGTGGTTCCAGAAATACATATACATTTAACCTCATAAGTGGGCGGTGCCACACCCCCTGTATAAACTTTTGATACCGTCGGATTTCCTTCTTGAATACAACAATACATACCAAATTTGAGCATATTAGCTTCCATAGCTACAGAAATATAGCAATTTTTGCATTTTCGACAGTGCCGTTATATGGAAAGTGGGCGTGGTTATGGTCAGATTTTGATAATTATACCGTCGGATTTCCTTCTTGAATACAACAATACATAACAAATTTGAGCATATTAGCTTCGATAGCTACTGAAATATAGCAATTTTTGCATTTTCGACAATTGCCGTTATATGGAAATTGGGCGTGGTTATGGCCAGATTTTGATAATTTTCCAAATATGGCTTAAATAGGCATAGTGTAATACGTGTACCAAATTTGAACAAAATCGGGTATGTGGTTCCAGAGATATACATCTAACCTCCTAATTGGGCGGTGCCACACCCCCTGTATAAACTTTTGATACCGTCGGATTTCCTTCTTGAATACAACAATACATAACAAATTTGAGCATATTAGCTTCGATAGCTACAGAAATATAGCAATTTTTGCATTTTCGACAATTGCCGTTATATGGAAAGTGGGCGTGGTTATGGCCAGATTATGATAATTTTCCAAATATCGCTTAAATAGGCATAGTGTAATACGTGTGCCAAATTTGAACAAAACCGGGTATGTGCCACACCCCCTGTATACACTTTTGGTACCGTCGGATTTCCTTCTTGAATACAACAATACATACCAAATTTGAGCATATTAGCTTCCACAGATACAGAAATATAGCAATTTTTGCATTTTCGACAATTGCCGTTATATGGAAAGTGGGCGTGGTTATGGCCAGATTTTGATAATTTTATTATCGCTTAATTAGGCATAGTGTAATACGTGTACCAAATTTGAACAAAACCGGGTATGTGGTTCCAGAGATATACATATAAACTCATAAGTGGGCGGTGCCACACCCCCTGTATACACTTTTGATACCGTCGGATTTCCTTCTTGAATACAACAATACATACCAAATTTGAGCATATTAGCTTCCATAGCTACAGAAATATAGCAATTTTTGCATTTTCGACAATTGCCGTTATATGGAAAGTGGGCGTGGTTATGGTCAGATTTTGATAATTATACCGTCGGATTTCCTGCTTGAATACAACAACACATACCAAATTTGAGCAAATTAGCTTCCATAGCTACAGAAATATAGCAATTTTTGCATTTTCGACAATTGCCGTTATATGGAAAGTGGGCGTGGTTATGGCCAGATTTTGATAATTTTATTATCGCTTAATTAGGCATAGTGTAATACGTGTACCAAATTTGAACAAAATCGGGTATGTGTTTCCAGAGATATACATCTAACCTCATAAGTGGGCGGTGCCACACCCCCTGTATAAACTTTTGATACCGTCGGATTTCCTTCTTGACTACAACAATCTATTACAAATTTGAGCATATTAGCTTCCATAGCTACAGATATATAGCAATTTTTGCATTTTCGACAATTGCCGTTATATGGAAAGTGGGCGTGGTTATGGTCAGATTATGATAATTTTCCAAATATCGCTTAAATAGGCATAGTGTAATACGTGTACCAAATTTGAACAAAACCGGGTATGTGCCACACCCCCTGTATACACTTTTGGTACCGTCGGATTTCCTTCTTGAATACAACAATACATACCAAATTTGAGCATATTAGCTTCCACAGATACAGAAATATAGCAATTTTTGCATTTTCGACAATTGCCGTTATATGGAAAGTGGGCGTGGTTATGGCCAGATTTTGATAATTTTATTATCGCTTAATTAGGCATAGTGTAATACGTGTACCAAATTTGAACAAAATCGGGTATGTGTTTCCAGAGATATACATCTAACCTCATAAGTGGGCGGTGCCACACCCCCTGTAAAATTTTTTGATACCGTCGGATTTCCTTCTTGACTACAACAATCTATTACAAATTTGAGCATATTAGCTTCCATAGCTACAGATATATAGCAATTTTTGCATTTTCGACAATTGCCGTTATATGGAAAGTGGGCGTGGTTATGGTCAGATTTTGATAATTTTACCGTCGGATTTCCTTCTTGAATACAACAATACATACCAAATTTGAGCATATTAGCTTCCATAGCTACTGAAATATAGCAATTTTTGCATTTTCGACAATTGCCGTTATATGGAAAGTGGGCGTGGTTATTGCCAGATTATGATAATTTTCCAAATATCGCTTAAATAGGCATAGTGTAATACGTGTACCAAATTTGAACAAAACCGGGTATGTGGTTCCTGAGATATACATATAAACTCATAAGTCGGCGGTGCCACACCCCCTGTATACACTTTTGATACCGTCGGATTTCCTTCTTGAATACAACAATACATACCAAATTTGAGCATATTAGCTTCCATAGCTACAGAAATATAGCAATTTTTGCATTTTCGACAATTGCCGTTATATGGAAAGTGGGCGTGGTTATGGTCAGATTTTGATAATTAAACCGTCGGATTTCCTGCTTGAATACAACAACACATACCAAATTTGAGCATATTAGCTTCCATAGCTACAGAAATATAGCAATTTTTGCATTTTCGACAATTGCCGTTATATGAAAAGTGGGCGTGGTTATGGCCAGATTTTGATAATTTTCCAAATATCGCTTAAATAGGCATAGTGTAATACGTGTACCAAATTTGAACAAAACCGGGTATGTGGTTCCTGAGATATACATATAAACTCATAAGTGGGCGGTGCCACACCCCCTGTATACACTTTTGATACCGTCGGATTTCCTTCTTGAATACAACAATACATACCAAATTTGAGCATATTAGCTTCCATAGCTACAGAAATTTTTGCATTTTCGACAATTGCCGTTATATGGAAATCGGGCGTGGTTATGGCCAGATTTTGATAATTTTCCAAATATGGCTTAAATAGGCATAGTGTAATACGTGTACCAAATTTGAACAAAATCGGGTATGTGGTTCCAGAGATATACATCTAACCTCCTAATTGGGCGGTGCCACACCCCCTGTATAAACTTTTGATACCGTCGGATTTCCTTCTTGAATACAACAATACATAACAAATTTGAGCATATTAGCTTCGATAGCTACAGAAATATAGCAATTTTTGCATTTTCGACAATTGCCGTTATATGGAAAGTGGGCGTGGTTATGGCCAGATTATGATAATTTTCCAAATATCGCTTAAATAGGCATAGTGTAATACGTGTGCCAAATTTAAAAAAAACCGGGTATGTGGTTCCAGAGATATACATATAAACTCATAAGTGGGCGGTGCCACACCCCCTGTATACACTTTTGATACCGTCGGATTTCCTTCTTGAATACAACAATACATACCAAATTTGAGCATATTGGCTTCCATAGCTACAGAAATATAGCAATTTTTGCATTTTCGACAATTGCCGTTATATGGACAGATTTTGATAATTATACCGTCGGATTTCCTGCTTGAATACAACAACACATACCAAATTTGAGCAAATTAGCTTCCATAGCTACAGAAATATAGCAATTTTTGCATTTTCGACAATTGCCGTTATATGGAAAGTGGGCGTGGTTATGGCCAGATTTTGATAATTTTCCAAATATCGCTTAAATAGGCATAGTGTAATACGTGTACCAAATTTGAACAAAATCGGGTATGTGTTTCCAGAGATATACATCTAACCTCATAAGTGGGCGGTGCCACACCCCCTGTATAAACTTTTGATACCGTCGGATTTCCTTCTTGACTACAACAATCTATTACAAATTTGAGCATATTAGCTTCCATAGCTACAGATATATAGCAATTTTTGCATTTTCGACAATTGCCGTTATATGGAAAGTGGGCGTGGTTATGGTCAGATTATGATAATTTTCCAAATATCGCTTAAATAGGCATAGTGTAATACGTGTACCAAATTTGAACAAAACCGGGTATGTGCCACACCCCCTGTATACACTTTTGGTACCGTCGGATTTCCTTCTTGAATACAACAATACATACCAAATTTGAGCATATTAGCTTCCACAGATACAGAAATATAGCAATTTTTGCATTTTCGACAATTGCCGTTATATGGAAAGTGGGCGTGGTTATGGCCAGATTTTGATAATTTTATTATCGCTTAATTACGCATAGTGTAATACGTGTACCAAATTTGAACAAAATCGGGTATGTGTTTCCAGAGATATACATCTAACCTCATAAGTGGGCGGTGCCACACCCCCTGTAAAATTTTTTGATACCGTCGGATTTCCTTCTTGACTACAACAATCTATTACAAATTTGAGCATATTAGCTTCCATAGCTACAGATATATAGCAATTTTTGCATTTTCGACAATTGCCGTTATATGGAAAGTGGGCGTGGTTATGGTCAGATTTTGATAATTTTACCGTCGGATTTCCTTCTTGAATACAACAATACATACCAAATTTGAGCATATTAGCTTCCATAGCTACTGAAATATAGCAATTTTTGCATTTTCGACAATTGCCGTTATATGGAAAGTGGGCGTGGTTATTGCCAGATTATGATAATTTTCCAAATATCGCTTAAATAGGCATAGTGTAATACGTGTACCAAATTTGAACAAAACCGGGTATGTGGTTCCTGAGATATACATATAAACTCATAAGTGGGCGGTGCCACACCCCCTGTATACACTTTTGATACCGTCGGATTTCCTTCTTGAATACAACAATACATACCAAATTTGAGCATATTAGCTTCCATAGCTACAGAAATATAGCAATTTTTGCATTTTCGACAATTGCCGTTATATGGAAAGTGGGCGTGGTTATGGTCAGATTTTGATAATTAAACCGTCGGATTTCCTGCTTGAATACAACAACACATACCAAATTTGAGCATATTAGCTTCCATAGCTACAGAAATATAGCAATTTTTGCATTTTCGACAATTGCCGTTATATGAAAAGTGGGCGTGGTTATGGCCAGATTTTGATAATTTTCCAAATATCGCTTAAATAGGCATAGTGTAATACATGTACCAAATTTGAACAAAATCGGTTAGGTGGTTCCAGAGATATACATATAAACTCATAAGTGGGCGGTGCCACACCCCCTGTATAAACTTTTGATACCGTCGGATTTCCTTCTTGACTACAACAATCTATTACAAATCTGAGCATATTAGCTTCCATAGCTACAGATATATAGCAATTTTTGCATTTTCGACAATTGCCGTTATATGGAAAGTGGGCGTGGTTATGGTCAGATTATGATAATTTTCCAAATATCGCTTAAATAGGCATAGTGTAATACGTGTACCAAATTTGAACAAAACCGGGTATGTGCCACACCCCCTGTATACACTTTTGGTACCGTCGGATTTCCTTCTTGAATACAACAATACATACCAAATTTGAGCATATTAGCTTCCACAGATACAGAAATATAGCAATTTTTGCATTTTCGACAATTGCCGTTATATGGAAAGTGGGCGTGGTTATGGCCAGATTTTGATAATTTTATTATCGCTTAATTAGGCATAGTGTAATACGTGTACCAAATTTGAACAAAATCGGGTATGTGTTTCCAGAGATATACATCTAACCTCATAAGTGGGCGGTGCCACACCCCCTGTAAAATTTTTTGATACCGTCGGATTTCCTTCTTGACTACAACAATCTATTACAAATTTGAGCATATTAGCTTCCATAGCTACAGATATATAGCAATTTTTGCATTTTCGACAATTGCCGTTATATGGAAAGTGGGCGTGGTTATGGTCAGATTTTGATAATTTTACCGTCGGATTTCCTTCTTGAATACAACAATACATACCAAATTTGAGCATATTAGCTTCCATAGCTACTGAAATATAGCAATTTTTGCATTTTCGACAATTGCCGTTATATGGAAAGTGGGCGTGGTTATTGCCAGATTATGATAATTTTCCAAATATCGCTTAAATAGGCATAGTGTAATACGTGTACCAAATTTGAACAAAACCGGGTATGTGGTTCCTGAGATATACATATAAACTCATAAGTGGGCGGTGCCACACCCCCTGTATACACTTGTGATACCGTCGGATTTCCTTCTTGAATACAACAATACATACCAAATTTGAGCATATTAGCTTCCATAGCTACAGAAATATAGCAATTTTTGCATTTTCGACAATTGCCGTTATATGGAAAGTGGGCGTGGTTATGGTCAGATTTTGATAATTAAACCGTCGGATTTCCTGCTTGAATACAACAACACATACCAAATTTGAGCATATTAGCTTCCATAGCTACAGAAATATAGCAATTTTTGCATTTTCGACAATTGCCGTTATATGAAAAGTGGGCGTGGTTATGGTCAGATATTGATAATTTTCCAAATATCGCTTAAATAGGCATAGTGTAATACATGTACCAAATTTGAACAAAATCGGTTAGGTGGTTCCAGAGATATACATATAAACTCATAAGTGGGCGGTGCCACACCCCCTGTATAAACTTTTGATACCGTCGGATTTCCTTCTTGACTACAACAATCTATTACAAATTTGAGCATATTAGCTTCCATAGCTACAGATATATAGCAATTTTTGCATTTTCGACAATTGCCGTTATATGGAAAGTGGGCGTGGTTATGGTCAGATTATGATAATTTTCCAAATATCGCTTAAATAGGCATAGTGTAATACGTGTACCAAATTTGAACAAAATCGGGTATGTGGTTCCAGAGATATACATCTAACCTCCTAATTGGGCGGTGCCACACCCCCTGTATAAACTTTTGATACCGTCGGATTTCCTTCTTGAATACAACAATACATAACAAATTTGAGCATATTAGCTTCGATAGCTACAGAAATATAGCAATTTTTGCATTTTCGACAATTGCCGTTATATGGAAAGTGGGCGTGGTTATGGCCAGATTATGATAATTTTCCAAATATCGCTTAAATAGGCATAGTGTAATACGTGTGCCAAATTTAAAAAAAACCGGGTATGTGGTTCCAGAGATATACATATAAACTCATAAGTGGGCGGTGCCACACCCCCTGTATACACTTTTGATACCGTCGGATTTCCTTCTTGAATACAACAATACATACCAAATTTGAGCATATTAGCTTCCATAGCTACAGAAATATAGCAATTTTTGCATTTTCGACAATTGCCGTTATATGGAAAGTGGGCGTGGTTATGGTCAGATTTTGATAATTAAACCGTCGGATTTCCTGCTTGAATACAACAACACATACCAAATTTGAGCATATTAGCTTCCATAGCTACTGAAATATAGCAATTTTTGCATTTTCGACAATTGCCGTTATATGAAAAGTGGGTGTGGTTATGGTCAGATTTTGATAATTTTCCAAATATCGCTTAAATAGGCATAGTGTAATACATGTACCAAATTTGAACAAAATCGGTTAGGTGGTTCCAGAGATATACATATAAACTCATAAGTGGGCGGTGCCACACCCCCTGTATAAACTTTTGATACCGTCGGATTTCCTTCTTGAATACAACAATACATACCAAATTTGAGCATATTAGCTTCGATAGCTACTGAAATATAGCAATTTTTGCATTTTCGACAATTGCCGTTATATGGAAAGTGGGCGTGGTTATGGTGAGATTTTGATAATTTTCCAAATATCGCTTAAATAGGCATAGTGTAATACGTGTACCAAATTTGAACAAAATCGGGTATGTGTTTCCAGAGATATACATCTAACCTCCTAAGTGGGCGGTGCCACACCCCCTGTATAAACTTTTGATACCGTCAGATTTCCTTCTTGAATACAACAATACATTACAAATTTGAACATATTAGCTTCCATAGCTACTGAAATAAAGCAATTTTTGCATTTTCGACAGTGCCGTTATATGGAAAGTGGGCGTGGTTATGGTCAGATTTTGATAATTTCACCGTCGGATTTCCTTCTTGAATACAACAATACATACCAAATTTGAGCATATTAGCTTCCATAGCTACTGAAATGTAGCAATTTTTGCATTTTGGACAATTGCCGTTATATGGAAAGTGGGCGTGGTTATATTGAGATTTTGATAATTTTCCAAATATGGCTTAAATAGGCATAGTGTAATACGTGTACCAAATTTGAACAAAATCCTGTATGTGGTTCCAGAGATATAAATCTAACCTCCTAAGTGGGCGGTGCCACACCCCCTGTATAAACTTTTGATACCGTCGGATTTCCTTCTTGAATACAACAATACATACCAAATTTGAGCATATTAGCTTCCATAGCTACAGAAATATAGCAATTTTTGCATTTTCGACAATTGCCGTTATATGGAAAGTGGGCGTGGTTATGTCCAGATTTTGATTATTTTACCGTCGGATTTCCTTCTTGAATACAACAATACATACCAAATTTGAGCATATTAGCTTCCATAGCTTCTGAAATATAGCAATTTTTGCATTTTCGACAATTGCCGTTATATGGAAAGTGGGCGTGGTTATGGCCAGATTATGATAATTTTCCAAATATCGCTTAAATAGGCATAGTGTAATACGTGTACCAAATTTGAAAAAAACCGGGTATGTGGTTCCAGAGATATACATATAAACTCATAAGTGGGCGGTGCCACACCCCCTGTATACACTTTTGATACCGTCGGATTTCCTTCTTGAATACAACAATACATACCAAATTTGAGCATATTAGCTTCCATAGCTACAGAAATATAGCAATTTTTGCATTTTCGACAATTGCCGTTATATTTAAAGTGGGCATGGTTATGGTGAGATTTCGATAATTTTCCAAATATCGCTTAAATAGGCATAGTGTAATACGTGTACCAAATTTGAACAAAACCGGGTATGTGGTTCCAGAGATATACATATAAACTCATAAGTGGGCGGTGCCACACCCCCTGTATAAACTTTTGATACCGTCGGATTTCCTTCTTGAATACAACAATACATACCAAATTTGCATATTCGACAAATGCCGTTATATGGAAAGTGGGCATGGTTATGGTCAGATTTTGATAATTTTCCAAAAATCGCTTAAATAGGCATAGTGTAATACATGTACCAAATTTGAACAAAATCGGGTATGTGGTTCCAGAGATATACATCTAACCTCCTAAGTGGGCGGTGCCACACCCCCTGTATAAACTTTTGATACCGTCGGATTTCCTTCTTGAATACAACAATACATACCAAATTTGAGCATATTAGCTTCCATAGCTACAGAAATATAGCAATTTTTGCATTTTCGACAATTGCCGTTATATGGAAAGTGGGCGTGGTTATGTCCAGATTTTGATTATTTTACCGTCGGATTTCCTTCTTGAATACACAATACATACCAAATATGAGCATATTAGCTTCCATAGCTACTGAAATATAGCAATTTTTGCATTTTCGACAATTGCCGTTGTATGGAAAGTGGGCGTGGTTATGGCCAGATTATGATAATTTTCCAAATATCGCTTAAATAGGCATAGTTTAATACGTGTACCAAATTTGAACAAAACCGGGTATGTGGTTCCAGAGATATACATATAAACTCATAAGTGGGCGGTGCCACACCCCCTGTATAAACTTTTGATACCGTCGGATTTCCTTCTTGAATACAACAATACATACCAAATTTGCATATTCGACAAATGCCGTTATATGGAAAGTGGGCATGGTTATGGTCAGATTTTGATAATTTTCCAAAAATCGCTTAAATAGGCATAGTGTAATACATGTACCAAATTTGAACAAAATCGGGTATGTGTTTCCAGAGATATACATCTAACCTCATAAGTGGGCGGTGCCACACCCCCTGTAAAATTTTTTGATACCGTCGGATTTCCTTCTTGACTACAACAATCTATTACAAATTTGAGCATATTAGCTTCCATAGCTACAGATATATAGCAATTTTTGCATTTTCGACAATTGCCGTTATATGGAAAGTGGGCGTGGTTATGGTCAGATTTTGATAATTTTACCGTCGGATTTCCTTCTTGAATACAACAATACATACCAAATTTGAGCATATTAGCTTCCATAGCTACTGAAATATAGCAATTTTTGCATTTTCGACAATTGCCGTTATATGGAAAGTGGGCGTGGTTATTGCCAGATTATGATAATTTTCCAAATATCGCTTAAATAGGCATAGTGTAATACGTGTACCAAATTTGAACAAAACCGGGTATGTGGTTCCTGAGATATACATATAAACTCATAAGTGGGCGGTGCCACACCCCCTGTATACACTTGTGATACCGTCGGATTTCCTTCTTGAATACAACAATACATACCAAATTTGAGCATATTAGCTTCCATAGCTACAGAAATATAGCAATTTTTGCATTTTCGACAATTGCCGTTATATGGAAAGTGGGCGTGGTTATGGTCAGATTTTGATAATTAAACCGTCGGATTTCCTGCTTGAATACAACAACACATACCAAATTTGAGCATATTAGCTTCCATAGCTACAGAAATATAGCAATTTTTGCATTTTCGACAATTGCCGTTATATGAAAAGTGGGCGTGGTTATGGTCAGATATTGATAATTTTCCAAATATCGCTTAAATAGGCATAGTGTAATACATGTACCAAATTTGAACAAAATCGGTTAGGTGGTTCCAGAGATATACATATAAACTCATAAGTGGGCGGTGCCACACCCCCTGTATAAACTTTTGATACCGTCGGATTTCCTTCTTGACTACAACAATCTATTACAAATTTGAGCATATTAGCTTCCATAGCTACAGATATATAGCAATTTTTGCATTTTCGACAATTGCCGTTATATGGAAAGTGGGCGTGGTTATGGTCAGATTATGATAATTTTCCAAATATCGCTTAAATAGGCATAGTGTAATACGTGTACCAAATTTGAACAAAATCGGGTATGTGGTTCCAGAGATATACATCTAACCTCCTAATTGGGCGGTGCCACACCCCCTGTATAAACTTTTGATACCGTCGGATTTCCTTCTTGAATACAACAATACATAACAAATTTGAGCATATTAGCTTCGATAGCTACAGAAATATAGCAATTTTTGCATTTTCGACAATTGCCGTTATATGGAAAGTGGGCGTGGTTATGGCCAGATTATGATAATTTTCCAAATATCGCTTAAATAGGCATAGTGTAATACGTGTGCCAAATTTAAAAAAAACCGGGTATGTGGTTCCAGAGATATACATATAAACTCATAAGTGGGCGGTGCCACACCCCCTGTATACACTTTTGATACCGTCGGATTTCCTTCTTGAATACAACAATACATACCAAATTTGAGCATATTAGCTTCCATAGCTACAGAAATATAGCAATTTTTGCATTTTCGACAATTGCCGTTATATGGAAAGTGGGCGTGGTTATGGTCAGATTTTGATAATTAAACCGTCGGATTTCCTGCTTGAATACAACAACACATACCAAATTTGAGCATATTAGCTTCCATAGCTACTGAAATATAGCAATTTTTGCATTTTCGACAATTGCCGTTATATGAAAAGTGGGTGTGGTTATGGTCAGATTTTGATAATTTTCCAAATATCGCTTAAATAGGCATAGTGTAATACATGTACCAAATTTGAACAAAATCGGTTAGGTGGTTCCAGAGATATACATATAAACTCATAAGTGGGCGGTGCCACACCCCCTGTCTAAACTTTTGATACCGTCGGATTTCCTTCTTGAATACAACAATACATACCAAATTTGAGCATATTAGCTTCGATAGCTACTGAAATATAGCAATTTTTGCATTTTCGACAATTGCCGTTATATGGAAAGTGGGCGTGGTTATGGTGAGATTTTGATAATTTTCCAAATATCGCTTAAATAGGCATAGTGTAATACGTGTACCAAATTTGAACAAAATCGGGTATGTGTTTCCAGAGATATACATCTAACCTCCTAAGTGGGCGGTGCCACACCCCCTGTATAAACTTTTGATACCGTCAGATTTCCTTCTTGAATACAACAATACATTACAAATTTGAACATATTAGCTTCCATAGCTACTGAAATAAAGCAATTTTTGCATTTTCGACAGTGCCGTTATATGGAAAGTGGGCGTGGTTATGGTCAGATTTTGATAATTTCACCGTCGGATTTCCTTCTTGAATACAACAATACATACCAAATTTGAGCATATTAGCTTCCATAGCTACTGAAATGTAGCAATTTTTGCATTTTGGACAATTGCCGTTATATGGAAAGTGGGCGTGGTTATATTGAGATTTTGATAATTTTCCAAATATGGCTTAAATAGGCATAGTGTAATACGTGTACCAAATTTGAACAAAATCCTGTATGTGGTTCCAGAGATATAAATCTAACCTCCTAAGTGGGCGGTGCCACACCCCCTGTATAAACTTTTGATACCGTCGGATTTCCTTCTTGAATACAACAATACATACCAAATTTGAGCATATTAGCTTCCATAGCTACAGAAATATAGCAATTTTTGCATTTTCGACAATTGCCGTTATATTTAAAGTGGGCATGGTTATGGTGAGATTTCGATAATTTTCCAAATATCGCTTAAATAGGCATAGTGTAATACATGTACCAAATTTGAACAAAATCGGGTATGTGGTTCCAGAGATATACATCTAACCTCCTAAGTGGGCGGTGCCACACCCCCTGTATAAACTTTTGATACCGTCGGATTTCCTTCTTGAATACAACAATACATACCAAATTTGAGCATATTAGCTTCCATAGCTACAGAAATATAGCAATTTTTGCATTTTCGACAATTGCCGTTATATGGAAAGTGGGCGTGGTTATGTCCAGATTTTGATTATTTTACCGTCGGATTTCCTTCTTGAATACACAATACATACCAAATATGAGCATATTAGCTTCCATAGCTACTGAAATATAGCAATTTTTGCATTTTCGACAATTGCCGTTGTATGGAAAGTGGGCGTGGTTATGGCCAGATTATGATAATTTTCCAAATATCGCTTAAATAGGCATAGTTTAATACGTGTACCAAATTTGAAAAAAACCGGGTATGTGGTTCCAGAGATATACATATAAACTCATAAGTGGGCGGTGCCACACCCCCTGTATACACTTTTGATACCATCGGATTTCCTTCTTGAATACAACAATACATACCAAATTTGAGCATATTAGCTTCCATAGATACAGAAATATAGCAATTTTTGCATTTTCGACAATTGCCGTTATATGGAAAGTCGGCGTGGTTATGGTGAGATTTTGATAATTTTCCAAATATCGCTTAAATAGGCATAGTGTAATACGTGTACCAAATTTGAACAAAACCGGGTATGTGGTTCCAGAGATATACATATAAACTCATAAGTGGGCGGTGCCACACCCCCTGTATAAACTTTTGATACCGTCGGATTTCCTTCTTGAATACAACAATATATACCAAATTTGCATATTCGACAATTGCCGTTATATGGAAAGTGGGCATGGTTATGGTCAGATTTTGATAATTTTAAAAAAATCGCTTAAATAGGCATAGTGTAATACATGTACCAAATTTGAACAAAATCGGTTAGGTGGTTCCAGAGATATACATATAAACTCATAAGTGGGCGGTGCCACACCCCCTGTATAAACTTTTGATACCGTCGGATTTCCTTCTTGAATACAACAATACATACTAAATTTGAGCATATTAGCCTCCATAGCTACTGAAATATAGCAATTTTTGCATTTTCGACAATTGCCGTTATATGGAAAGTGGGCGTGGTTATGGTGAGATTTTGATAATTTTCCAAATATCGCTTAAATAGGCATAGTGTAATACGTGTACCAAATTTGAACAAAATCGGGTATGTGGTTGCAGAGATATACATCTAACCTCCTAAGTGGGCGGTGCCACACCCCCTGTATAAACTTTTGATACCGTCGGATTTCCTTCTTGAATACAACAATACATTACAAATTTGAACATATTAGCTTCCATAGCTACTGAAATAAGGCAATTTTTGCATTTTCGACAATGGCCGTTATATGGAAAGTGGGCGTGGTTATGGCCAGATTATCGCTTAAATAGGCATAGTGTAATACGTGTACCAAATTTGAACAAAATCGGGTGGGTGGTTCCAGAGATATAAATATAAACTCATAAGTGGGCGGTGCCACACCCCCTGTATAAACTTTTGATACCGTCGGATTTCCTTCTTGAATACAACAATACATACCAAATTTGAGCATATTAGCTTCCATAGCTACTGAAATAAGGCAATTTTTGCATTTTCGACAGTGCCGTTATATGGAAAGTGAGCGTGGTTATGGTCAGATTTTGATAATTTCACCGTCGGATTTCCTTCTTGAATACAACAATACATACCAAATTTGAGCATATTAGCTTCCATAGCTACTGAAATATAGCAATTTTTGCATTTTCGACAATTGCCGTTATATGGAAAGTGGGCGTGGTTATGGCCAGATTATCGCTTAAATAGGCATAGTGTAATACGTGTACCAAATTTGAACAAAATCGGGTGGGTGGTTCCAGAGATATAAATATAAACTCATAAGTGGGCGGTGCCACACTCCCTGTATAAACTTTTGATACCGTCGGATTTCCTTCTTGAATACAACAATACATAACAAATTTGAGCATATTAGCTTCGATAGCTACTGAAATATAGCAATTTTTGCATTTTCGACAATGGCCGTTACATGGAAAGTGGGCGTGGTTATGGCCAGATTTTGATAATTTTCCAAAAATCGCTTAAATAGGCATAGTTTAATACGTGTACCAAATTTGAACAAAATCGGGTATGTGGTTCCAGAAATACATATACATTTAACCTCATAAGTGGGCGGTGCCACACCCCCTGTATAAACTTTTGATACCGTCGGATTTCCTTCTTGAATACAACAATACATACCAAATTTGAGCATATTAGCTTCCATAGCTACAGAAATATAGCAATTTTTGCATTTTCGACAGTGCCGTTATATGGAAAGTGGGCGTGGTTATGGTCAGATTTTGATAATTATACCGTCGGATTTCCTTCTTGAATACAACAATACATAACAAATTTGAGCATATTAGCTTCGATAGCTACTGAAATATAGCAACTTTTGCATTTTCGACAATTGCCGTTATATGGAAATTGGGCGTGGTTATGGCCAGATTTTGATAATTTTCCAAATATGGCTTAAATAGGCATAGTGTAATACGTGTACCAAATTTGAACAAAATCGGGTATGTGGTTCCAGAGATATACATCTAACCTCCTAATTGGGCGGTGCCACACCCCCTGTATAAACTTTTGATACCGTCGGATTTCCTTCTTGAATACAACAATACATAACGAATTTGAGCATATTAGCTTCGATAGCTACAGAAATATAGCAATTTTTGCATTTTCGACAATTGCCGTTATATGGAAAGTGGGCGTGGTTATGGCCAGATTATGATAATTTTCCAAATATCGCTTAAATAGGCATAGTGTAATACGTGTGCCAAATTTAAAAAAAACCGGGTATGTGGTTCCAGAGATATACATATAAACTCATAAGTGGGCGGTGCCACACCCCCTGTATACACTTTTGATACCGTCGGATTTCCTTCTTGAATACAACAATACATACCAAATTTGAGCATATTAGCTTCCATAGCTACAGAAATATAGCAATTTTTGCATTTTCGACAATTGCCGTTATATGGAAAGTGGGCGTGGTTATGGTCAGATTTTGATAATTATACCGTCGGATTTCCTGCTTGAATACAACAACACATACCAAATTTGAGCAAATTAGCTTCCATAGCTACAGAAATATAGCAATTTTTGCATTTTCGACAATTGCCGTTATATGGAAAGTGGGCGTGGTTATGGCCAGATTTTGATAATTTTATTATCGCTTAATTAGGCATAGTGTAATACGTGTACCAAATTTGAACAAAATCGGGTATGTGTTTCCAGAGATATACATCTAACCTCATAAGTGGGCGGTGCCACACCCCCTCTATAAACTTTTGATACCGTCGGATTTCCTTCTTGACTACAACAATCTAATACAAATTTGAGCATATTAGCTTCCATAGCTACAGATATATAGCAATTTTTGCATTTTCGACAACTGCCGTTATATGGAAAGTGGGCGTGGTTATGGTCAGATTATGATAATTTTCCAAATATCGCTTAAATAGGCATAGTGTAATACGTGTACCAAATTTGAACAAAACCGGGTATGTGCCACACCCCCTGTATACACTTTTGGTACCGTCGGATTTCCTTCTTGAATACAACAATACATACCAAATTTGAGCATATTAGCTTCCACAGATACAGAAATATAGCAATTTTTGCATTTTCGACAATTGCCGTTATATGGAAAGTGGGCGTGGTTATGGCCAGATTTTGATAATTTTATTATCGCTTAATTAGGCATAGTGTAATACGTGTACCAAATTTGAACAAAATCGGGTATGTGTTTCCAGAGATATACATCTAACCTCATAAGTGGGCGGTGCCACACCCCCTGTAAAATTTTTTGATACCGTCGGATTTCCTTCTTGACTACAACAATCTATTACAAATTTGAGCATATTAGCTTCCATAGCTACAGATATATAGCAATTTTTGCATTTTCGACAATTGCCGTTATATGGAAAGTGGGCGTGGTTATGGTCAGATTTTGATAATTTTACCGTCGGATTTCCTTCTTGAATACAACAATACATACCAAATTTGAGCATATTAGCTTCCATAGCTACTGAAATATAGCAATTTTTGCATTTTCGACAATTGCCGTTATATGGAAAGTGGGCGTGGTTATTGCCAGATTATGATAATTTTCCAAATATCGCTTAAATAGGCATAGTGTAATACGTGTACCAAATTTGAACAAAACCGGGTATGTGGTTCCTGAGATATACATATAAACTCATAAGTGGGCGGTGCCACACCCCCTGTATACACTTTTGATACCGTCGGATTTCCTTCTTGAATACAACAATACATACCAAATTTGAGCATATTAGCTTCCATAGCTACAGAAATATAGCAATTTTTGCATTTTCGACAATTGCCGTTATATGGAAAGTGGGCGTGGTTATGGTCAGATTTTGATAATTAAACGGTCGGATTTCCTGCTTGAATACAACAACACATACCAAATTTGAGCATATTAGCTTCCATAGCTACAGAAATATAGCAATTTTTGCATTTTCGACAATTGCCGTTATATGAAAAGTGGGCGTGGTTATGGTCAGATTTTGATAATTTTCCAAATATCGCTTAAATAGGCATAGTGTAATACATGTACCAAATTTGAACAAAATCGGTTAGGTGGTTCCAGAGATATACATATAAACTCATAAGTGGGCGGTGCCACACCCCCTGTATAAACTTTTGATACCGTCGGATTTCCTTCTTGAATACAACAATACATACCAAATTTGAGCATATTAGCTTCGATAGCTACTGAAATATAGCAATTTTTGCATTTTCGACAATTGCCGTTATATGGAAAGTGGGCGTGGTTATGGTGAGATTTTGATAATTTTCCAAATATCGCTTAAATAGGCATAGTGTAATACGTGTACCAAATTTGAACAAAATCGGGTATGTGGTTCCAGAGATATACATCTAACCTCCTAAGTGGGCGGTGCCACACCCCCTGTATAAACTTTTGATACCGTCAGATTTCCTTCTTGAATACAACAATACATTACAAATTTGAACATATTAGCTTCCATAGCTACTGAAATAAAGCAATTTTTGCATTTTCGACAGTGCCGTTATATGGAAAGTGGGCGTGGTTATGGTCAGATTTTGATAATTTCACCGTCGGATTTCCTTCTTGAATACAACAATACATACCAAATTTGAGCATATTAGCTTCCATAGCTACTGAAATGTAGCAATTTTTGCATTTTCGACAATTGCCGTTATATGGAAAGTGGGCGTGGTTATGGCCAGATTATCGCTTAAATAGGCATAGTGTAATACGTGTACCAAATTTGAACAAAATCGGGTGGGTGGTTCCAGAGATATACATATAAACTCATAAGTGGGCGGTGCCACACTCCCTGTATAAACTTTTGATACCATCGGATTTCCTTCTTGAATACAACAATACATAACAAATTTGAGCATATTAGCTTCGATAGGTACTGAAATATAGCAATTTTTGCATTTTCGACAATGGCCGTTATATGGAAAGTGGGCGTGGTTATGGCCAGATTTTGATAATTTTCCAAATATCGCTTAAATAGGCATAGTGTAATACGTGTACCAAATTTGAACAAAATCGGGTATTGGTTCCAGAGATATATGTACATATAAACTCATAAGTGGGCGGTGCCACACCCCCTGTATACACTTTTGATACCGTCGGATTTCCTTCTTGAATACAACAATACATACCAAATTTGAGCATATTAGCTTCCATAGCTACAGAAATATAGCAATTTTTGCATTTTCGACAGTGCCGTTATATGGAAAGTGGGCGTGGTTATGGTCAGATTTTGATAATTATACCGTCGGATTTCCTTCTTGAATACAACAATACATAACAAATTTGAGCATATTAGCTTCGATAGCTACTGAAATATAGCAATTTTTGCATTTTCGACAATTGCCGTTATATGGAAATTGGGCGTGGTTATGGCCAGATTTTGATAATTTTCCAAATGTGGCTTAAATAGGCATAGTGTAATACGTGTACCAAATTTGAACAAAATCGGGTATGTGGTTCCAGAGATATACATCTAACCTCCTAATTGGGCGGTGCCACACCCCCTGTATAAACTTTTGATACCGTCGGATTTCCTTCTTGAATACAACAATACATAACGAATTTGAGCATATTTGCTTCGATAGCTACAGAAATATAGCAATTTTTGCATTTTCGACAATTGCCGTTATATGGAAAGTGGGCGTGGTTATGGCCAGATTATGATAATTTTCCAAATATCGCTTAAATAGGCATAGTGTAATACGTGTGCCAAATTTAAAAAAAACCGGGTATGTGGTTCCAGAGATATACATATAAACTCATAAGTGGGCGGTGCCACACCCCCTGTATACACTTTTGATACCGTCGGATTTCCTTCTTGAATACAACAATACATACCAAATTTGAGCATATTAGCTTCCATAGCTACAGAAATATAGCAATTTTTGCATTTTCGACAATTGCCGTTATATGGAAAGTGGGCGTGGTTATGGCCAGATTTTGATAATTATACCGTCGGATTTCCTGCTTGAATACAACAACACATACCAAATTTGAGCAAATTAGCTTCCATAGCTACAGAAATATAGCAATTTTTGCATTTTCGACAATTGCCGTTATATGGAAAGTGGGCGTGGTTATGGCCAGATTTTGATAATTTTATTATCGCTTAATTAGGCATAGTGTAATACGTGTACCAAATTTGAACAAAATCGGGTATGTGTTTCCAGAGATATACATCTAACCTCATAAGTGGGCGGTGCCACACCCCCTGTATAAACTTTTGATACCGTCGGATTTCCTTCTTGACTACAACAATCTATTACAAATTTGAGCATATTAGCTTCCATAGCTACAGATATATAGCAATTTTTGCATTTTCGACAACTGCCGTTATATGGAAAGTGGGCGTGGTTATGGTCAGATTTTGATAATTTTATTATCGCTTAATTAGGCATAGTGTAATACGTGTACCAAATTTGAACAAAATCGGCTATGTGTTTCCAGAGATATACATCTAACCTCATAAGTGGGCGGTGCCACACCCCCTGTATACACTTTTGGTACCGTCGGATTTCCTTCTTGAATACAACAATACATACCAAATTTGAGCATATTAGCTTCCACAGATACAGAAATATAGCAATTTTTGCATTTTCGACAATTGCCGTTATATGGAAAGTGGGCGTGGTTATGGCCAGATTTTGATAATTTTATTATCGCTTAATTAGGCATAGTGTAATACGTGTACCAAATTTGAACAAAATCGGCTATGTGTTTCCAGAGATATACATCTAACCTCATAAGTGGGCGGTGCCACACCCCCTGTAAAATTTTTTGATACCGTCGGATTTCCTTCTTGACTACAACAATCTATTACAAATTTGAGCATATTAGCTTCCATAGCTACAGATATATAGCAATTTTTGCATTTTCGACAATTGCCGTTATATGGAAAGTGGGCGTGGTTATGGTCAGATTTTGATAATTTTACCGTCGGATTTCCTTCTTGAATACAACAATACATACCAAATTTGAGCATATTAGCTTCCATAGCTACTGAAATATAGCAATTTTTGCATTTTCGACAATTGCCGTTATATGGAAAGTGGGCGTGGTTATTGCCAGATTATGATAATTTTCCAAATATCGCTTAAATAGGCATAGTGTAATACGTGTACCAAATTTGAACAAAACCGGGTATGTGGTTCCTGAGATATACATATAAACTCATAAGTGGGCGGTGCCACACCCCCTGTATACACTTTTGATACCGTCGGATTTCCTTCTTGAATACAACAATACATACCAAATTTGAGCATATTAGCTTCCATAGCTACAGAAATATAGCAATTTTTGCATTTTCGACAATTGCCGTTATATGGAAAGTGGGCGTGGTTATGGTCAGATTTTGATAATTAAACTGTCGGATTTCCTGCTTGAATACAACAACACATACCAAATTTGAGCATATTAGCTTCCATAGCTACAGAAATATAGCAATTTTTGCATTTTCGACAATTGCCGTTATATGAAAAGTGGGCGTGGTTATGGTCAGATTTTGATAATTTTCCAAATATCGCTTAAATAGGCATAGTGTAATACATGTACCAAATTTGAACAAAATCGGTTAGGTGGTTCCAGAGATATACATATAAACTCATAAGTGGGCGGTGCCACACCCCCTGTATAAACTTTTGATACCGTCGGATTTCCTTCTTGAATACAACAATACATACCAAATTTGAGCATATTAGCTTCGATAGCTACTGAAATATAGCAATTTTTGCATTTTCGACAATTGCCGTTATATGGAAAGTGGGCGTGGTTATGGCCAGATTTTGATAATTTTCCAAATATCGCTTAAATAGGCATAGTGTAATACGTGTACCAAATTTGAACAAAATCGGGTATTGGTTCCAGAGATATATGTACATATAAACTCATAAATGGGCGGTGCCACACCCCCTGTATACACTTTTGATACCGTCGGATTTCCTTCTTGAATACAACAATACATACCAAATTTGAGCATATTAGCTTCCATAGCTACAGAAATATAGCAATTTTTGCATTTTCGACAATTGCCGTTATATGGAAAGTGGGCGTGGTTATGGTCAGATTTTGATAATTATACCGTCGGATTTCCTTCTTGAATACAACAATACACAAAAAATTTGAGCATATTAGCTTCGATAGCTACTGAAATATAGCAATTTGTGCATTTTCGACAATTGCCGTTATATGGAAATTGGGCGTGGTTATGGCCAAGTTTTGATAATTTTCCAAATATGGCTTAAATAGGCATAGTGTAATACGTGTACCAAATTTGAACAAAATCGGGTATGTGGTTCCAGAGATATGCATCTAACCTCCTAAGTGGGCGGTGCCACACCCCCTGTATAAACTTTTGATACCGTCAGATTTCCTTCTTGAATACAACAATACATTACAAATTTGAACATATTAGCTTCCATAGCTTTTGATACCGTCGGATTTCCTTCTTGACTACAACAATCTATTACAAATTTGAGCATATTAGCTTCCATAGCTACAGATATATAGCAATTTTTGCATTTTCGACAACTGCCGTTATATGGAAAGTGGGCGTGGTTATGGTCAGATTTTGATAATTTTATTATCGCTTAATTAGGCATAGTGTAATACGTGTACCAAATTTGAACAAAATCGGCTATGTGTTTCCAGAGATATACATCTAACCTCATAAGTGGGCGGTGCCACACCCCCTGTATACACTTTTGGTACCGTCGGATTTCCTTCTTGAATACAACAATACATACCAAATTTGAGCATATTAGCTTCCACAGATACAGAAATATAGCAATTTTTGCATTTTCGACAATTGCCGTTATATGGAAAGTGGGCGTGGTTATGGCCAGATTTTGATAATTTTATTATCGCTTAATTAGGCATAGTGTAATACGTGTACCAAATTTGAACAAAATCGGCTATGTGTTTCCAGAGATATACATCTAACCTCATAAGTGGGCGGTGCCACACCCCCTGTAAAATTTTTTGATACCGTCGGATTTCCTTCTTGACTACAACAATCTATTACAAATTTGAGCATATTAGCTTCCATAGCTACAGATATATAGCAATTTTTGCATTTTCGACAATTGCCGTTATATGGAAAGTGGGCGTGGTTATGGTCAGATTTTGATAATTTTACCGTCGGATTTCCTTCTTGAATACAACAATACATACCAAATTTGAGCATATTAGCTTCCATAGCTACTGAAATATAGCAATTTTTGCATTTTCGACAATTGCCGTTATATGGAAAGTGGGCGTGGTTATTGCCAGATTATGATAATTTTCCAAATATCGCTTAAATAGGCATAGTGTAATACGTGTACCAAATTTGAACAAAACCGGGTATGTGGTTCCTGAGATATACATATAAACTCATAAGTGGGCGGTGCCACACCCCCTGTATACACTTTTGATACCGTCGGATTTCCTTCTTGAATACAACAATACATACCAAATTTGAGCATATTAGCTTCCATAGCTACAGAAATATAGCAATTTTTGCATTTTCGACAATTGCCGTTATATGGAAAGTGGGCGTGGTTATGGTCAGATTTTGATAATTAAACTGTCGGATTTCCTGCTTGAATACAACAACACATACCAAATTTGAGCATATTAGCTTCCATAGCTACAGAAATATAGCAATTTTTGCATTTTCGACAATTGCCGTTATATGAAAAGTGGGCGTGGTTATGGTCAGATTTTGATAATTTTCCAAATATCGCTTAAATAGGCCTAGTGTAATACATGTACCAAATTTGAACAAAATCGGTTAGGTGGTTCCAGAGATATACATATAAACTCATAAGTGGGCGGTGCCACACCCCCTGTATAAACTTTTGATACCGTCGGATTTCCTTCTTGAATACAACAATACATACCAAATTTGAGCATATTAGCTTCGATAGCTACTGAAATATAGCAATTTTTGCATTTTCGACAATTGCCGTTATATGGAAAGTGGGCGTGGTTATGGTGAGATTTTGATAATTTTCCAAATATCGCTTAAATAGGCATAGTGTAATACGTGTACCAAATTTGAACAAAATCGGGTATGTGGTTCCAGAGATATACATCTAACCTCCTAAGTGGGCGGTGCCACACCCCCTGTATAAACTTTTGATACCGTCAGATTTCCTTCTTGAATACAACAATACATTACAAATTTGAACATATTAGCTTCCATAGCTACTGAAATAAAGCAATTTTTGCATTTTCGACAGTGCCGTTATATGGAAAGTGGGCGTGGTTATGGTCAGATTTTGATAATTTCACCGTCGGATTTCCTTCTTGAATACAACAATACATACCAAATTTGAGCATATTAGCTTCCATAGCTACTGAAATGTAGCAATTTTTGCATTTTCGACAATTGCCGTTATATGGAAAGTGGGCGTGGTTATGGCCAGATTATCGCTTAAATAGGCATAGTGTAATACGTGTACCAAATTTGAACAAAATCGGGTGGGTGGTTCCAGAGATATACATATAAACTCATAAGTGGGCGGTGCCACACTCCCTGTATAAACTTTTGATACCATCGGATTTCCTTCTTGAATACAACAATACATAACAAATTTGAGCATATTAGCTTCGATAGCTACTGAAATATAGCAATTTTTGCATTTTCGACAATGGCCGTTATATGGAAAGTGGGCGTGGTTATGGCCAGATTTTGATAATTTTCCAAATATCGCTTAAATAGGCATAGTGTAATACGTGTACCAAATTTGAACAAAATCGGGTATTGGTTCCAGAGATATATGTACATATAAACTCATAAGTGGGCGGTGCCACACCCCCTGTATACACTTTTGATACCGTCGGATTTCCTTCTTGAATACAACAATACATACCAAATTTGAGCATATTAGCTTCCATAGCTACAGAAATATAGCAATTTTTGCATTTTCGACAATTGCCGTTATATGGAAAGTGGGCGTGGTTATGGTCAGATTTTGATAATTATACCGTCGGATTTCCTTCTTGAATACAACAATACACAAAAAATTTGAGCATATTAGCTTCGATAGCTACTGAAATATAGCAATTTGTGCATTTTCGACAATTGCCGTTATATGGAAATTGGGCGTGGTTATGGCCAAGTTTTGATAATTTTCCAAATATGGCTTAAATAGGCATAGTGTAATACGTGTACCAAATTTGAACAAAATCGGGTATGTGGTTCCAGAGATATGCATCTAACCTCCTAATTGGGCGGTGCCACACCCCCTGTATAAACTTTTGATACCGTCGGATTTCCTTCTTGAATACAACAATACATACCAAATTTGAGCATATTAGCTTCCATAGCTACAGAAATATAGCAATTTTTGCATTTTCGACAATTGCCGTTATATGGAAAGTGGGCGTGGTTATGGCCAGATTATGATAATTTTCCAAATATCGCTTTAATAGGCATAGTGTAATACGTGTACCAAATTTGAACAAAACCGGGTATGTGGTTCCAGAGATATACATCTAACCTCCTAAGTGTGCGGTGCCACACCCCCTGTATAAACTTTTGATACCGTCGGATTTCGTTCTTGAATACAACAATACATACCAAATTTGAGCATATTAGCTTCCATAGCTACAGAAATATAGCAATTTTTGCATTTTCGACAATTGCCGTTATATGGAAAGTGGGCGTGGTTATGGTCAGATTTTGAAAATTTTCCAAATATCGCTTAAATAGGCATTGTGTAATACATGTACCAAATTTTAACAAAATCGGTTAGGTGGTTCCAGAGATATAACGGGTGTTTTTTTTAGGGGTATAGAACTTCGAATTGAAATAAAACACAAGAAAATCGTTTTAAGGTCCATCAATTTGGCTTTATTGTAAGGATAATTTTATGCCATTAATGTTTAAATATGATTTCGGGCATGTGGCCGCCGCGGCTGGCTCGAATAAAGCCAATTCTACAGGTCCAATTTTCAACCACTTTTTCGAGCATATGGGGCCGTATGTCGGCAATAACGCCACGAATGTTGGCTTCCAATTCCCCTAACGTTTCTGGTTTGTTGGTGTAGACGAGCGACTTCACATATCCCCAAAGAAAATAATCCAATGGTGTCAAATCACACGATCTTGATGGCCAATTGACAGGTCCATTCCGCGAAATTATGCGCTCAGCGAATGTTTCCTTCAATAAATCGATTGTGACGTGCGCTGTGTGGCATGTAGCGCCGTCTTGTTGGAACCACAACTCATTCACATTCATGCCATCCAATTCGGGAACAAAATAGTCGGTTATCATGGCTCTATACCGGTCTCCATTAACGGTAACTGCCTCTCCAGCATTATTGCGGAAGAAGTATGGCCCAATGACTCCACCAGCCCATAGAGCACACCAAACAGTCAGGTTTTGTGGATGTAATGGCGTTTCAAGGGTCTCATGTGGATTCTCTTCACTCCAAATGCGGCAATTTTGCTTGTTGACGTAGCCATTCAACCAAAAATGAGCCTCATCACTGAACAAAATTTTGCGATGAAAATCAGCATCGAGATCAATCTCATTTTCGGCCCATACACCAAAATCACGACGCATTGCATGGTCTCGCGGCTTTAATTCTTGCACAAGCTGGATCTTGTAAGGTCGCAAGCCAAGATCTTTGCGCAAAATCTTCCATAAAGTTGATGGACAAAGCTCCAATTGCTGTGCACGGTGGCGAATCGATTCATTCGGGTCCTCTTCAACACTTTGCTCTACAGCGGCAATTGTTTCTTCGGTGCGCACTGTTCGACGTCTCTGCGGATGCGTATTATCACATAGAGTAAACGTAGTGCGAAAACGATCCATGGTTAACCGAATTAATTGCTCTGATGGACGATTATGTCGACCATAAAATGGACGGAGCTCACGGTAAACTTCGCGAACTGAACCATTATTTTCGAAATAAATTTGCACGATTTGCAAGCGTTGTTCTTTTGTCAACCTGTTCATGATAAAATGGCAAACCAAACTGAACATAAATGACATTAGAGTTGCCAGATTTGACCACAAAATGCCAGTTTTATCTCTATTCGAAAAACAAACCAGTAAAAAAAACACCCTTTACATATAAACTCATAAGTGGGCGGTGCCACACCCCCTGTATAAACTTTTGATACCGTCGGATTTCCTTCTTAAATACAACAATACATTACAAATTTGAGCATATTAGCTTCCATAGCTACTGAAATAAAGCAATTTTTGCATTTTCGACAGTGCCGTTATATGGAAAGTGGGCGTGGTTATGGTCAGATTTTGATAATTTTACCGTCGGATTTCCTTCTTGAATACAACAATACATACCAAATTTGAGCATATTAGCTTCCATAGCTACCAGCAGATTATCGCTTAAATAGGCATAGTGTAATACGTGTACCAAATTTGAACAAAATCGGGTGGGTGGTTCCAGAGATATACATATAAACTCATAAGTGGGCGGTGCCACACTCCCTGTATAAACTTTTGATACCGTCGGATTTCCTTCTTGAATACAACAATACATAACAAATTTGAGCATATTAGCTTCGATAGCTACTGAAATATAGCAATTTTTGCATTTTCGACAATTGCCGTTATATGGAAAGTGGGCGCGGTTATGGCCAGATTTTGATAATTTTCCAAATATCGCTTAAATAGGCATAGTGTAATATGTGTACCAAATTTGAAAAAAACCGGGTATGTGGTTCCAGAGATATACATATAAACTCATAAGTGGGCGGTGCCGCACCCCCTGTATACACTTTTGATACCGTCGGATTTCCTTCTTGAATACAACAATACATACCAAATTTGAGCATATTAGCTTCCATAGATACAGAAATATAGCAATTTTTGCATTTTCGACAATTGCCGTTATATGGAAAGTGAGCGTGGTTATGGTGAGATTTTGATAATTTTTTAAATATAGCTTAAATAGGCATAGTGTAATACGTGTACCAAATTTGAACAAAACCGGGTATGTGGTTCCAGAGATATACATATAAACTCATAAGTGGGCGGTGCAACACCCCCTGTATAAACTTTTGATACCGTCGGATTTCCTTCTTGAATACAACAATACATACCAAATTTGCATTTTCGACAATTGCCGTTATATAGAAAGTGGGCATGGTTATGGTCAGATTTTGATAATTTTCCAAATATCGCTTAAATAGGCATAGTGTAATACATGTACCAAATTTGAACAAAATCGGTTAGGTAGTTCCAGAGATATACATACATATAAACTAATAAGTGGGCGGTGCCACACCCCCTGTATAAACTTTTGATACCGTCGGATTTCCTTCTTGATTACAACAATACATACCAAATTTGAGCATATTAGCTTCCATAGATACAGAAATATAGCAATTTTTGCATTTTCGACAATTGTCGTTATATGGAAAGTGGGCGTGGTTATGGTGAGATTTTGATAATTTTCCAAATATCGCTTAAATAGGCATAGTGTAATACGTGTACCAAATTTGAACAAAATCGGTTAGGTGGTTTCAGAGATATACACATAAACTCATAAGTGTGCGGAGCCACACCCCCTGTATAAACTTTTGATACCGTCGGATTTCCTTCTTGAATACAACAATACATTACAAATTTGAACATATTAGCTTCCATAGCTACTGAAGAAAAGCAATTTTTGCATTTTCGACAGTGCCGTTATATGGAAAGTGGGCGTGGTTATGGTCAGATTTTGATAATTTCACCGTCGGATTTCCTTCTTGAATACAACAATACATAACAAATTTGAGCATATTAGCTTCGATAGCTACTAAAATATATAAAAATTTTTGCATTTTCGACAATTGCCGTTATATGGAAATTGGGCGTGGTTATGGCCAGATTTTGATAATTTTCCAAATATCGCGTAAATAGGCATAGTGTAATACGTGTACCAAATTTGAACAAAATCGGGTATGTGGTTCCAGAGATATACATCTAACCTCCTAAGTGTGCGGTGCCACACCCCCTGTATAAACTTTTGATACCGTCGGATTTCCTTCTTGAATACAACAATACATTACAAATTTGAACATATTAGCTTCCATAGCTACTGAAGAAAAGCAATTTTTGCATTTTCGACAATTGCCGTTATATGGAAAGTGGGCGTGGTTATGGCCAGATTATCGCTTAAATAGGCATAGTGTAATACGTGTACCAAATTTGAACAAAATCGGGTGGGTGGTTCCAGAGATATACATATAAACTCATAAGTGGGCGGTGCCACACTCCCTGTATAAACTTTTGATACCGTCGGATTTCCTTCTTGAATACAACAATACACAACAAATTTGAGCATATTAGCTTAGATAGCTACAGAAATAAAGCAATTTTTGCATTTTCGACAGTGCCGTTATATGGAACGTGGGCGTGGATATGGTCAGATTTTGATAATTTCACCGTCGGATTTCCTTCTTGAATACAACAATACATACCAAATTTGAGCATATTAGCTTCCATAGCTACTGAAATATAGCAATTTTTGCATTTTCGACAATTGCCGTTATATGGAAAGTGGGCGTGGTTATGGCCAGATTATCGCTTAAATAGGCATAGTGTAATACGTGTACCAAATTTGAACAAAATCGGGTGGGTGGTTCCAGAGATATACATATAAACTCATAAGTGGGCGGTGCCACACTCCCTGTATAAACTTTTGATACCGTCGGATTTCCTTCTTGAATACAACAATACATATCAAATTTGAGCATATTAGCTTCGATAGCTACTGAAATATAGCAATTTTTGCATTTTCGACAATTGCCGTTATATGGAAAGTGGGCGTGGTTATGGCCAGATTTTGATAATTATACAAATATCGCTTAAATAGGCATTGTGTAATACTTGTACCAAATTTGAACAAAATCGGGTATGTGGTTCCAGAAATACATATACATCTAACCTCATAAGTGGGCGGTGCCACACCCCCTGTATAAACTTTTGATACCGTCAGATTTCCTTCTTGAATACAACAATACATACCAAATTTCAGCATATTAGCTTCCATAGCTACAGAAATATAGCAATTTTTGCATTTTCGACAGTGCCGTTATATGGAAAGTGGGCGTGGTTATGGTCAGATTTTGATAATTATACCGTCGGATTTCCTTCTTGAATACAACAATACATAACAAATTTGAGCATATTAGCTTCGATAGCTACTAAAATATATAAAAATTTTTGCATTTTCGACAATTGCCGTTATATGGAAATTGGGCGTGGTTATGGCCAGATTTTGATAATTTTCCAAATATCGCGTAAATGGGCATAGTGTAATACGTGTACCAAATTTGAACAAAATCGGGTATGTGGTTCCAGAGATATACATCTAACCTCCTAAGTGGGCGGTGCCACACCCCCTGTATAAACTTTTGATACCGTCGGATTTCGTTCTTGAATACAACAATACATACCAAATTTGAGCATATTAGCTTCCATAGCTACAGAAATATAGCAATTTTTGCATTTTCGACAATTGCCGTTATATGGAAAGTGGGCGTGGTTATGGCCAGATTATGATAATTATACCGTCGGATTTCCTGCTTGAATACAACAACACATACCAAATTTGAGCATATTAGCTTCCATAGCTACAGAAATATAGCAATTTTTGCATTTTCGACAATTGCCGTTATATGGAAAGTGGTCGTGGTTATGGCCAGATTATGATAATTTTCTAAATATCGCGTAAATAGGCATAGTGTAATACGTGTACCAAATTTGAACAAAATCGGGTATGTGGTTCCAGAGATATACATCTAACCTCCTAAGTGGGCGGTGCCACACCCCCTGTATAAACTTTTGATACCGTCGGATTTCGTTCTTGAATACAACAATACATATTAAATTTGAGCATATTAGCTTCCATAGCTACAGAAATATAGCAATTTTTGCATTTTCGACAATTGCCGTTATATGGAAAGTGGGCGTGGTTATGGCCAGATTATGATAATTATACCGTCGGATTTCCTGCTTGAATACAACAACACATACCAAATTTGAGCATATTAGCTTCCATAGCTACAGAAATATAGCAATTTTTGCATTTTCGACAATTGCCGTTATATGGAAAGTGGTCGTGGTTATGGCCAGATTATGATAATTTTCTAAATATCGCTTAAATAGGCATAGTGTAATACGTGTACCAAATTTAAAAAAAAACCGGGTGGGTGGTTCCAGAGATATACATATAAACTCATAAGTCGGCGGTGCCACGGCCCCTGTAGAAAATTTTGATACAGTCTGATTTCCTGCTTGAATACAACAACACATACCAAATTTCATTTATTTTTTATTATTTATTCATTTATCAAACACACAACCAAAAGTTATTTTACAGTGTTTGAAATTAAATAACTGATCTTAATATTAACATAGAGTAAGTTCATAGTGGATAAGAAGCGAATTAGCAGAAGAACTAAGTAGGAATAGTAAAGTATAAAGAAGATTATATGTACAGTGAAACTTCGATTACTCGTATTTGCAAGGGACCACAATTTAAATACGAGTTATGGAGTTTTTCAAGTTATCAAGTTATACAACTTATAGAGGCAACATACAGAATATACGAATTATAGAGTTTTTTTTATTTATTTTTTCAATTTTACATAAAAAACAAGAAATGATTGTACATATTTAAATTTTAAAATATAAAGTACATATGTTATTCAATCAATATATGTATGTATGTATTTTGAAAAATTGTACAAAAAAATTAAGAAAAGTGTTCATTTTAAAAGAAATCCGTAATATGTTTTTGACGGACATTATTTTGGCGTATTTTATCTATGGCATTATCAATGTTTACAATGTCATTAAAAATAGTGTCTTCAACATTTGATGCCATGAAAAATAGACGCAAATTTTCAATTGAAGCTTTCGCAACCTTTGTGGAAACTGAGGGAATTTCAAATGTTTCATCGTTTTCATCTTCGATGTTTTCGAAACCCAGAATTTCATCATCATTGAGGCTTCCAGTAGTCACCAACTCATCATCAACATGAATGTAGTCATCAAAGTTTACACGTGTTTCTGCATTTTGTGGAACACGAGCCCACTCTGCTATGTGAAGTACATCTTCGCTGATTACGACTACATTTTGATCCTTAACAAAACCGCAAGCTCGAAAACAGTTTTTAATAGTCGATTTACTGATATTTGTCCAGGCTTTATGAGCAATATTCATTGCATCATAAATCGAAATGGAATAATCCTTTTTTTCCTCGATGCTTTCAAGCAGTTTAACAACAACTTCTTTACGGAACAATGTTTTGAAACTTTTGATTATGCCTTTGTCGAGTGGTTGCAAAACTGAAGTGGTGTTAGGTGGGAGAAATTCAGTCTGCACATTGCTCAAAGGTTCCATTGCAGTGTGGGCGGTGCAATTATCAATAAATAATAAAATCTTTCTATTTTGTTTTATCATTTGTTGGTTCACCAATTGTAGCCATTCAACAAATAAATTACGTGTCATCCATGACTTTGAATTTGCACGATAAAGCATAGGGAACATCTTGATGTTTTTAAAGCATCTGGGTTTCATGGATTTACCAATCATTAATGGTTTAAATTTTTCTGACCCATCCATATTTGCAGCAAGCAACAGAGTAAGACGATCCTTGCTCAATTTGCCACCATGACAACTTTGGCCTTTTAAAGACAAAGTGCGATCAGGAAGACACTTGTAAAAAAGACCCGTTTCATCCGCGTTGAAAATATTCTTGGGCTCATAATTCTCTATTAACTTTTGAATGTTTTCTCTCCATTGAACGCACACTTCATCATCAACGGCCGCGCTTTCACAGCAAACTTTCACCGCAAACTTTTTTGAAACTTACATTATTTCTCTTCTTGAAATTGTCCAACCAGCCATTACTTGCGTTGAATTGTGTTAAGCCCAATTTTGCGGCATACACCTTTGCTTTTTCTTTTAGTAAATGTCCTCCAACTGGAATAGTATTAGATTCTCGGCATTGCAAAAACCAAGTGAGTACTCTCTTTTCTAATTCCGGGTATTCTGGTAATTTTTGGCGCTTACGTTTGGTGTTTGAGGGCTAACCCAAATACAGATCACTTTTTTTCAAAAATGATGTGATAGTAGATGGCGCAATACCGAACCTTTTCGTAATTTCTACTTGTTTTTCACCATTTTTTACGGCAAGAATAATTTCTTTTTTTTTTTAATTGGCAATATTTTGCACATACGAGAACTTGACATCTTGCGTCCTAATTGATACTAATCTACGCTAGTTGTAGAAAACAAAGCAAAACTTATGAATAAGCGTATCTGTAAAATAATACCGGTTAAAAAACGTACTATGTTTTCGTCACGTACGGTTTTTTGTGAAAAAAAAAATACGAGTTGTAGAGGCTTTTGAGGAAAAAATACGAGTTGTAGAGGCTTTTGATACACATTTTTCAATTTTTGTCTCAAGAAAAATACGAGTTATCAAAGGGACCGAAATACATGCATTTTTTTGCGAATTTTTCTAGGGACCGAAGAAATACTATGAAATATCAAGGTTTTTCGCTTATCGAGGTTACGACTTATCGAAGTTTCACTGTATATGGAATGTTAAGATTGTGAATATATAAAAAACAAAGAAAGAAGGATTTACGTACATATTAGCAATTTCTTTGCAAAGTAGTGTTGCAGCTCACTCCTAAAGCGCACTGTGCTTCTGATTGTTTTAATTTTTTGCGGTAGGAGGTTCCAAAGACGGACAGCGAAAACAAAGAACTGACGTTCGGTTACACGGCAACTATATCTCATACCAAGTAAGTTCAGGGATCGAGGAGATTTAGTAAATTGAAGTCGCTCCATAAGATATTTGGGTTCTTGGGCAATAACCACTTTATGAAGGAGTGTTAGACATTTTAACTTTAGCAAATCGTCAAATTGTACAGTAAATAATAATTTGGAAAAGTGCGTTATGTGTTCGTGGCGTTTTATACAATAAACGTATATGGCAACATTGTTATAAAGGACATTGAGTTTACTCCGACACAGACTATCACAACTAGCATACAGTTCACACCCGTATAGTAATGTTGGTAATAGGAATGTTTTTGCTAAAATCAGCCGAATTTTCACTGGGGTGAAGTGCTGAGTGGTCCACAGTGATCGCAGCATGCCATAGACTTTGCCTATTGCACTATAAATGTGGTTATTCCATGTCAGAGTTCTATTAAAAATTAATCCTAGGTTCTTTGCTGTGTCAACGAATTTTATAACGGAATTGCTCAATTTCACTTCATTGCAGTCGTCAAGTTGAAAAGTCTTTTTGTAAATCACAATGCACTGGGATTTGTTTGGGTTTAAGAGCAACCCATTATCGCGGGCCCACTTATTAACACTCTCTAAGTCGGTGTTGAGATTATTAATACAATTATTGACGGACACAATGGGACAGCTAACATATAATTGAACATCATCGGCATAAACATGAATATTACAGTATTTTAGTACGTTCTGAAGATCATTAACATATAGTACAAACAAAAGCGGGCATATTAGCTTCCATAGCTACAGAAATATAGCAATTTTGCATTTTCGACAATTGCCGTTATATGGAAAGTGGGCGTGGTTATGGTCAGATTTTGATAATTTTCCAAACATCGCTTAAATAGGCATAGTGTAATACGTGTACCAAATTTGAACAAAATCGGGTGGGTGGTTCCAGAGATATACATATAAACTCATAAGTGGGCGGTGCTACATTCCCTGTATAAACTTTGGATACCGTCGGATTTCCTTCTTGAATACAACAATACATAACAAATTTGAGCATATTAGCTTCCATAGCTACTGAAATATAGCAATTTTTGCATTTTCGACAACTGCCGTTATATGGAAAGTGGGCGTGGTTATGGTCAAATTTTGATAATTATACCGTCGGATTTCCTTCTTGAATACAACAATACATACCAAATTTGAGCTTATTAGCTTCCATAGCTACTGAAATATAGCAATTTTTGCATTTTCGACAATTGCCGTTATAAGGAAAGTGGGCGTGGTTATGGTCAGATTTTGATAATTTTCCAAATATCGCTTAAATAGGCATAGTGTAATACGTGTACCAAATTTGAACAAAATCGGGTGGGTGGTTCCAGAGATATACATATAAACTCATAAGTGGGCGGTGCTACACTCCCTGTATAAACTTTGGATACCGTCGGATTTCCTTCTTGAATACAACAATACATAACAAATTTGAGCATATTAGCTTCCATAGCTACTGAAATATAGCAATTTTTGCATTTTCGACAACTGCCGTTATATGGAAAGTGGGCGTGGTTATGGTCAGATTTTGATAATTATACCGTCGGATTTCCTTCTTGAATACAACAATACATAACAAATTTGAGCATATTAGCTTCCATAGCTACTGAAATATAGCAATTTTTGCATTTTCGACAACTGCCGCGGCATGCCGTTATATGGAAAGTGGGCGTGGTTAGGGTCAGATTTTGATAATTATACCGTCGGATTTCCTTCTTGAATACAACAATACATACCAAATTTGAGCTTATTAGCTTCCATAGCTACTGAAATATAGCAATTTTTGCATTTTCGACAATTGCCGTTTTATGGAAAGTGGGCGTGGTTATGGCCAGATTTTGATAATTTTCCAAATATCGCTTAAATAGGCATAGTGTCATACGTGTACCAAATTTGAACAAAATCGGGTATGTGGTTCCAGAGATATACATATAAACTCATAAGTGGGCGGTGCTACACTCCCTGTATAAACTTTGGATACCGTCGGATTTCCTTCTTGAATACAACAATACATAACAAATTTGAGCATATTAGCTTCCATAGCTACTGAAATATAGCAATTTTTGCATTTTCGACAATTGCCGTGATATGGAAAGTGGGCGTGGTTATGGCCAGATTTTGATAATTTTCCAAATATCGCTTAAATAGGCATAGTGTAATACGTGTACCAAATTTGAACAAAATCGGGTGATGGTTCCAGAGATATACATATAAACTCATAAGTGGGCGGTGCCACACCCCCTGTATACACTTCTGATACCGTCGGATTTCTTTCTTGAATACAACAATACATACCAAATTTGAGCATATTAGCTTCCATAGCTACAGAAATATAGCAATTTTTGCATTTTCGACAACTGCCGTTATATGGAAAGTGGGCGTGGTTATGGTCAGATTTTGATAATTATACCGTCGGATTTCCTTCTTGAATACAACAATACATACCAAATTTGAGCTTATTAGCTTCCATAGCTACTGAAATATAGCAATTTTTGCATTTTCGACAATGGCCGTTATAAGGAAAGTGGGCGTGGTTATGGCCAGATTATGATAATTTTCCAAATATCGCTTAAATAGGCATTGTGTAATACGTATGCCAAATTTAAAAAAAACCGGGAGGGTGGTTCCAGAGATATACATATAAACTCATAAGTGGGCGGTGCCACACTCCCTGTATAAACTTTTGGTACCATCGGATTTCCTTCTTGAATACAACAATACATAACAAATTTGAGCATATTAGCTTCGATAGCTATTGAAATATAGCAATTTTTGCATTTTCGACAATTGCCGTTATATGGAAAGTGGGCGTGGTTATGGCCAGATTTTGATAATTTTCCAAATATCGCTTAAATAGGCATTGTGTAATACGTATGCCAAATTTAAAAAAAACCGGGAGGGTGGTTCCAGAGATATACATATAAACTCATAAGTGGGCGGTGCCACACCCCCTGTATACACTTTTGATACCGTCGGATTTCCTTCTTGAATACAACAATACATTACAAATTTGAGCATATTAGCTTCCATAGCTACTGAAATATAGCAATTTTTGCATTTTCTACAATTGCCGTTATATGGAAAGTGGGCGTAGTTATGGCCAGATTTTGATAATTTTCCAAATATCGCTTAAATAGGCATAGTGTCATACGTGTACCAAGTTTGAACAAAATCGGGTTCCTGGTTCCAGAGATATACATATAAACTCATAAGTGGGCGGTGCCACACTCCCTGTATAAACTTTTGATACCGTCGGATTTCCTTCTTGAATACAACAATACATAACAAATTTGAGCATATTAGCTTCGATAGCTACTGAAATATAGCAATTTTTGCATTTTCTACAATTGCCGTTATATGGAAAGTGGGCGTGGTTATGGCCATATTTTGGTAATTTTCCAAATATCGCTTAAATAGGCATAGTGTAATACGTGTACCAAATTTGAACAAAATCGGGTATCGGTTCCAGATATATACATATAAACTCATAAGTGGGCGGTGCCACACCCCCTGTATACACTTTTGATACCGTCGGATTTCCTTCTTGAATACAACAATACATACCAAATTTGAGCATATTAGCTTCCATAGCTACAGAAATATAGCAATTTTTGCATTTTCGACAATTGCCGTTATATGGAATGTGGGCGTGGTTATGGTCAGATTTTGATAATTATACCGTCGGATTTCCTTCTTGAATACAACAATACATAACAAATTTCAGCATATTAGCTTCGATAGCTACTGAAATATAGCAATTTTTGCATTTTCGACAATTGCCGTTATATGGAACGTGGGCGTGGTTATGGCCAGATTTTGGTAATTTTCCAAATATCGCTTAAATAGGCATAGTGTAATACGTGTACCAAATTTGAACAAAATCGGGTATTGGTTCCAGATATATACATATGTACATATAAACTCATAAGTGGGCGGTGCCACACCCCCTGTATACACTTTTGATACCGTCGGATTTCCTTCTTGAATACAACAATACATACCAAATTTGAGCATATTAGCTTCCATAGCTACAGAAATATGGCAATTTTTGCATTTTCGACAATTGCCGTTATATGGAAAGTGGGCGTGGTTATGGTCAGATTTTGATAATTATACCCTCGGATTTCCTGCTTGAATACAACAACACATACCAAATTTGAGCATATTAGCTTCCATAGCTACAGAAATATAGCAATTTTTGCATTTTTGACAATTGCCGTTATATGGAAAGTGGGCGTGGTTATGGTCAGATTTTGATAATTATACCGTCGGATTTCCTGCTTGAATACAACAACACATACCAAATTTGAGTATATTAGCTTCCATAGCTACAGAAATATAGCAATTTTTGCATTTTTGACAATTGCCGTTATATGGAAAGTGGGCGTGGTTATGGTCAGATTTTGATAATTTTCCAAATATCGCTTAAATAGTCATAGTGTAATACATGTACCAAATGTGAACAAAATCGGGTATGTGGTTCCAGAGATATACATACATATAAACTCATAAGTGGGCGGTGCCACACCCCCTGTATACACTTTTGATACCGTCGGATTTCCTTCTTGAATACAACAATACATTACAAATTTGAGCATATTAGCTTCCATAGCTACTGAAATATAGCAATTTTTGCATTTTCTACAATTGCCGTTTTATGGAAAGTGGGCGTGGTTATGGCCAGATTTTGATAATTTTCCAAATATCTGTTAAATAGGCATAGTGTCACACGTGTACCAAAGTTGAACAAAATCGGGTATGTGGTTCCAGAGATATACATATAAACTCATAAGTGGGCGGTGCTACACTCCCTGTATAAACTTTGGATACCGTCGGCTTTCCTTCTTGAATACAACAATACATAACAAATTTGAGCATATTAGCTTCGATAGCTACTGAAATATAGCAATTTTTGCATTTTTGACAATTGCCGTTATATGGAAAGTGGGCGTGGTTATGGTCAGATTTTGATAATTTTCCAAATATCGCTTAAATAGGCATAGTGTCATACGTGTACCAAAGTTGAACAAAATCGGGTATGTGGTTCCAGAGATATACATATAAACTCATAAGTGGGCGGTGCTACACTCCCTGTATAAACTTTGGATACCGTCGGCTTTCCTTCTTGAATACAACAATACATAACAAATTTGAGCATATTAGCTTCGATAGCTACTGAAATATAGCAATTTTTGCATTTTCGAGCATATTAGCTTCCATAGCTACAGAAATATAGCAATTTTTGCATTTTTGACAATTGCCGTTATATGGAAAGTGGGCGTGGTTATGGTCAGATTTTGATAATTTTCCAAATATCGCTTAAATAGGCATAGTGTAATACGTGTACCAAATTTGAACAAAATCGGATATGTGGTTCCAGAGATATACATACATATAAACTCATAAGTGGGCGGTGCCACACCCCCTGTATACACTTTTGATACCGTCGGATTTCCTTCTTGAATACAACAATACATTACAAATTTGAGCATATTAGCTTCCATAGCTACTGAAATATAGCAATTTTTGCATTTTCTACAATTGCCGTTTTATGGAAAGTGGGCGTGGTTATGGCCAGATTTTGATAATTTTCCAAATATCGGTTAAATAGGCATAGTGTCATACGTGTACCAAAGTTGAACAAAATCGGGTATGTGGTTCCAGAGATATACATATAAGCTCATAAGTGGGCGGTGCTACACTCCCTGTATAAACTTTGGATACCGTCGGCTTTCCTTCTTGAATACAACAATACATAACAAATTTGAGCATATTAGCTTCGATAGCTACTGAAATATAGCAATTTTTGCATTTTCGACAATTGCCGTGATATGGAAAGTGGCCGTGTTTATGGCCAGATTTTGATAATTTTCCAAATATCGCTTAAATAGGCATAGTGTCATACGTGTACCAAGTTTGAACAAAATCGGGTTGGTGGTTCCAGAGATATACATATAAACTCATAAGTGGGCGGTGCCACACTCCCTGTATAAACTTTTGGTACCATCGGATTTCCTTCTTGAATACAACAATACATAACAAATTTGAGCATATTAGCTTCGATAGCTATTGAAATATAGCAATTTTTGCATTTTCGACAATTGCCGTTATATGGAAAGTGGGCGTGGTTATATACAGATTATGATAATTTTCCAAATATCGCTTAAATAGGCATTGTGTAATACGTATGCCAAATTTAAAAAAAACCGGGAGGGTGGTTCCAGAGATATACATATAAACTCATAAGTGGGCGGTGCCACACCCCCTGTATACACTTTTGATACCGTCGGATTTCCTTCTTGAATACAACAATACATTACAAATTTGAGCATATTAGCTTCCATAGCTACTGAAATATAGCAATTTTTGCATTTTCTACAATTGCCGTTATATGGAAAGTGGGCGTAGTTATGGCCAGATTTTGATAATTTTCCAAATATCGCTTAAATAGGCATAGTGTCATACGTGTACCAAGTTTGAACAAAATCGGGTTCCTGGTTCCAGAGATATACATATAAACTCATAAGTGGGCGGTGCCACACTCCCTGTATAAACTTTTGGTACCGTCGGATTTCCTTCTTGAATACAACAATACATAACAAATTTGAGCATATTAGCTTCGATAGCTACTGAAATATAGCAATTTTTGCATTTTCTACAATTGCCGTTATATGGAAAGTGGGCGTGGTTATGGCCATATTTTGGTAATTTTCCAAATATCGCTTAAATAGGCATAGTGTAATACGTGTACCAAATTTGAACAAAATCGGGTATCGGTTCCAGATATATACATATAAACTCATAAGTGGGCGGTGCCACACCCCCTGTATACACTTTTGATACCGTCGGATTTCCTTCTTGAATACAACAATACATACCAAATTTGAGCATATTAGCTTCCATAGCTACAGAAATATAGCAATTTTTGCATTTTCGACAATTGCCGTTATATGGAATGTGGGCGTGGTTATGGTCAGATTTTGATAATTATACCGTCGGATTTCCTTCTTGAATACAACAATACATAACAAATTTCAGCATATTAGCTTCGATAGCTACTGAAATATAGCAATTTTTGCATTTTCGACAATTGCCGTTATATGGAACGTGGGCGTGGTTATGGCCAGATTTTGGTAATTTTCCAAATATCGCTTAAATAGGCATAGTGTAATACGTGTACCAAATTTGAACAAAATCGGGTATTGGTTCCAGATATATACATATGTACATATAAACTCATAAGTGGGCGGTGCCACACCCCCTGTATACACTTTTGATACCGTCGGATTTCCTTCTTGAATACAACAATACATACCAAATTTGAGCATATTAGCTTCCATAGCTACAGAAATATAGCAATTTTTGCATTTTCGACAATTGCCGTTATATGGAAAGTGGGCGTGGTTATGGTCAGATTTTGATAATTATACCGTCGGATTTCCTGCTTGAATACAACAACACATACCAAATTTGAGCATATTAGCTTCCATAGCTACAGAAATATAGCAATTTTTGCATTTTTGACAATTGCCGTTATATGGAAAGTGGGCGTGGTTATGGTCAGATTTTGATAATTTTCCAAATATCGCTTAAATAGTCATAGTGTAATACATGTACCAAATTTGAACAAAATCGGGTATGTGGTTCCAGAGATATACATACATATAAACTCATAAGTGGGCGGTGCCACACCCCTTGTATACACTTTTGATACCGTCGGATTTCCTTCTTGAATACAACAATACATTACAAATTTGAGCATATTAGCTTCCATAGCTACTGAAATATAGCAATTTTTGCATTTTCTACAATTGCCGTTTTATGGAAAGTGGGCGTGGTTATGGCCAGATTTTGATAATTTTCCAAATATCGGTTAAATAGGCATAGTGTCACACGTGTACCAAAGTTGAACAAAATCGGGTATGTGGTTCCAGAGATATACATATAAACTCATAAGTGGGCGGTGCTACACTCCCTGTATAAACTTTGGATACCGTCGGCTTTCCTTCTTGAATACAACAATACATAACAAATTTGAGCATATTAGCTTCGATAGCTACTGAAATATAGCAATTTTTGCATTTTCGACAATTGCCGTGATATGGAAGTGGCCGTGTTTATGGCCAGATTTTGATAATTTTCCAAATATCGCTTAAATAGGCATAGTGTCATACGTGTACCAAATTTGAACAAAATCGGGTATTGGTTCCAGATATATACATACATATGTACATATAAACTCATAAGTGGGCGGTGCCACACCCCCTGTATACACTTTTGATACCGTCGGATTTCCTTCTTGAATACAACAATACATACCAAATTTGAGCATATTAGCTTCCATAGCTACAGAAATATAGCAATTTTTGCATTTTCGACAATTGCCGTTATATGGAAAGTGGGCGTGGTTATGGTCAGATTTTGATAATTATACCGTCGGATTTCCTGCTTGAATACAACAACACATACCAAATTTGAGCATATTAGCTTCCATAGCTACAGAAATATAGCAATTTTTGCATTTTTGACAATTGCCGTTATATGGAAAGTGGGCGTGGTTATGGTCAGATTTTGATAATTTTCCAAATATCGCTTAAATAGTCATAGTGTAATACATGTACCAAATTTGAACAAAATCGGGTATGTGGTTCCAGAGATATACATACATATAAACTCATAAGTGGGCGGTGCCACACCCCCTGTATACACTTTTGATACCGTCGGATTTCCTTCTTGAATACAACAATACATTACAAATTTGAGCATATTAGCTTCCATAGCTACTGAAATATAGCAATTTTTGCATTTTCTACAATTGCCGTTTTATGGAAAGTGGGCGTGGTTATGGCCAGATTTTGATAATTTTCCAAATATCGGTTAAATAGGCATAGTGTCACACGTGTACCAAAGTTGAACAAAATCGGGTATGTGGTTCCAGAGATATACATATAAACTCATAAGTGGGCGGTGCTACACTCCCTGTATAAACTTTGGATACCGTCGGCTTTCCTTCTTGAATACAACAATACATAACAAATTTGAGCATATTAGCTTCGATAGCTACTGAAATATAGCAATTTTTGCATTTTCGACAATTGCCGTGATATGGAAAGTGGCCGTGTTTATGGCCAGATTTTGATAATTTTCCAAATATCGCTTAAATAGGCATAGTGTCATACGTGTACCAAATTTGAACAAAATCGGGTATTGGTTCCAGAGATATACATATAAACTCATAAGTGGGCGGTGCCACACCCCCTGTATACACTTCTGATACCGTCGGATTTCTTGAATACAACAATACATACCAAATTTGAGCATATTAGCTTCCATAGCTACTGAAATATAGCAATTTTTGCATTTTCTACAATTGCCGTTTTATGGAAAGTGGGCGTGGTTATGGCCAGATTTTGATAATTTTCCAAATATCGGTTAAATAGGCATAGTGTCATACGTGTACCAAAGTTGAACAAAATCGGGTATGTGGTTCCAGAGATATACATATAAACTCATAAGTGGGCGGTGCTACACTCCCTGTATAAACTTTGGATACCGTCGGATTTCCTTCTTGAATACAACAATACATACCAAATTTCAGCTTATTAGCTTCCATAGCTACTGAAATATAGCAATTTTTGCATTTTCGACAATTGCCGTTATATGGAAAGTGGTTATGGCCAGATTATGATAATTTTCCAAATATCGCTTAAATAGGCATTGTGTAATACGTATGCCAAATTTAAAAAAAACCGGGAGGGTGGTTCCAGAGATATACATATAAACTCATAAGTGGGCGGTGCCACACCCCCTGTATACACTTTTGGTACCGTCGGATTTCCTTCTTGAATACAACAATACATTACAAATTTGAGCATATTAGCTTCCATAGCTACTGAAATATAGCAATTTTTGCATTTTCTACAATTGCCGTTATATGGAAAGTGGGCGTGGTTATGGCCAGATTTTGATAATTTTCCAAATATCGCTTAAATAGGCATAGTGTCATAAGTGTACCAAGTTTGAACAAATTCGGGTTGGTGGTTCCAGAGATATACATATAAACTCATAAGTGGGCGGTGCCACACTCCCTGTATAAACTTTTGGTACCGTCGGATTTCCTTCTTGAATACAACAATACATAACAAATTTGAGCATATTAGCTTCGATAGCTACTGAAATATAGCAATTTTTTCATTTTCTACAATTGCCGTTTTATGGAAAGTGGGCGTGGTTATGGCCATATTTTGGTAATTTTCCAAATATCGCTTAAATAGGCATAGTGTAATACGTGTACCAAATTTGAACAAAATCGGGTATCGGTTCCAGATATATACATATAAACTCATAAGTGGGCGGGGCTACACCCCCTGTATACACTTTTGATACCGTCGGATTTCCTTCTTGAATACAACAATACATACCAAATTTGAGCATATTAGCTTCAATAGCTACAGAAATATAGCAATTTTTGCATTTTCGACAATTGCCGTTATATGGAAAGTGGGCGTGGTTATGGTCAGATTTTGATAATTATACCGTCGGATTTCCTTCTTGAATACAACAATACATAACAAATTTCAGCATATTAGCTTCGATAGCTACTGAAATATGGCAATTTTTGCATTTTCGACAATTGCCGTTATATGGAACGTGGGCGTGGTTATGGCCAGATTTTGGTAATTTTCCAAATATCGCTTAAATAGGCATAGTGTAATACGTGTACCAAATTTGAACAAAATCGGGTATTGGTTCCAGAGATATATGTACATATAAACTCATAAGTGGGCGGTGCCACACCCCCTGTATACACTTTTGATACCGTCGGATTTCCTTCTTGAATACAACAATACATACCAAATTTGAGCATATTAGCTTCCATAGCTACAGAAATATAGCAATTTTTGCATTTTCGACAATTGCCGTTATATGGAAAGTGGGCGTGGTTATGGTCAGATTTTGATAATTATACCGTCGGATTTCCTGCTTGAATACAACAACACATACCAAATTTGAGCATATTAGCTTCCATAGCTACAGAAATATAGCAATTTTTGCATTTTTGACAATTGCCGTTATATGGAAAGTGGGCGTGGTTATGGTCAGATTTTGATAATTTTCCAAATATCGCTTAAATAGGCATAGTGTCATACGTGTACCAAAGTTGAACAAAATCGGGTATGTGGTTCCAGAGATATACATATAAACTCATAAGTGGGCGGTGCTACACTCCCTGTATAAACTTTGGATACCGTCGGCTTTCCTTCTTGAATACAACAATACATAACAAATTTGAGCATATTAGCTTCGATAGCTACTGAAATATAGCAATTTTTGCATTTTCGAGCATATTAGCTTCCATAGCTACAGAAATATAGCAATTTTTGCATTTTTGACAATTGCCGTTATATGGAAAGTGGGCGTGGTTATGGTCAGATTTTGATAATTTTCCAAATATCGCTTAAATAGGCATAGTGTAATACGTGTACCAAATTTGAACAAAATCGGGTATGTGGTTCCAGAGATATACATACATATAAACTCATAAGTGGGCGGTGCCACACCCCCTGTATACACTTTTGATACCGTCGGATTTCCTTCTTGAATACAACAATACATTACAAATTTGAGCATATTAGCTTCCATAGCTACTGAAATATAGCAATTTTTGCATTTTCTACAATTGCCGTTTTATGGAAAGTGGGCGTGGTTATGGCCAGATTTTGATAATTTTCCAAATATCGGTTAAATAGGCATAGTGTCAAACGTGTACCAAAGTTGAACAAAATCGGGTATGTGGTTCCAGAGATATACATATAAACTCATAAGTGGGCGGTGCTACACTCCCTGTATAAACTTTGGATACCGTCGGCTTTCCTTCTTGAATACAACAATACATAACAAATTTGAGCATATTAGCTTCGATAGCTACTGAAATATAGCAATTTTTGCATTTTCGACAATTGCCGTGATATGGAAAGTGGCCGTGTTTATGGCCAGATTTTGATAATTTTCCAAATATCGCTTAAATAGGCATAGTGTAATACGTGTACCAAATTTGAACAAAATCGGGTATTGGTTCCAGAGATATACATATAAACTCATAGGTGGGCGGTGCCACACCCCCTGTATACACTTCTGATACCGTCGGATTTCCTTCTTGAATACAACAATACATACCAAATTTGAGCATATTAGCTTCCATAGCTACAGAAATATAGCAATTTTTGCATTTTCGACAACTGCCGTTATATGGAAAGTGGGCGTGGTTATGGTCAGATTTTAAAAATTATACCGTCGGATTTCCTTCTTGAATACAACAATACATACCAAATTTGAGCTTATTAGCTTCCATAGCTACTGAAATATAGCAATTTTTGCATTTTCGACAATTGCCGTTATATGGAAAGTGGTTATGGCCAGATTATGATAATTTTCCAAATATCGCTTAAATAGGCATTGTGTAATACGTATGCCAAATTTAAAAAAAACCGGGAGAGTGGTTCCAGAGATATACATATAAACTCATAAGTGGGCGGTGCCACACCCCCTGTATACTCTTTTGATACCGTCGGATTTCCTTCTTGAATACAACAATACATTACAAATTTGAGCATATTAGCTTCCATAGCTACTGAAATATAGCAATTTTTGCATTTTCTACAATTGCCGTTTTATGGAAAGTGGGCGTGGTTATGGCCAGATTTTGATAATTTTCCAAATATCGCTTAAATAGGCATAGTGTCATACGTGTACCAAGTTTGAACAAAATCGGGTTGGTGGTTCCAGAGATATACATATAAACTCATAAGTGGGCGGTGCCACACTCCCTGTATAAACTTTTGGTACCGTCGGATTTCCTTCGTGAATACAACAATACATAACAAATTTGAGCATATTAGCTTCGATAGCTACTGAAATATAGCAATTTTTGCATTTTCGACAATTGCCGTTATATGGAAAGTGGGTGTGGTTATGGCCAGATTTTGATAATTTTCCAAATATCGCTTAAATAGGCATAGTGTCATACGTGTACCAAGTTTGAACAAAATCGGGTTGGTGGTTCCAGAGATATACATATAAACTCATAAGTGGGCGGTGCCACACCCCCTGTATACACTTTTGATACCGTCGGATTTCCTTCTTGAATACAACAATACATACCAAATTTGAGCATATTAGCTTCCATAGCTACAGAAATATAGCAATTTTTGCATTTTCGACAATTGCCGTTATATGGAAAGTGGGCGTGGTTATGGTCAGATTTTGATAATTATACCGTCGGATTTCCTGCTTGAATACAACAACACATACAAAATTTGAGCATATTAGCTTCCATAGCTACAGAAATATAGCAATTTTTGCATTTTTGACAATTGCCGTTATATGGAAAGTGGGCGTGGTTATGGTCAGATTTTGATAATTTTCCAAATATCGCTTAAATAGGCATAATGTCATACGTGTACCAAAGTTGAACAAAATCGGGTATGTGGTTCCAGAGATATACATATAAACTCATAAGTGGGCGGTGCTACACTCCCTGTATAAACTTTGGATACCGTCGGCTTTCCTTCTTGAATACAACAATACATAACAAATTTGAGCACATTAGCTTCGATAGCTACTGAAATATAGCAATTTTTGCATTTTCGACAATTGCCGTGATATGGAAAGTGGCCGTGTTTATGGCCAGATTTTGATAATTTTCCAAATATCGCTTAAATAGGCATAGTGTAATACGTGTACCAAATTTGAACAAAATCGGGTATGTGGTTCCAGAGATATACATACATATAAACTCATAAGTGGGCGGTGCCACACCCCCTGTATACACTTTTGATACCGTCGGATTTCCTTCTTGAATACAACAATACATTACAAATTTGAGCATATTAGCTTCCATAGCTACTGAAATATAGCAATTTTTGCATTTTCTACAATTGACGTTTTATGGAAAGTGGGCGTGGTTATGGCCAGATTTTGATAATTTTCCAAATATCGGTTAAATAGGCATAGTGTCATACGTGTAACAAAGTTGAACAAAATCGGGTATGTGGTTCCAGAGATATACATATAAACTCATAAGTGGGCGGTGCTACACTCCCTGTATAAACTTTGGATACCGTCGGCTTTCCTTCTTGAATACAACAATACATAACAAATTTGAGCATATTAGCTTCGATAGCTACTGAAATATAGCAATTTTTGCATTTTCGACAATTGCCGTGATATGGAAAGTGGCCGTGTTTATGGCCAGATTTTGATACTTTTCCAAATATCGCTTAAATAGGCATAGTGTAATACGTGTACCAAATTTGAACAAAATCGGGTATTGGTTCCAGAGATATACATATAAACTCATAAGTGGGCGGTGCCACACCCCCTGTATACACTTCTGATACCGTCGGATTTCCTTCTTGAATACAACAATACATACCAAATTTGAGCATATTAGCTTCCATAGCTACAGAAATATAGCAATTTTTGCATTTTCGACAACTGCCCTTATATGGAAAGTGGGCGTGGTTATGGTCAGATTTTGATAATTTTCCACATATCACTTAAATAGTCATAGTGTAATACATGTACCAAATTTGAACAAAATCGGGTATCGGTTCCAGAGATATACATATAAACTCATAAGTGGGCGGTGCCACACCCCCTGTATACACTTTTGATACCGTCGGATTTCCTTCTTGAATACAACAATACATTACAAATTTGAGCATATTAGCTTCCATAGCTACTGAAATATAGCAATTTTTGCATTTTCTACAATTGCCGTTATATGGAAAGTGGGCGTGGTTATGGCCAGATTTTGATAATTTTTCAAATATCGCTTAAATAGGCATAGTGTCATACGTGTACCAAGTTTGAACAAAATCGGGTTGGTGGTTCCAGAGATATACATATAAACTCATAAGTGGGCGGTGCCACACTCCCTGTATAAACTTTTGGTACCGTCGGATTTCCTTCGTGAATACAACAATACATAACAAATTTGAGCATATTAGCTTCGAGAGCTACTGAAATATAGCAATTTTTGCATTTTCGACAATTGCCGTTATATGGAAAGTGGGCGTGGTTATGGCCAGATTTTGGTAATTTTCCAAATATCGCATAAATAGGCATAGTGTAATACGTGTACCAAATTTGAACAAAATCGGGTACCGGTTCCAGAGATATACATATAAACTCATAAGTGGGCGGTGCCACACCCCCTGTATACACTTTTGATACCGTCGGATTTCCTTCTTGAATACAACAATACATACCAAATTTGAGCATATTAGCTTCCATAGCTACAGAAATATAGCAATTTTTGCATTTTCGACAATTGCTGTTATATGGAAAGTGGGCGTGGTTATGGTCAGATTTTGATAATTATACCGTCGGATTTCCTTCTTGAATATAACAATACATAACAAATTTCAGCATATTAACTTCGATAGCTACTGAAATATAGCAATTTTTGCATTTTCGACAATTGCCGTTATATGGAACGTGGGCGTGGTTATGGCCAGATTTTGGTAATTTTCCAAATATCGCTTAAATAGGCATAGTGTAATACGTGTACCAAATTTGAACAAAATCGGGTATTGGTTCCAGAGATATACATACATATAAACTCATAAGTGGGCGGTGCCACACCCCCTGTATACACTTTTGATACCGTCGGATTTCCTTCTTGAATACAACAATACATACCAAATTTGAGCATATTAGCTTCCATAGCTACAGAAATATAGCAATTTTTGCATTTTCGACAATTGCCGTTATATGGAAAGTATGCGTGGTTATGGTCAGATTTTGATAATTATACCGTCGGATTTCCTGCTTGAATACAACAACACATACCAAATTTGAGCATATTAGCTTCCATAGCTACAGAAATATAGCAATTTTTGCATTTTTGACAATTGCCGTTATATGGAAAGTGGCCGTGTTTATGGCCAGATTTTGATAATTTTCCAAATATCGCTTAAATAGGCATAGTGTAATACGTGTTCCAAATTTGAACAAAATCGGGTATTGGTTCCAGAGATATACATATAAACTCATAAGTGGGCGGTGCCACACCCCCTGTATACACTTTTGATACCGTCGGATTTCCTTTTTGAATACAACAATACATACCAAATTTGAGCATATTAGCTTTCATAGCTACAGAAATATAGCAATTTTTGCGTTTTCGACAATTGCCGTTATATGGAAAGTGGGCGTGGTTATGGTCAGATTTTGATAATTATACCGTCGGATTTCCTGCTTGAATACAACAACACATACCAAATTTGAGCATATTAGCTTCCATAGCTACAGAAATATAGCAATTTTTTCCAAATATCGCTTAAATAGGCATAATGTCATACGTGTACCAAAGTTGAACAAAATCGGGTATGTGGTTCCAGAGATATACATATAAACTCATAAGTGGGCGGTGCTACACTCCCTGTATAAACTTTGGATACCGTCGGCTTTCCTTCTTGAATACAACAATACATAACAAATTTGAGCACATTAGCTTCGATAGCTACTGAAATATAGCAATTTTTGCATTTTCGACAATTGCCGTGATATGGAAAGTGGCCGTGTTTATGGCCAGATTTTGATAATTTTCCAAATATCGCTTAAATAGGCATAGTGTAATACGTGTACCAAATTTGAACAAAATCGGGTATGTGGTTCCAGAGATATACATACATATAAACTCATAAGTGGGCGGTGCCACACCCCCTGTATACACTTTTGATACCGTCGGATTTCCTTCTTGAATACAACAATACATTACAAATTTGAGCATATTAGCTTCCATAGCTACTGAAATATAGCAATTTTTGCATTTTCTACAATTGCCGTTTTATGGAAAGTGGGCGTGGTTATGGCCAGATTTTGATAATTTTCCAAATATCGGTTAAATAGGCATAGTGTCATACGTGTAACAAAGTTGAACAAAATCGGGTATGTGGTTCCAGAGATATACATATAAACTCATAAGTGGGCGGTGCTACACTCCCTGTATAAACTTTGGATACCGTCGGCTTTCCTTCTTGAATACAACAATACATAACAAATTTGAGCATATTAGCTTCGATAGCTACTGAAATATAGCAATTTTTGCATTTTCGACAATTGCCGTGATATGGAAAGTGGCCGTGTTTATGGCCAGATTTTGATACTTTTCCAAATATCGCTTAAATAGGCATAGTGTAATACGTGTACCAAATTTGAACAAAATCGGGTATTGGTTCCAGAGATATACATATAAACTCATAAGTGGGCGGTGCCACACCCCCTGTATACACTTCTGATACCGTCGGATTTCCTTCTTGAATACAACAATACATACCAAATTTGAGCATATTAGCTTCCATAGCTACAGAAATATAGCAATTTTTGCATTTTCGACAACTGCCCTTATATGGAAAGTGGGCGTGGTTATGGTCAGATTTTGATAATTTTCCACATATCACTTAAATAGTCATAGTGTAATACATGTACCAAATTTGAACAAAATCGGGTATCGGTTCCAGAGATATACATATAAACTCATAAGTGGGCGGTGCCACACCCCCTGTATACACTTTTGATACCGTCGGATTTCCTTCTTGAATACAACAATACATTACAAATTTGAGCATATTAGCTTCCATAGCTACTGAAATATAGCAATTTTTGCATTTTCTACAATTGCCGTTATATGGAAAGTGGGCGTGGTTATGGCCAGATTTTGATAATTTTTCAAATATCGCTTAAATAGGCATAGTGTCATACGTGTACCAAGTTTGAACAAAATCGGGTTGGTGGTTCCAGAGATATACATATAAACTCATAAGTGGGCGGTGCCACACTCCCTGTATAAACTTTTGGTACCGTCGGATTTCCTTCGTGAATACAACAATACATAACAAATTTGAGCATATTAGCTTCGAGAGCTACTGAAATATAGCAATTTTTGCATTTTCGACAATTGCCGTTATATGGAAAGTGGGCGTGGTTATGGCCAGATTTTGGTAATTTTCCAAATATCGCATAAATAGGCATAGTGTAATACGTGTACCAAATTTGAACAAAATCGGGTACCGGTTCCAGAGATATACATATAAACTCATAAGTGGGCGGTGCCACACCCCCTGTATACACTTTTGATACCGTCGGATTTCCTTCTTGAATACAACAATACATACCAAATTTGAGCATATTAGCTTCCATAGCTACAGAAATATAGCAATTTTTGCATTTTAGACAATTGCTGTTATATGGAAAGTGGGCGTGGTTATGGTCAGATTTTGATAATTATACCGTCGGATTTCCTTCTTGAATACAACAATACATAACAAATTTCAGCATATTAACTTCGATAGCTACTGAAATATAGCAATTTTTGCATTTTCGACAATTGCCGTTATATGGAACGTGGGCGTGGTTATGGCCAGATTTTGGTAATTTTCCAAATATCGCTTAAATAGGCATAGTGTAATACGTGTACCAAATTTGAACAAAATCGGGTATTGGTTCCAGAGATATACATACATATAAACTCATAAGTGGGCGGTGCCACACCCCCTGTATACACTTTTGATACCGTCGGATTTCCTTCTTGAATACAACAATACATACCAAATTTGAGCATATTAGCTTCCATAGCTACAGAAATATAGCAATTTTTGCATTTTCGACAATTGCCGTTATATGGAAAGTATGCGTGGTTATGGTCAGATTTTGATAATTATACCGTCGGATTTCCTGCTTGAATACAACAACACATACCAAATTTGAGCATATTAGCTTCCATAGCTACAGAAATATAGCAATTTTTGCATTTTTGACAATTGCCGTTATATGGAAAGTGGCCGTGTTTATGGCCAGATTTTGATAATTTTCCAAATATCGCTTAAATAGGCATAGTGTAATACGTGTTCCAAATTTGAACAAAATCGGGTATTGGTTCCAGAGATATACATATAAACTCATAAGTGGGCGGTGCCACACCCCCTGTATACACTTTTGATACCGTCGGATTTCCTTTTTGAATACAACAATACATACCAAATTTGAGCATATTAGCTTTCATAGCTACAGAAATATAGCAATTTTTGCGTTTTCGACAATTGCCGTTATATGGAAAGTGGGCGTGGTTATGGTCAGATTTTGATAATTATACCGTCGGATTTCCTGCTTGAATACAACAACACATACCAAATTTGAGCATATTAGCTTCCATAGCTACAGAAATATAGCAATTTTTTCCAAATATCGCTTAAATAGGCATAATGTCATACGTGTACCAAAGTTGAACAAAATCGGGTATGTGGTTCCAGAGATATACATATAAACTCATAAGTGGGCGGTGCTACACTCCCTGTATAAACTTTGGATACCGTCGGCTTTCCTTCTTGAATACAACAATACATAACAAATTTGAGCACATTAGCTTCGATAGCTACTGAAATATAGCAATTTTTGCATTTTCGACAATTGCCGTGATATGGAAAGTGGCCGTGTTTATGGCCAGATTTTGATAATTTTCCAAATATCGCTTAAATAGGCATAGTGTAATACGTGTACCAAATTTGAACAAAATCGGGTATGTGGTTCCAGAGATATACATACATATAAACTCATAAGTGGGCGGTGCCACACCCCCTGTATACACTTTTGATACCGTCGGATTTCCTTCTTGAATACAACAATACATTACAAATTTGAGCATATTAGCTTCCATAGCTACTGAAATATAGCAATTTTTGCATTTTCTACAATTGCCGTTTTATGGAAAGTGGGCGTGGTTATGGCCAGATTTTGATAATTTTCCAAATATCGGTTAAATAGGCATAGTGTCATACGTGTAACAAAGTTGAACAAAATCGGGTATGTGGTTCCAGAGATATACATATAAACTCATAAGTGGGCGGTGCTACACTCCCTGTATAAACTTTGGATACCGTCGGCTTTCCTTCTTGAATACAACAATACATAACAAATTTGAGCATATTAGCTTCGATAGCTACTGAAATATAGCAATTTTTGCATTTTCGACAATTGCCGTGATATGGAAAGTGGCCGTGTTTATGGCCAGATTTTGATACTTTTCCAAATATCGCTTAAATAGGCATAGTGTAATACGTGTACCAAATTTGAACAAAATCGGGTATTGGTTCCAGAGATATACATATAAACTCATAAGTGGGCGGTGCCACACCCCCTGTATACACTTCTGATACCGTCGGATTTCCTTCTTGAATACAACAATACATACCAAATTTGAGCATATTAGCTTCCATAGCTACAGAAATATAGCAATTTTTGCATTTTCGACAACTGCCCTTATATGGAAAGTGGGCGTGGTTATGGTCAGATTTTGATAATTTTCCACATATCACTTAAATAGTCATAGTGTAATACATGTACCAAATTTGAACAAAATCGGGTATCGGTTCCAGAGATATACATATAAACTCATAAGTGGGCGGTGCCACACCCCCTGTATACACTTTTGATACCGTCGGATTTCCTTCTTGAATACAACAATACATTACAAATTTGAGCATATTAGCTTCCATAGCTACTGAAATATAGCAATTTTTGCATTTTCTACAATTGCCGTTATATGGAAAGTGGGCGTGGTTATGGCCAGATTTTGATAATTTTTCAAATATCGCTTAAATAGGCATAGTGTCATACGTGTACCAAGTTTGAACAAAATCGGGTTGGTGGTTCCAGAGATATACATATAAACTCATAAGTGGGCGGTGCCACACTCCCTGTATAAACTTTTGGTACCGTCGGATTTCCTTCGTGAATACAACAATACATAACAAATTTGAGCATATTAGCTTCGAGAGCTACTGAAATATAGCAATTTTTGCATTTTCGACAATTGCCGTTATATGGAAAGTGGGCGTGGTTATGGCCAGATTTTGGTAATTTTCCAAATATCGCATAAATAGGCATAGTGTAATACGTGTACCAAATTTGAACAAAATCGGGTACCGGTTCCAGAGATATACATATAAACTCATAAGTGGGCGGTGCCACACCCCCTGTATACACTTTTGATACCGTCGGATTTCCTTCTTGAATACAACAATACATACCAAATTTGAGCATATTAGCTTCCATAGCTACAGAAATATAGCAATTTTTGCATTTTCGACAATTGCTGTTATATGGAAAGTGGGCGTGGTTATGGTCAGATTTTGATAATTATACCGTCGGATTTCCTTCTTGAATACAACAATACATAACAAATTTCAGCATATTAACTTCGATAGCTACTGAAATATAGCAATTTTTGCATTTTCGACAATTGCCGTTATATGGAACGTGGGCGTGGTTATGGCCAGATTTTGGTAATTTTCCAAATATCGCTTAAATAGGCATAGTGTAATACGTGTACCAAATTTGAACAAAATCGGGTATTGGTTCCAGAGATATACATACATATAAACTCATAAGTGGGCGGTGCCACACCCCCTGTATACACTTTTGATACCGTCGGATTTCCTTCTTGAATACAACAATACATACCAAATTTGAGCATATTAGCTTCCATAGCTACAGAAATATAGCAATTTTTGCATTTTCGACAATTGCCGTTATATGGAAAGTATGCGTGGTTATGGTCAGATTTTGATAATTATACCGTCGGATTTCCTGCTTGAATACAACAACACATACCAAATTTGAGCATATTAGCTTCCATAGCTACAGAAATATAGCAATTTTTGCATTTTTGACAATTGCCGTTATATGGAAAGTGGCCGTGTTTATGGCCAGATTTTGATAATTTTCCAAATATCGCCTAAATAGGCATAGTGTAATACGTGTTCCAAATTTGAACAAAATCGGGTATTGGTTCCAGAGATATACATATAAACTCATAAGTGGGCGGTGCCACACCCCCTGTATACACTTTTGATACCGTCGGATTTCCTTTTTGAATACAACAATACATACCAAATTTGAGCATATTAGCTTTCATAGCTACAGAAATATAGCAATTTTTGCGTTTTCGACAATTGCCGTTATATGGAAAGTGGGCGTGGTTATGGTCAGATTTTGATAATTATACCGTCGGATTTCCTGCTTGAATACAACAACACATACCAAATTTGAGCATATTAGCTTCCATAGCTACAGAAATATAGCAATTTTTGCATTTTTGACAATTGCCGTTATATGGAAAGTGGGCGTGGTTATGACCAGATTTTGATAATTTTCCAAATATCGCTTAAATAGGCATAGTGTAATACGTGTTCCAAATTTGAACAAAATCGGGTATTGGTTCCAGAGATATACATATAAACTCATAAGTGGGCGGTGCCACACCCCCTGTATACACTTTTGATACCGTCGGATTTCCTTCTTGAATACAACAATACATACCAAATTTGAGCATATTAGCTTCGATAGCTACAGAAATATAGCAATTTTTGCATTTTCGACAATTGCCGTGATATGGAAAGTGGCCGTGGTTATGGCCAGATTTTGGTAATTTTCCAAATATCGCTTAAATAGGCATAGTGTAATACGTGTACCAAATTTGAACAAAATCGGGTATTGGTTCCAGAGATATACATACATATAAACTCATAAGTGGGCGGTGCCACACCCCCTGTATACACTTTTGATACCGTCGGATTTCCTTCTTGAATACAACAATACATACCAAATTTGAGCATATTAGCTTCCATAGCTACAGAAATATAGCAATTTTTGCATTTTCGACAATTGCCGTTATATGGAAAGTATGCGTGGTTATGGTCAGATTTTGATAATTATACCGTCGGATTTCCTGCTTGAATACAACAACACATACCAAATTTGAGCATATTAGCTTCCATAGCTACAGAAATATAGCAATTTTTGCATTTTTGACAATTGCCGTTATATGGAAAGTGGCCGTGTTTATGGCCAGATTTTGATAATTTTCCAAATATCGCTTAAATAGGCATAGTGTAATACGTGTTCCAAATTTGAACAAAATCGGGTATTGGTTCCAGAGATATACATATAAACTCATAAGTGGGCGGTGCCACACCCCCTGTATACACTTTTGATACCGTCGGATTTCCTTTTTGAATACAACAATACATACCAAATTTGAGCATATTAGCTTTCATAGCTACAGAAATATAGCAATTTTTGCGTTTTCGACAATTGCCGTTATATGGAAAGTGGGCGTGGTTATGGTCAGATTTTGATAATTATACCGTCGGATTTCCTGCTTGAATACAACAACACATACCAAATTTGAGCATATTAGCTTCCATAGCTACAGAAATATAGCAATTTTTGCATTTTTGACAATTGCCGTTATATGGAAAGTGGGCGTGGTTATGACCAGATTTTGATAATTTTCCAAATATCGCTTAAATAGGCATAGTGTAATACGTGTTCCAAATTTGAACAAAATCGGGTATTGGTTCCAGAGATATACATATAAACTCATAAGTGGGCGGTGCCACACCCCCTGTATACACTTTTGATACCGTCGGATTTCCTTCTTGAATACAACAATACATACCAAATTTGAGCATATTAGCTTCGATAGCTACAGAAATATAGCAATTTTTGCATTTTCGACAATTGCCGTGATATGGAAAGTGGCCGTGTTTATGGCCAGATTTTGATAATTTTCCAAATATCGCTTAAATAGGCATAGTGTAATACGTGTTCCAAATTTGAACAAAATCGGGTATTGGTTCCAGAGATATACATATGTATAAACTCATAAGTGGGCGGTGCCACACCCCCTGTATACACTTTTGATACCGTCGGATTTCCTTTTTGAATACAACAATACATACCAAATTTGAGCATATTAGCTTTCATAGCTACAGAAATATAGCAATTTTTGCGTTTTCGACAATTGCCGTTATATGGAAAGTGGGCGTGGTTATGGTCAGATTTTGATAATTATACCGTCGGATTTCCTGCTTGAATACAACAACACATACCAAATTTGAGCATATTAGCTTCCATAGCTACAGAAATATAGCAATTTTTGCATTTTTGACAATTGCCGTTATATGGAAAGTGGGCGTGGTTATGACCAGATTTTGATAATTTTCCAAATATCGCTTAAATAGGCATAGTGTAATACGTGTTCCAAATTTGAACAAAATCGGGTATTGGTTCCAGAGATATACATATAAACTCATAAGTGGGCGGTGCCACACCCCCTGTATACACTTTTGATACCGTCGGATTTCCTTCTTGAATACAACAATACATACCAAATTTGAGCATATTAGCTTCCATAGCTACAGAAATATAGCAATTTTTGCATTTTCGACAATTGCCGTTATATGGAAAGTGGGCGTGGTTATGGTCAGATTTTGATAATTATACCGTCGGATTTCCTTCTTGAATACAACAATACATACCAAATTTGAGCATATTAGCTTCCATAGCTACTGAAATATAGCAATTTTTGCATTTTCGACAATTGCCGTTATATGGAAAGTGGGCGTGGTTATGGCCAGATTATGATAATTTTCCAAATATCGCTTAAATAGGCATAGTGTAATACGTGTGCCAAATTAAAAAAAAACCGGGTGGGTGGTTCCAGAGATATACATATAAACTCATAAGTGGGCGGTGCCACACCCCCTGTATACACTTTTGATACCGTCGGATTTCCTTCTTGAATACAACAATACATTACAAATTTGAGCATATTAGCTTCCATAGCTACTGAAATATAGCAATTTTTGCATTTTCTACAATTGCCGTTGTATGGAAAGTGGGCGTGGTTATGGCCAGATTTTGATAATTTTCCAAATATCGCTTAAATAGGCATAGTGTAATACGTGTACCAAATTTGAACAAAATCGGGTGGGTGGTTCCAGAGATATACATATAAACTCATAAGTGGGCGGTGCCACACCCCCTGTATACACTTTTGATACCGTCGGATTTCCTTCTTGAATACAACAATACATTACAAATTTGAGCATATTAGCTTCCATAGCTACTGAAATATAGCAATTTTTGCATTTTCTACAATTGCCGTTATATGGAAAGTGGGCGTGGTTATGGCCAGATTTTGATAATTTTCCAAATATCGCTTAAATAGGCATAGTGTAATACGTGTACCAAATTTGAACAAAATCGGGTGGGTGGTTCCAGAGATATACATATAAACTCATAAGTGGGCGGTGCCACTTGTAGAAAATTTTGATACAGTCTGATTTCCTGCTTGAATACAACCATACATACCAAATTTGAGCATATTAGCTTCCATAGCTACAGAAATATAGCAATTTTTGCAATTTGAACAAATTCGGGTGGGTGGTTCCAGAGATATACATATAAACTCATAAGTGGGCGGTGCCACACCCCCTTGTTTTGGACATATAAGTGTTAAGACTTTAGCCAATATTTTCCATCAAAATTAATAAAATATATTAAATAAGAACTGTGTTTTTATTACTATTATTACTGGCGCAGTCAACGGAGAACTAAAACGCAAATGGTTTGACTAAAGTTAACCTGATACAAAAAAAAAAAAATTTTGTAGTTTTAATTTAACTGAGGTTTGCTAAAAAAAAAAAACAAAAAATCGGCAAAATACGGTCGCATATTTACGCGAAATTTCATAAGGCAAAATCGAATATACATATATACAATCAAAGACATTGTGCCATTTTTTGTCACAACAAAAATAGAAACAATTTATTGCAAATAAGTGCAAAGTGAAAAAATAAAATAAAAAATGCGCCCGCCACGTTCCAAAGGCTCATTTACACCATCTTGAAAGACCTGATTAATAAAATATGTGTCGTCTATTTAGATGATATTTTGATTTTTTCCACAAGTCTTCAAGAACACATAAATGATATAAATCAAGTGCTTACAAAACTCCATGAAGCAAATTTAAAGATCCAAATCAATAAATGCAAGTTCTTTGCAAAAGAGACTTTGTACTTGGGTCATATTTTAACACCTGAAGGCGTTAAGCCAAATACTACTAAAGTAGATCAAATTTTGAAATTAGAATTGCCAAAATCCGTGAAACAGATCAAATCGTTTCTTAGCGTTACTGGTTACTACCGGAAGTTTATGAAAGATTTTTCGAAGGTTGCTTACCCGATGATAAGGTACTTGAAAAAAGGAGTTCAATTAAACACAAACGACCCAAATTACATAAACGCATTTGAAAAACTTAAGAAAATAATTACAGAGTCGCCGGTACTTAAGTACCCTAATTTCAGGAAAGAATTTCAGCTCGTCACAGATGCAAGTTCCGATGTTCTTGGTGCAGTTTTGCAACAGGATGGTCATCCAATATGCTACGCAAGTAGAACATTAAATGAGCACGAAAAAAATTATTCCGCTACTGAACGAGAACTACTTGCTATTGTTTGGGCTACGAGCTATTTTAGACCATACTTGTACGGGGTCAGGTTTGAAATTCTATCAGACCATCAGCCTTTGAAATGGCTTTTCGTTAAATCGCAGGGAAAAATGAGTCCAAGGCTTCATCGATGGCTAATCAAATTAAGCGAATTTAATATAAACATCTCCTACATTAAAGGCAAGGATAATTTGGCAGCGGACTTCCTAAGCAGAATTAACGCAGACACTAACGAAATTAATATGATAGCTGCCTCTACAAGTTCTTTATATAATAATACATCGGACGATTTAGACACCATTCACTCACAAACTGAAGACTTTCATGACCACATTCCAATTTTGGAAACTGTGGTAAATAGGTTCAACACCCAAATTATTTTAACAGATCATAAGATTAAAGACACAGAAATAAAGCACAAAAATAAAAAGATCTATATAAGCTCTTTCGACTTAGAAAATAGTTTAGAAACCATTTTAAAAAAACATTTAACCAAAGGGAAAGTGGGAATATATACTGAGTTAGACGACAATCAGTATAACATTTTACAAAATAAAATAATAGAATTGTTTGGAGGATTTAAAAATATCAGATTCGTTCTATGAGGTGGGTTTTGTCGAGGGCTGAGGTGAGCTCAGCCTGTCAGGGTCAGATGAAGGTCCCACTAACCCCCACCAAATAAAACACGATATTTATGTGCTTAAGTTGGACACACACACACACACGCGCTCTGGCTTATTGATCTGCCGGCAGCTTTATGTCCCGAATGAGAGAAGATAGGGGAAGGGCGAGCGCAGCTTACAGGAGGTAGTTTGGATGGCTCTCGGTGAGCACGCTAGCAAGTGTCAAGGGCTGTCGGCGACGGCGAGACGGTTCGGGAGAGTGACGGTGACTCTCTGAGATGGTCAGAAGATCAGGGAGTAGCAGGCGGAGCGCCATGCTTATCGTGCTAGCAGCACGTTGGCGAATCTCGGAAGCTGTCTCGGCAGCTGGATACGGCAGTACGGATCGTGCTAGCAGCACGCGGGTGAATCTCGGTAGCGGTCTTGGCAGCTGGATACGGCAGTACGGATCGTGCTAGCAGCACGCGGGTGAATCTCGGTAGCGGTCTCGGCAGCTGGATACGGTAGTACGGATCGTGCTAGCAGCACGCGGGTGAACCTCGGTAGTGGTCTGGGCAGCTGGATAAGGCGGTAAGCGTTGTTCTAGCCGCACGCTGGTGAATCTCGGTGGTGGTCCTAGCAAGACTCCTAGCAAGACTCGGTCGGTTAGCAGCAGCGGGAGCGGCAGCGTAGGAAGGCTCCTGGTCGCGAACCGCCTCCCTGTGGTAAAATACCACCAAGGACGGTGGTACCAGGAGTGGGAGTGGAGGAGTGGGAGTGGAGAAGTGGGTTGGTCAGAGGGGAGCGCTGGACATGCCGAAAAGACATGTCGCCGCGTCTCTCATGAACTACCCAGGGGGGAGGAAATGCCATCCCGTAGTTGCACGCTACGTATGTAGGGGCTGGGACGGTGCTGGCGAGGATTAGGAGTGGGAGTGGAATGTGGTCGACCAGCAGGGAGCGCTAGACCTATCCGAAGATATATCGGCGCGTCTCCCAGCGGGTCGACCGGGAGTAGGCTGAGCCAGGATGAAGCGCTAGACGCGTCAAAAGACACGTCGGCGCGTCTTCCACCCAGCTTGCCAAGAGGAGGTCGGCCAAGGAGCTGTAGTTAGATTAACCTGGCCAGGGAGGCGCGTCCCCCCCCTGGTCAGGTCAGATCAACTCAGTCAAAAAGGAGCGCTGGACATGCCCGAAGGTATATCGCCGCGTCTCCTTGCTGACTAAGTGCTCAACCTACCTAGCAAGACTCGGTGGTTGTGTGCACACAAGCTCCTTTAAGTTCGATGTTACTAGTAACAGGTTAAGTAATTCAAATAAATTCACAAATTGTTTGCTTATTCTAATGGTACTAATGATAAATATATGTATATAATTATTATTATTATTTTTTTTTTTGCTCTTATTCTTATGGTTCTAATGATAAATATCTGTATATTATTATTATAATTTTTTTTTTTTGTTTTTTATGTACATACAACAATGTTCATTTTGTTACATAACTATAACTTAACTCTTGTTTTATATTTATTTAAAACGTTGCGTGCGCGGATGTGATCTCGACATCGAATTTTACGATGACTTTGTGGCCCTGGTACTTCACGCAGGCGTGGTCGTTCCTCACCCGAGTTACCCACACGGTGCGGCGTGCGCTTCTTGTTCGTCATTTGACGTCGTAGGACGAACCCTTCCAAGATGTTTGGAATGGGAGGGGCGTCTGCCGTCTCTTCCTCCGTGTCCATCGCTCGTTCCACTTCTCGTAAGCTGCTTGTTGGGCCGTCGGTGTCCACTGCTCGTTGGAACGTCGCGGGGGCGGAGTGCAAACCGATTGGCATTACTTTCCATTCGAAAAGTCCCCGGCCCGGGACGGTGAAGGCAGTGTACGGGCGGGACTGCTTGGCCAGTGGTATCTGCCAGTAATCGTTTTTCAGGTCTAGAGTGGAGATGTACTTTGTTTCCTGGAGTTGGTCGAGGATAGCTCCGATCTGGGGTAGCGGATACGCATCGGCTTCGCTTGCGGCGTTGAGTTGGCGATAATCGATGCACATCCTCAAGCTTCCTTGCTTTTTCCAGCACTAGGACGAGCGGTGAACTATAGGCGCTTCTCGAGGGCTCGATGCGCTTGGCGACTTCATCGTTGATGACCTGCTGCATGGCGGGATTACGGTCGTGGTAACGTTGCTTTAGTGGTCGTTTGTGCGTAAGAGTGATGATATGCGTGGTGGCTATGCTTAGCCCAGTTATTCCGCTAAATACCTTCTGGTGACTCATCAGGAATTCGGTCAGTCGTTTTTTTTGGTCTGCAGTCAGATGTTCCCTCTCGGTGAGCGCGGACAGCTTGTTAAGCAGTTGTGGTTTCTTAGGAGCAGCTGCTATCAGGGGTAGATCATCCAGCGTGATGGTCATTCCTCTTTTCCTGAGGAAATCCATCCCCAATATCATGTGCTCGGCGAGGTTGCTGAGTGCTGATACCGCAATGGACGTTGCCTTTCCATGGTACGTTATCGTCACGGGGTATGTTTGCGAGCTTACGGCGCAGGTTTGGTTCGCAAGTTGTATGCTTTGGTGGCTGGGCCATGATCGGATCTTCCTTCTCTCGAGGTGCCGGCGCACGGTCTCGCCGGCATAGGTGACTGTGGCGCCGGTGTCTATTACAGCTCGTACCCTCATGCCTTCCACATCTACGTTGGCATAGAAGCGTCCGTCTCTCTTCTCTTCAGGCATCATGATGGCTGCGGGCGCGGCGTCGCTCGGCTTTGGTTTTGGGCTACCCCACTCGGTAGGTGGCTTCTCCTTGGGCGAGCTGGTGTGTCGCACTGGCAGTTTCTGGAGAGGATGTTGTCGCGGCCACATCGGGAGCAGAAGAACCTTCTAATTCCTCGGCAGTACCGACGGTGGTGGCCTCTCCGTTTACATCGCCAACAGGTTATTTCGCTGTTATACTCCTCGGTCAGGGGGACCAGGCTGTGTACCGGTGGTCTGTTCTGTCTGGCCTCCTCACTTTTCAGGAGTTCGAACTCGTCAGTGAGCTCCATCAGCTCTTCAATTGACGAGAACTCGGTACGCTTTATGAAAAGACGGTACTCCACTCGCAATCCTTCGTATATGCGTTCGAGATGACTCTCTTTGACCATCGTCGGGTGCTGACGTACCAGCGTTTGTAGGGCCAGAATGTAATCTTTGGCCTTTTCTCGGCTCTGTTGCTTCCGCTGGCGGATGGCTTCTTCCAGTTGGTTGATGTGCCTCCTCGGCAAAAAAAACGTTCCGCTTCTGCGCGAAATTCTCTCCACGCTTTCCCGCGAAGGATCTCGGGAAGGGGTGGGAGAAGCTTGTCCAGCGGGATACGATAGCACTCGGCTAACTCTTCAATTCTTTCTAGGAATTGGAACAATGCGTCGTCTCCTGCAAAATGTACGTCCCAGCGGCGGACTGTATTCATTATCTCCACCTCGCTCATCTCGTTGCGATTTGCCTCGTTCTTCTCTCTCTTTGGGTCGGGAGAGGAGTTATAAATCCGGATGGAGGCGGCGTTGGTTGTTGATTCAGCAGGGCGCTCCTCCTCGGCGTTTACTTCCCGCTCAAGTTCCCCTAATATATTCTCTTTTGACCAGCGGCTGCGCTTTGCTTTTACGAAGGCGCTCAATGCGTAATTCGGCAACCGTGTGCCCCTCTGCAAAAATACGATGCCGCTTGCACTCTTCAACCAGTTTCTCTTTCTTTAACAGGTATATCCAGCCAAGGGAGTCGGTATTCAGCGTCTTGGTGTCATTGACGCTCTCGTGTGTGTTCTCTCTTTCCTCGTGGGTGTCCCGTGATCCCGCTACCACAGCGTTGGTGTTTGTTGTCGGTTTTACACAGTCGCCTGTGGAGACGGGTCCCTGCTCGGGCGCCATTTATGAGGTGGGTTTTGTCGAGGGCTGAGGTGAGCTCAGCCTGTCCAGGGTCAGATGAAGGTCCCACTAACCCCCACCAAATAAAATACGATATTTATGTGCTTAAGTTGGACACACACACACACACGCGCTCTGGCTTATTGATCTGCCGGCAGCTTTATGTCCCGAATGAGAGAAGAGAGGGGAAGGGCGAGCGCAGCTTACAGGAGGTAGTTTGGATGGCTCTCGGTGAGCACGCTAGCAAGTGTCAAGGGCTGTCGGCGACGGCGAGACGGTTCGGGAGAGTGACGGTGACTCTCTGAGATGGTCAGAAGATCAGGGAGTAGCAGGCGGAGCGCCGTGCTTATCGTGCTAGCAGCACGTTGGCGAATCTCGGAAGCTGTCTCGGCAGCTGGATACGGCAGTACGGATCGTGCTAGCAGCACACGGTTGAATCTCGGTAGCGGTCTCGGCAGCTGGATACGGCAGTACGGATCGTGCTAGCAGCACGCGGGTGAATCTCGGTAGCGGTCTCGGCAGCTGGATACGGTAGTACGGATCGTGCTAGCAGCACGCGGGTGAACCTCGGTAGTGGTCTCGGTAGCTGGATAAGGCGGTAAGCGTTGTTCTAGCCGCACGCTGGTGAATCTCGGTGGTAGTCCTATCAGCTGGTGTCTCCTAGCAAGACTCCGGTTAATCTCGGCGGTGGTCCTAGCAAGACTCCTAGCAAGACTCGGTCGGTTAGCAGCAGCGGGAGCGGCAGCGTAGGAAGGCTCCTGGTCGCGAACCGCCTCCCTGTGGTAAAATACCCCTAAGGACGGTGGTACCAGGAGTCGGATTGGGGGAGTGGGAGTGGAGGAGTGGGTTGGTCAGAGGGGAGCGCTGGACATGCCGAAAAGCCATGTCGCCGCGTCTCTCATGAACTACCCAGGGGGGAGGAAATGCCATCCCGTAGTTGCACGCTACGTATATAGGGGCTGGAACGGTGCGGGCGAGGATTAGGAGTGGGAGTGGAATGTGGTCGACCAGCAGGGAGCGCTAGACCTATCCGAAGATATATCGGCGCGTCTCCCAGCGGGTCGACCGGGAGTAGGCTGAGCCAGGAGGAAGCGCTAGACGCGTCAAAAGACACGTCGGCGCGTCTTCCACCCAGCTTGCCAAGAGGAGGTCGGCTAAGGAGCTGTAGTTAGGTTAACCTGGCCAGGGAGGCGCGCTGGACGCGCCGAATGGCACGTCGCCGCGTCCCTCCCCTGGTCAGGTCAGATCAACTCAGTCAAAAAGGAGCGCTGGACATGCCCGAAGGTATATCGCCGCGTCTCCTTGCTGACTAAGTGCTCAACCTACCTAGCAAGACTCGGTGGTTGTGTGCACACAAGCCCCTTTAAAATCGATGTTACTAGTAACAGGTTGAGAATTCCTGCCTTAAGTGCTATGGACAGTGACGCGAGCGAAATAATTTACGTCAGGTGGTCGTGTGCGTGTGCTGTTCGTATGTATGAGTGTCTGTTGGGGTGCGTTTATTGTATCGTAGTCAGAATGCTACGTTACAGTTCGTTGCTCGTACCATGCAAAAGATATCGAAACAGAAGAAGAAGCTTATGAACAAATCGATAATTATCATAAAAATGAAACTGGCCACACTGGCATTGATGAAAATTACTTTGGTCTAAAAAAGCTAATATATATTCCTAATTTGAAAATTTTAATCCAAAAATACATTAATAATTGTTCTACTTGTACCAAATCTAAATTTGATCGAAATCCAATTAAAGCCAAATTCCACTTAACCGAAACTCCAACAGACATAAAACAAATAATACATATGGATGTCTACACAAATACAAAGTCAAATTTCTTGACATTTATTGACCGTTTCTCAAAATTTGCTGTCGCTTATTATCGCGAAGACAGAACCAATCAAACTATAATAGAAAAAATTAAACTTTATAAATCTCAAAAGGGACATTTCAATACATAACAACTTTGAGCATATTAGCTTCGATAGCTACTGAAATATAGCAATTTTTGCATTTTCGACAATTGCCGTTATATGGAAAGTGGGCGTGGTTATGGTCAGATTTTGATAATTTTCCAAATATCGCTTAAATAGGCATAGTGTAATACGTGCAAATTTGAACAAAATCAGTTGGGTGGTTCCAGAGATATACATATAAACTCATAAGTGGGCGGTGCCACTTGTAGAAAATTTTGATACTGATTGCCTGCTTAAATACAACCATACACACCAAATTTGAGCATATTAGCTTCCATAGCTACAGAAATATAGCAATTTTTGCAATTTGAACAAATTCGGGCGGGTGGTTCCAGAGATATACATATTGCCTGCTTACATATAAACTCATAAGTGGGCGGTGCCACACCCCCTGTATAAACTTTTGATACCGTCGGATTTCCTTCTTGAATACAACAATACATACCAAATTTGAGCATATTAGCTTCCATAGCTACAGAAATATAGCAATTTTTGCATTTTCGACAATTGCCGTTATATGGAAAGTGGGCGTGGTTATGGTCAGATTTTGATAATTATACCGTCGGATTTCCTTCTTGAATACAATAATACATACCAAATTTGAGCATATTAGCTTCCATAGCTACTGAAATATAGCAATTTTTGCATTTTCGACAATTGCCGTTATATGGAAAGTGGGCGTGGTTATGGCCAGATTATGATAATTTTCCAAATATCGCTTAAATAGGCATAGTGTAATACGTGTGCCAAATTTAAAAAAAAACCGGGTGGGTGGTTCCAGAGATATACATATAAACTCATAAGTGGGCGGTGCCACACCCCCTGTATACACTTTTGATACCGTCGGATTTCCTTCTTGAATACAACAATACATTACAAATTTGAGCATATTAGCTTCCATAGCTACTGAAATATAGCAATTTTTGCATTTTCTACAATTGCCGTTATATGGAAAGTGGGCGTGGTTATGGCCAGATTTTGATAATTTTCCAAATATCGCTTAAATAGGCATAGTGTAAAACGTGTACCAAATTTGAACAAAATCGGGTGGGTGGTTCCAGAGATATACATATAAACTCATAAGTGGGCGGTGCCACTTGTAGAAAATTTTGATACAGTCTGATTTCCTGCTTGAATACAACCATACATACCAAATTTGAGCATATTAGCTTCCATAGCTACAGAAATATAGCAATTTTTGCAATTTGAACAAATTCGGGTGGGTGGTTCCAGAGATATACATATAAACTCATAAGTGGGCGGTGCCACACCCCCTTGTTTTGGACATATAAGTGTTAAGACTTTAGCCAATATTTTCCATCAAAATTAATAAAATATATTAAATAAGAACTGTGTTTTTATTACTATTATTACTGGCGCAGTCAACGAAGAACTAAAACGCAAATGGTTTGACTAAAGTTAACCTGAAATAAAAAAAAAAAAATTTTGTAGTTTTAATTTAACTGAGGTTTGCTAAGAAAAAAAGAAAAAATAATCGGCAAAATACGGTCGCATATTTACGCGAAATTTCATAAGGCAAAATCGAATATACATATATACAATCAAAGACATTGTGCCATTTTTTGTCACAACAAAAATAGAAACAATTTATTGCAAATAAGTGCAAAGTGAAAAAATAAAATAAAAAATGCGCCCGCCACGTTCCAAAGGCTCATTAACACCATCTTGAAAGACCTGATTAATAAAATATGTGTCGTCTATTTAGATGATATTTTGATTTTTTCCACAAGTCTTCAAGAACACTTAAATGATATAAATCAAGTGCTTACAAAACTCCATGAAGCAAATTTAAAGATCCAAATCAATAAATGCAAGTTCTTTGCAAAAGAGACTTTGTACTTGGGTCATATTTTAACACCTGAAGGCGTTAAGCCAAATACTACTAAAGTAGATCAAATTTTGAAATTAGAATTGCCAAAATCCGTGAAACAGATCAAATCGTTTCTTAGCGTTACTGGTTACTACCGGAAGTTTATGAAAGATTTTTCGAAGGTTGCTTACCCGATGATAAGGTACTTGAAAACGGGAGTTCAATTAAACACAAACGACCCAAATGACATAAACGCATTTGGAAAACTTAAGAAAATAATTACAGAGTCGCCGGTACTTAAGTACCCTAATTTCAAGAAAGAATTTCAGCTCGTCACAGATGCAAGTTCCGATGCTCTTGGTGCAGTTTTTCAACAGGATGGTCATCCAATATGCTACGCAAGTAGAACATAAAATGAGCACGAAAAAAATTATTCCGCTACTGAACGAGAACTACTTGCTGTTGTTTGGGCTACGAGCTATTTTAGACCATACTTGTACGGGGTCAGGTTTGAAATTCTATCAGACCATCAGCCTTTGAAATGGCTTTTCGTTAAATCGCAGGGAAAAATGAGTCCAAGGCTTCATCGATGGCTAATCAAATTAAGCGAATTTAATATAAACATCTCCTACATTAAAGGCAAGGATAATTTGGCAGCGGACTTCCTAAGCAGAATTAACGCAGACACTAACGAAATTAATATGATAGCTGCCTCTACAAGTTCTTTATATAATAATACATCGGACGATTTAGACACCATTCACTCACAAACTGAAGACTTTCATGACCACATTCCAATTTTGGAAACTGTGGTAAATAGGTTCAACACCCAAATTATTTTAACAGATCATAAGATTAAAGACACAGAAATAAAGCACAAAAATAAAAAGATCTATATAAGCTCTTTCGACTTAGAAAATAGTTTAGAAACCATTTAAAAAAAACATTTAACCAAAGGGAAAGTGGGAATATATACTGAGTTAGACGACAATCAGTATAACATTTTACAAAATAAAATAATAGAATTGTTTGGAGGATTTAAAAATATCAGATTCGTTCGTTGCTCGTACCATGCAAAAGATATCGAAACAGAAGAAGAAGCTTATAAACAAATCGATAATTATCATAAAAATGAAACTTGCCACACTGGCATTGATGAAAATTACTTTGGTCTAAAAAAGCTAATATATATTCCTAATTTGAAAATTTTAATCCAAAAATACATTAATAATTGTTCTACTTGTACCAAATCTAAATTTGATCGAAATCCAATTAAAGCCAAATTCCACTTAACCGAAACTCCAACAGACATAAAACAAATAATACATATGGATGTCTACACAAATACAAAGTCAAATTTCTTGACATTTATTGACCGTTTCTCAAAATTTGCTGTTGCTTATTATCTCGAAGACAGAACCAATCAAACTATAATAGAAAAATCTAGACTTTATAAATCTCAAAATATAGCAATTTTTGCATTTTCGACAATTGCCGTTATATGGAAAGTGGGCGTGGTTATGGTCAGATTTTGATAATTTTCCAAATATCGCTTAAATAGGCATAGTGTAATACGTGTACCAAATTTGAACAAAATCGGGTATTGGTTCCAGAGATATACATATAAACTCATAAGTTGGCGGTGCCACACCCCCTATATACACTTTTGATACCGTCGGATTTCCTTCTTGAATACAACAATACATACCAAATTTGAGCATATTAGCTTCCATAGCTACAGAAATATAGCAATTTTTGCATTTTCGACAATTGCCGTTATATGGAAAGTGGGCGTGGTTAAGGTCAGATTTTGATAATTATACCGTCGGATTTCCTTCTTGAATACAACAATACATACCAAATTTGAGCATATTAGCTTCCATAGCTACTGAAATATAGCAATTTTTGCATTTTCGACAATTGCCGTTATATGGAAAGTGGGCATGGTTATGGCCAGATTATGATAATTTTCCAAATATCGCTTAAATAGGCATAGTGTAATACGTGTGCCAAATTTAAAAAAAACCGGGTGGGTGGTTCCAGAGATATACATATAAACTCATAAGTGGGCGGTGCCACACCCCCTGTATACACTTTTGATACCGTCGGATTTCCTTCTTGAATACAACAATACATTACAAATTTGAGCATATTAGCTTCCATAGCTACTGAAATATAGCAATTTTTGCATTTTCTGCAATTGCCGTTATATGGAAAGTAGGCGTGATTATGGCCAGATTTTGATAATTTTCCAAATATCGCTTAAATAGGCATAGTGTAATACGTGTACCAAATTTGAACAAAATCGGGTGGGTGGTTCCAGAGATATACATATAAACTCATAAGTGGGCGGTGCCACTTGTAGAAAATTTTGATACAGTCTGATTTCCTGCTTGAATACAACCATACATACCAAATTTGAGCATATTAGCTTCCATAGCTACAGAAATATAGCAATTTTTGCAATTTGAACAAATTCGGGTGGGTGGTTCCAGAGATATACATATAAACTCATAAGTGGGCGGTGCCACACCCCCTTGTTTTGGACATATAAGTGTTAAGACTTTAGCCAATATTTTCCATCAAAATTAATAAAATATATTAAATAAGAACTGTGTTTTTATTACTATTATTACTGGCGCAGTCAACGGAGAACTAAAACGCAAATGGTTTGACTAAAGTTAACCTGAAATAAAAAAAAAAAAAATTTGTAGTTTTAATTTAACTGAGGTTTGCTAAGAAAAAAAGAAAAAATAATCGGCAAAATACGGTCGCATATTTACGCGAAATTTCATAAGGCAAAATCGAATATACATATATACAATCAAAGACATTGTGCCATTTTTTGTCACAACAAAAATAGAAACAATTTATTGCAAATAAGTGCAAAGTGAAAGAATAAAATAAAAAATGCGCCCGCCACGTTCCAAAGGCTCATTAACACCATCTTGAAAGACCTGATTAATAAAATATGTGTCGTCTATTTAGATGATATTTTGATTTTTTCCACAAGTCTTCAAGAACACATAAATGATATAAATCAAGTGCTTACAAAACTCCATGAAGCAAATTTAAAGATCCAAATCAATAAATGCAAGTTCTTTGCAAAAGAGACTTTCTACTTGGGTCATATTTTAACACCTGAAGGCGTTAAGCCAAATACTACTAAAGTAGATCAAATTTTGAAATTAGAATTGCCAAAATCCGTGAAACAGATCAAATCGTTTCTTAGCGTTACTGGTTACTACCGGAAGTTTATGAAAGATTTTTCGAAGGTTGCTTACCCGATGATAAGGTACTTGAAAAAAGGAGTTCAATTAAACACAAACGACCCAAATTACATAAACGCATTTGAAAAACTTAAGAAAATAATTACAGAGTCGCCGGTACTTAAGTACCCTAATTTCAAGAAAGAATTTCAGCTCGTCACAGATGCAAGTTCCGATGCTCTTGGTGCAGTTTTGCAACAGGATGGTCATCCAATATGCTACGCAAGTAGAACATAAAATGAGCACGAAAAAAATTATTCCGCTACTGAACGAGAACTACTTGCTATTGTTTGGGCTACGATCTATTTTAGACCATACTTGTACGGGGTCAGGTTTGAAATTATATCAGACCATCAGCCTTTGAAATGGCTTTTCGTTAAATCGCAGGGAAAAATGAGTCCAAGGCTTCATCGATGGCTAATCAAATTAAGCGAATTTAATATAAACATCTCCTACATTAAAGGCAAGGATAATTTGGCAGCGGACTTCCTAAGCAGAATTAACGCAGACACTAACGAAATTAATATGATAGCTGCCTCTACAAGTTCTTTATATAATAATACATCGGACGATTTAGACACCATTCACTCACAAACTGAAGACTTTCATGACCACATTCCAATTTTGGAAACTGTGGTAAATAGGTTCAACACCCAAATTATTTTAACAGATCATAAGATTAAAGACACAGAAATAAAGCACAAAAATAAAAAGATCTATATAAGCTCTTTCGACTTAGAAAATAGTTTAGAAACCATTTTAAAAAAACATTTAACCAAAGGGAAAGTGGGAATATATACTGAGTTAGACGACAATCAGTATAATATTTTACAAAATAAAATAATAGAATTGTTTGGAGGATTTAAAAATATCAGATTCGTTCGTTGCTCGTACCATGCAAAAGATATCGAAACAGAAGAAGAAGCTTATAAACAAATCGATAATTATCATAAAAATGAAACTGGCCACACTGGCATTGATGAAAATTACTTTGGTCTAAAAAAGCTAATATATATTCCTAATTTGAAAATTTTAATCCAAAAATACATTAATAATTGTTCTACTTGTACCAAATCTTAATTTGATCGAAATCCAATTAAAGCCAAATTCCACTTTACCGAAACTCCAACAGACATAAAACAAATAATACATATGGATGTCTACACAAATACAAAGTCAAATTTCTTGACATTTATTGACCGTTTCTCAAAATTTGCTGTTGCTTATTATCTCGAAGACAGAACCAATCAAACTATATTAGAAAAAATTAGACTTTATAAATCTCAAAAGGGACATTTCAATACATAACAAATTTGAGCATATTAGCTTCGATAGCTACTGAAATATAGCAATTTTTGCATTTTCGACAATTGCCGTTATATGGAAAGTGGGCGTGGTTATGGCCAGATTTTGATAATTTTCCAAATATCGCTTAAATAGGCATAGTGTAATACGTGTACCAAATTTAAACAAAATCGGGTATTTGTTCCAGAGATATACATATAAACTCATAAGTGGGCGGTGCCACACCCCCTGTATACACTTTTGATACCGTCGGATTTCCTTCTTGAATACAACAATACATACCAAATTTGAGCATATTAGCTTCCATAGCTACAGAAATATAGCAATTTTTGCATTTTCGACAATTGCCGTTATATGGAAAGTGGGCGTGGTTATGGTCAGATTTTGATAATTATACCGTCGGATTTCCTTCTTGAATACAACAATACATACCAAATTTGAGCATATTAGCTTCCATAGCTACTGAAATGTAGGAATTTTTGCATTTTCGACAATTGCCGTTATATGGAAAGTGGGCGTGGTTATGGCCAGATTATGATAATTTTCCAAATATCGCTTAAATAGGCATAGTGTAATACGTGTGCCAAATTTAAAAAAAACCGGGTGGGTGGTTCCAGAGATATACATACATATAAACTCATAAGTGGGCGGTGCCACACCCCCTGTATACACTTTTGATACCGTCGGATTTCCTTCTTGAATACAACAATACATTACAAATTTGAGCATATTAGCTTCCATACCTACTGAAATATAGCAATTTTTGCATTTTCTACAATTGCCGTTATATGGAAAGTGGGCGTGGTTATGGCCAGATTTTGATAATTTTCCAAATATCGCTTAAATAGGCATAGTGTAATACGTGTACCAAACTTGAACAAAATCAGTTGGGTGGTTCCAGAGATATACATATAAACTCATAAGTGGGCGGTGCCACTTGTAGAAAATTTTGATGCAGTCTGATTGCCTGCTTAAATACAACCATACACACCAAATTTGAGCATATTTGCTTCCATAGCTACAGAAATATAGCAATTTTTGCAATTTGAACAAATTCCTGTGGGTGGTTCCAGAGATATACATATAAACTCATAAGTGGGCGGTGCCACACCCCCTGTATAAACTTTTGATACCGTCGGATTTCCTTCTTGAATACAACAATACATACCAAATTTGAGCATATTAGCTTCCATAGCTACAGAAATATAGCAATTTTTGCATTTTCGACAATTGCCGTTATATGGAAAGTGGGCGTGGTTATGGTCAGATTTTGATAATTTTCCAAATATCGCTTAAATAGTCATAGTGTAATACGTGTACCAAATTTGAACAAAATCGGGTAGGTGGTTCCAGAGATATACATACATATAAACTCATAAGTGGGCGGTGCCACACCCCCTGTATAAACTTTTGATACCGTCGGATTTCCTTCTTGAATACAACAATACATACCAAATTCGAGCATATTAGCTTCCATAGCTACATAAATATAGCAATTTTTGCATTTTCGACAATTGCCGTTATATGGAAAGTGGGCGAGATTATGGCCAGATTTTGATAATTTTCCAAATATCGCTTAAATAGGCATAGTGTAATACGTGTACCAAATTTGAACAAAATCGGGTGGGTGGTTCCAGAGATATACATAGAAACTCATAAGTGGGCGGTGCCACTTGTAGAAAATTTTGATACAGTCTGATTGCCTGCTTAAATACAACCATACATACCAAATTTGAGCATATTAGCTTCCATAGCTACATAAATATAGCAATTTTTGCAATTTGAACAAATTAGGGTGGGTGGTTACAGAGATATGCATATAAACTCATAAGTGGGCGGTGCCACACCCCCTGTAGAAAATTTTGATACAGTCGGATTTCCTTCTTGAATACAACAATACATACCAAATTTGAGCATATTAGCTTCCATAGCTACAGAAATATAGCAATTTTTGCAATTTGAACAAAATCGGGTGGGTGGTTCCAGAGATATACATATAAACTCATAAGTGGGCGGTGCCACGGCCCCTGTAGAAAATTTTGATACAGTCTGATTTCCTGCTTGAATACAACCATACATACCAAATTTGAGCATATTAGCTTCCATAGCTACAGAAATATAGCAATTTTTGCAATTTGAACAAATTCGGGTGGGTGGTTCCAGAGATATACATATAAACTCATAAGTGGGCGGTGCCACAAACCCTGTATAAACTTTTGATACCGTCGGATTTCCTTCTTGAATACAACAATACATACCAAATTTGAGCATATTAGCTTCCATAGCTACAGAAATATAGCAATTTTTGCATTTTCGACAATTGCCCTTATATGGAAAGTGGGCGTGGTTATGGTCAGATTTTGATAATTTTCCACATATCACTTAAATAGTCATAGTGTAATACATGTACCAAATTTGAACAAAATCGGGTAGGTGGTTTCAGAGATATACATACATATAAACTCATAAGTGGGCGGTGCCACACCCCCTGTATAAACTTTTGATACCGTCGGATTTCCTTCTTGAATACAACACTACATACCAAATTTGAGCATATTAGCTTCCATAGCTACAGAAATATAGCAATTTTTGCATTTTCGACTATTGCCGTTATATGGAAAGTGGGCGTGGTTATGGTCAGATTTTGATAATTATACCGTCGGATTTCCTTCTTGAATACAACAATACATACCAAATTTGAGCATATTAGCTTCCATAGCTACTGAAATGTAGCAATTTTTGCATTTTCGACAATTGCCGTTATATGGAAAGTGGGCGTGGTTATGGCCAGATTTTGATAATTTTCCAAATATCGCTTAAATAGGCATAGTGTAATACGTGGACCAAATTTGAACAAAATCGGGTATGTGGTTCCAGAGATATACATATAAACTCATAAGTGGGCGGTGCCACTTGTAGAAAATTTTGATACAGTCTGATTGCCTGCTTAAATACAACCATACACACCAAATTTGAGCATATTTGCTTCCATAGCTACAGAAATATAGCAATTTTTGCAATTTGAACAAATTCCTGTGGGTGGTACCAGAGATATACATATAAACTCATAAGTGGGCGGTGCCACACCCCCTGTATAAACTTTTGATACCGTCGGATTTCCTTCTTGAATACAACAATACATACCAAATTTGAGCATATTAGCTTCCATAGCTACAGAAATATAGCAATTTTTGCATTTTCGATAATTGCCGTTATATGGAAAGTGGGCGTGGTTATGGTCAGATTTTGATAATTTTCCACATATCACTTAAATAGTCATAGTGTAATACATGTACCAAATTTGAACAAAATCGGGTAGGTGGTTTCAGAGATATACATACATATAAACTCATAAGTGGGCGGTGCCACACCCCCTGTATAAACTTTTGATACCGTCGGATTTCCTTCTTGAATACAACAATACATACCAAATTTGAGCATATTAGCTTCCATAGCTACAAAAATATAGCAATTTTTGCATTTTCGACAATTGCCGTTATATGGAATATATCGCAAATAGTCATAGTGTAATACATGTACCAAATGTGAACAAAATCGGGTAGGTGGTTCCAGAGATATACATACATATAAATTCATAAGTGGGCGGTGCCACACCCCATGTATAAACTTTTGATACCGTCGGATTTCCTTCTTGAATACAAAAATACATACCAAATTTGAGCATATTAGCTTCCATAGCTACAGAAATATAGCAATTTTTGCATTTTCGACAATTGCCGTTATATGGAAAGGGGGCGTGGTTATGGCCAGATTTTGATAATTTTCCAAATATCGCTTAAATAGGCATAGTGTAATACGTGTACCAAATTTGAACAAAATCGGGTATTGGTTCCAGAGATATACATATAAACTCATAAGTGGGCGGTGCCACACCCCCTGTATACACTTTTGATACCGTCGGATTTCCTTCTTGAATACAAAAATACATACCAAATTTGAGCATATTAGCTTCCATAGCTACAGAAATATAGCAATTTTTGCATTTTCGACAATTGCCGTTATATGGAAAGTGGGCGTGGTTATGGCCAGATTTTGATAATTTTCGAAATATCGCTTAAATAGGCATAGTGTAATACGTGTACTAATTTGAACAAAATCGGGTGGGTGGTTCCAGAGATAAACATATAAACATATAAACATAGTGTAATACGTGTACCAAATATGAAGAAAATCGGGTAGGTGGTTCCGGAGAGATATATGTACATATAAACTCATAAGTGGGCGGTGCCACACCCCCTGTACAAACTTTTGATACCGTCGCATTTCCTTCTTGAATACAACAATACATACCAAATTTGAGCATGTTAGCTTCGATAGCTACTGAAATATAGCAATTTTTGCATTTTCGACAATTGCCGTTAAATGGAAAGTGGGCGTGGTTATGGCCAGATTTTGATAATTTTCCAAATATCGCTTAAATAGGCATAGTGTAATACGTGTACCAAATTTGAACAAAATCGGGTATTGGTTCCAGAGATATACATATAAACTCATAAGTGGGCGGTGCCACACCCCCTGTATACACTTTTGATACCGTCGGATTTCCTTCTTTAATACAACAATACATACCAAATTTGAGCATATTAGCTTCCATAGCTGCAGAAATATAGCAATTTTTGCATTTTCGACAATTGCCGTTATATGGAAAGTGGGCGTGGTTATGGTCAGATTTTGATAATTATACCGTCGGATTGGAGTGGGCGGTGCCACACCCCCTGTATACACTTTTGATACCGTCGGATTTCCTTCTTGAATACAACAATACATACCAAATTTGAGCATATTAGCTTCCATAGCTACAGAAATATAGCAATTTTTGCATTTTCGACAATTGCCGTTATATGGAAAGTGGGCGTGGTTATGGTCAGATTTTGATAATTATACCGTCGGATTTCCTTCTTGAATACAACAATACATACCAAATTTGAGCATATTAGCTTCCATAGCTACTGAAATATAGCAATTTTTGCATTTTCGACAATTGCCGTTATATGGAAAGTGGGCGTGGTTATGGCCAGATTATGATAATTTTTCAAATATCGCTTAAATAGGCATAGTGTAATACGTGTGCCAAATTTGAAAAAAACCGGGTGGGTGGTTGTTTTGGACATATAAGTGTTAAGACTTTAGCCAATATTTTCCATCAAAATTAATAAAATATATTATATAAGAACTGTGTTTTTATTACTATTATTACTGGCGCAGTCAACGGAGAACTAAAACGCAAATGGTTTGACTAAAGTTAACCTGAAATAAAAAAAAAAAATTTTGTAGTTTTAATTTAACTGAGGTTTGCTAAGAAAAAAAGAAAAAATAATCGGCAAAATACGGTCGCATATTTACGCGAAATTTCATAAGGCAAAATCGAATATACATATATACAATCAAAGACATTGTGCCATTTTTTGTCACAACAAAAATAGAAACAATTTATTGCAAATAAGTGCAAAGTGAAAAAATAAAATAAAAAATGCGCCCGCCACGTTCCAAAGGCTCATTTACACCATCTTGAAAGACCTGATTAATAAAATATGTGTCGTCTATTTAGATGATATTTTGATTTTTTCCACAAGTCTTCAAGAACACATAAATGATATAAATCAAGTGCTTACAAAACTCCATGAAGCAAATTTAAAGATCCAAATCAATAAATGCAAGTTCTTTGCAAAAGAGACTTTGTACTTGGGTCATATTTTAACACCTGAAGGCGTTAAGCCAAAGCATTAATTAGAAATTTTGAAATTAGAATTGCCAAAATCCGTGAAACAGATCAAATCGTTTCTTAGCGTTACTGGTTACTACCGGAAGTTTATGAAAGATTTTTCGAAGGTTGCTTACCCGATGATAAGGTACTTGAAAAAAGGAGTTCAATTAAACACAAACGACCCAAATTACATAAACGCATTTGAAAAACTTAAGAAAATAATTACAGAGTCGCCGGTACTTAAGTACCCTAATTTCAAGAAAGAATTTCAGCTCGTCACAGATGTAAGTTCCGATGCTCTTGGTGCAGTTTTGCAACAGGATGGTCATCCAATATGCTACGCAAGTAGAACATTAAATGAGCACGAAAAAAATTATTCCGCTACTGAACGAGAACTACTTGCTATTGTTTGGGCTACGAGCTATTTTAGACCATACTTGTACGGGGTCAGGTTTGAAATTCTATCAGACCATCAGCCTTTGAAATGGCTTTTCGTTAAATCGCAGGGAAAAATGAGTCCAAGGCTTCATCGATGGCTAATCAAATTAAGCGAATTTAATATAAACATCTCCTACATTAAAGGCAAGGATAATTTGGCAGCGGACTTCCTAAGCAGAATTAACGCAGACACTAACGAAATTAATATGATAGCTGCCTCTACAAGTTCTTTATATAATAATACATCGGACGATTTAGACACCATTCACTCACAAACTGAAGACTTTCATGACCACATTCCAATTTTGGAAACTGTGGTAAATAGGTTCAACACCCAAATTATTTTAACAGATCATAAGATTAAAGACACAGAAATAAAGCACAAAAATAAAAAGATCTATATAAGCTCTTTCGACTTAGAAAATAGTTTAGAAACCATTTTAAGAAAACATTTAACCAAAGGGAAAGTGGGAATATATACTGAGTTAGACGACAATCAGTATAACATTTTACAAAATAAAATAATAGAATTGTTTGGAGGATTTAAAAATATCAGATTCGTTCGTTGCTCGTACCATGCAAAAGATATCGAAACAGAAGAAGAAGCTTATAAACAAATCGATAATTATCATAAAAATGAAACTGGCCACACTGGCATTGATGAAAATTACTTTGGTCTAAAAAAGCTAATATATATTCCTAATTTGAAAATTTTAATCCAAAAATACATTAATAATTGTTCTACTTGTACCAAATCTAAATTTGATCGAAATCCAATTAAAGCCAAATTCCACTTAACCGAAACTCCAACAGACATAAAACAAATAATACATATGGATGTCTACACAAATACAAAGTCAAATTTCTTGACATTTATTGACCGTTTCTCAAAATTTGCTGTTGCTTATTATCTCGAAGACAGAACCAATCAAACTATAATAGAAAAATCTAGACTTTATAAATCTCAAAATATAGCAATTTTTGCATTTTCGACAATTGCCGTTATATGGAAAGTGGGCGTGGTTATGGTCAGATTTTGATAATTTTCCAAATATCGCTTAAATAGGCATAGTGTAATACGTGTACCAAATTTGAACAAAATCGGGTGGGTGGTTCCAGAGATAAACATATAAACATATAAACATAGTGTAATACGTGTACCAAATATGAAGAAAATCGGGTAGGTGGTTCCGGAGAGATATATGTACATATAAACTCATAAGTGGGCGGTGCCACACCCCCTGTACAAACTTTTGATACCGTCGCATTTCCTTCTTGAATACAACAATACATACCAAATTTGAGCATGTTAGCTTCGATAGCTACTGAAATATAGCAATTTTTGCATTTTCGACAATTGCCGTTATATGGAATATATCGCAAATAGTCATAGTGTAATACATGTACCAAATGTGAACAAAATCGGGTAGGTGGTTCCAGAGATATACATACATATAAATTCATAAGTGGGCGGTGCCACACCCCATGTATAAACTTTTGATACCGTCGGATTTCCTTCTTGAATACAAAAATACATACCAAATTTGAGCATATTAGCTTCCATAGCTACAGAAATATAGCAATTTTTGCATTTTCGACAATTGCCGTTATATGGAAAGTGGGCGTGGTTATGGCCAGATTTTGATAATTTTCCAAATATCGCTTAAATAGGCATAGTGTAATACGTGTACCAAATTTGAACAAAATCGGGTATTGGTTCCAGAGATATACATATAAACTCATAAGTGGGCGGTGCCACACCCCCTGTATACACTTTTGATACCGTCGGATTTCCTTCTTGAATACAAAAATACATACCAAATTTGAGCATATTAGCTTCCATAGCTACAGAAATATAGCAATTTTTGCATTTTCGACAATTGCCGTTATATGGAAAGTGGGCGTGGTTATGGCCAGATTTTGATAATTTTCGAAATATCGCTTAAATAGGCATAGTGTAATACGTGTACTAATTTGAACAAAATCGGGTGGGTGGTTCCAGAGATAAACATATAAACATATAAACATAGTGTAATACGTGTACCAAATATGAAGAAAATCGGGTAGGTGGTTCCGGAGAGATATATGTACATATAAACTCATAAGTGGGCGGTGCCACACCCCCTGTACAAACTTTTGATACCGTCGCATTTCCTTCTTGAATACAACAATACATACCAAATTTGAGCATGTTAGCTTCGATAGCTACTGAAATATAGCAATTTTTGCATTTTCGACAATTGCCGTTAAATGGAAAGTGGGCGTGGTTATGGCCAGATTTTGATAATTTTCCAAATATCGCTTAAATAGGCATAGTGTAATACGTGTACCAAATTTGAACAAAATCGGGTATTGGTTCCAGAGATATACATATAAACTCATAAGTGGGCGGTGCCACACCCCCTGTATACACTTTTGATACCGTCGGATTTCCTTCTTTAATACAACAATACATACCAAATTTGAGCATATTAGCTTCCATAGCTGCAGAAATATAGCAATTTTTGCATTTTCGACAATTGCCGTTATATGGAAAGTGGGCGTGGTTATGGTCAGATTTTGATAATTATACCGTCGGATTGGAGTGGGCGGTGCCACACCCCCTGTATACACTTTTGATACCGTCGGATTTCCTTCTTGAATACAACAATACATACCAAATTTGAGCATATTAGCTTCCATAGCTACAGAAATATAGCAATTTTTGCATTTTCGACAATTGCCGTTATATGGAAAGTGGGCGTGGTTATGGTCAGATTTTGATAATTATACCGTCGGATTTCCTTCTTGAATACAACAATACATACCAAATTTGAGCATATTAGCTTCCATAGCTACTGAAATATAGCAATTTTTGCATTTTCGACAATTGCCGTTATATGGAAAGTGGGCGTGGTTATGGCCAGATTATGATAATTTTTCAAATATCGCTTAAATAGGCATAGTGTAATACGTGTGCCAAATTTGAAAAAAACCGGGTGGGTGGTTGTTTTGGACATATAAGTGTTAAGACTTTAGCCAATATTTTCCATCAAAATTAATAAAATATATTATATAAGAACTGTGTTTTTATTACTATTATTACTGGCGCAGTCAACGGAGAACTAAAACGCAAATGGTTTGACTAAAGTTAACCTGAAATAAAAAAAAAAAAATTTTGTAGTTTTAATTTAACTGAGGTTTGCTAAGAAAAAAAGAAAAAATAATCGGCAAAATACGGTCGCATATTTACGCGAAATTTCATAAGGCAAAATCGAATATACATATATACAATCAAAGACATTGTGCCATTTTTTGTCACAACAAAAATAGAAACAATTTATTGCAAATAAGTGCAAAGTGAAAAAATAAAATAAAAAATGCGCCCGCCACGTTCCAAAGGCTCATTTACACCATCTTGAAAGACCTGATTAATAAAATATGTGTCGTCTATTTAGATGATATTTTGATTTTTTCCACAAGTCTTCAAGAACACATAAATGATATAAATCAAGTGCTTACAAAACTCCATGAAGCAAATTTAAAGATCCAAATCAATAAATGCAAGTTCTTTGCAAAAGAGACTTTGTACTTGGGTCATATTTTAACACCTGAAGGCGTTAAGCCAAAGCATTAATTAGAAATTTTGAAATTAGAATTGCCAAAATCCGTGAAACAGATCAAATCGTTTCTTAGCGTTACTGGTTACTACCGGAAGTTTATGAAAGATTTTTCGAAGGTTGCTTACCCGATGATAAGGTACTTGAAAAAAGGAGTTCAATTAAACACAAACGACCCAAATTACATAAACGCATTTGAAAAACTTAAGAAAATAATTACAGAGTCGCCGGTACTTAAGTACCCTAATTTCAAGAAAGAATTTCAGCTCGTCACAGATGTAAGTTCCGATGCTCTTGGTGCAGTTTTGCAACAGGATGGTCATCCAATATGCTACGCAAGTAGAACATTAAATGAGCACGAAAAAAATTATTCCGCTACTGAACGAGAACTACTTGCTATTGTTTGGGCTACGAGCTATTTTAGACCATACTTGTACGGGGTCAGGTTTGAAATTCTATCAGACCATCAGCCTTTGAAATGGCTTTTCGTTAAATCGCAGGGAAAAATGAGTCCAAGGCTTCATCGATGGCTAATCAAATTAAGCGAATTTAATATAAACATCTCCTACATTAAAGGCAAGGATAATTTGGCAGCGGACTTCCTAAGCAGAATTAACGCAGACACTAACGAAATTAATATGATAGCTGCCTCTACAAGTTCTTTATATAATAATACATCGGACGATTTAGACACCATTCACTCACAAACTGAAGACTTTCATGACCACATTCCAATTTTGGAAACTGTGGTAAATAGGTTCAACACCCAAATTATTTTAACAGATCATAAGATTAAAGACACAGAAATAAAGCACAAAAATAAAAAGATCTATATAAGCTCTTTCGACTTAGAAAATAGTTTAGAAACCATTTTAAGAAAACATTTAACCAAAGGGAAAGTGGGAATATATACTGAGTTAGACGACAATCAGTATAACATTTTACAAAATAAAATAATAGAATTGTTTGGAGGATTTAAAAATATCAGATTCGTTCGTTGCTCGTACCATGCAAAAGATATCGAAACAGAAGAAGAAGCTTATAAACAAATCGATAATTATCATAAAAATGAAACTGGCCACACTGGCATTGATGAAAATTACTTTGGTCTAAAAAAGCTAATATATATTCCTAATTTGAAAATTTTAATCCAAAAATACATTAATAATTGTTCTACTTGTACCAAATCTAAATTTGATCGAAATCCAATTAAAGCCAAATTCCACTTAACCGAAACTCCAACAGACATAAAACAAATAATACATATGGATGTCTACACAAATACAAAGTCAAATTTCTTGACATTTATTGACCGTTTCTCAAAATTTGCTGTTGCTTATTATCTCGAAGACAGAACCAATCAAACTATAATAGAAAAATCTAGACTTTATAAATCTCAAAATATAGCAATTTTTGCATTTTCGACAATTGCCGTTATATGGAAAGTGGGCGTGGTTATGGTCAGATTTTGATAATTTTCCAAATATCGCTTAAATAGGCATAGTGTAATACGTGTACCAAATTTGAACAAAATCGGGTGGGTGGTTCCAGAGATAAACATATAAACATATAAACATAGTGTAATACGTGTACCAAATATGAAGAAAATCGGGTAGGTGGTTCCGGAGAGATATATGTACATATAAACTCATAAGTGGGCGGTGCCACACCCCCTGTACAAACTTTTGATACCGTCGCATTTCCTTCTTGAATACAACAATACATACCAAATTTGAGCATGTTAGCTTCGATAGCTACTGAAATATAGCAATTTTTGCATTTTCGACAATTGCCGTTATATGGAATATATCGCAAATAGTCATAGTGTAATACATGTACCAAATGTGAACAAAATCGGGTAGGTGGTTCCAGAGATATACATACATATAAATTCATAAGTGGGCGGTGCCACACCCCATGTATAAACTTTTGATACCGTCGGATTTCCTTCTTGAATACAAAAATACATACCAAATTTGAGCATATTAGCTTCCATAGCTACAGAAATATAGCAATTTTTGCATTTTCGACAATTGCCGTTATATGGAAAGTGGGCGTGGTTATGGCCAGATTTTGATAATTTTCCAAATATCGCTTAAATAGGCATAGTGTAATACGTGTACCAAATTTGAACAAAATCGGGTATTGGTTCCAGAGATATACATATAAACTCATAAGTGGGCGGTGCCACACCCCCTGTATACACTTTTGATACCGTCGGATTTCCTTCTTGAATACAAAAATACATACCAAATTTGAGCATATTAGCTTCCATAGCTACAGAAATATAGCAATTTTTGCATTTTCGACAATTGCCGTTATATGGAAAGTGGGCGTGGTTATGGCCAGATTTTGATAATTTTCGAAATATCGCTTAAATAGGCATAGTGTAATACGTGTACTAATTTGAACAAAATCGGGTGGGTGGTTCCAGAGATAAACATATAAACATATAAACATAGTGTAATACGTGTACCAAATATGAAGAAAATCGGGTAGGTGGTTCCGGAGAGATATATGTACATATAAACTCATAAGTGGGCGGTGCCACACCCCCTGTACAAACTTTTGATACCGTCGCATTTCCTTCTTGAATACAACAATACATACCAAATTTGAGCATGTTAGCTTCGATAGCTACTGAAATATAGCAATTTTTGCATTTTCGACAATTGCCGTTAAATGGAAAGTGGGCGTGGTTATGGCCAGATTTTGATAATTTTCCAAATATCGCTTAAATAGGCATAGTGTAATACGTGTACCAAATTTGAACAAAATCGGGTATTGGTTCCAGAGATATACATATAAACTCATAAGTGGGCGGTGCCACACCCCCTGTATACACTTTTGATACCGTCGGATTTCCTTCTTTAATACAACAATACATACCAAATTTGAGCATATTAGCTTCCATAGCTGCAGAAATATAGCAATTTTTGCATTTTCGACAATTGCCGTTATATGGAAAGTGGGCGTGGTTATGGTCAGATTTTGATAATTATACCGTCGGATTGGAGTGGGCGGTGCCACACCCCCTGTATACACTTTTGATACCGTCGGATTTCCTTCTTGAATACAACAATACATACCAAATTTGAGCATATTAGCTTCCATAGCTACAGAAATATAGCAATTTTTGCATTTTCGACAATTGCCGTTATATGGAAAGTGGGCGTGGTTATGGTCAGATTTTGATAATTATACCGTCGGATTTCCTTCTTGAATACAACAATACATACCAAATTTGAGCATATTAGCTTCCATAGCTACTGAAATATAGCAATTTTTGCATTTTCGACAATTGCCGTTATATGGAAAGTGGGCGTGGTTATGGCCAGATTATGATAATTTTTCAAATATCGCTTAAATAGGCATAGTGTAATACGTGTGCCAAATTTGGAAAAAACCGGGTGGGTGGTTGTTTTGGACATATAAGTGTTAAGACTTTAGCCAATATTTTCCATCAAAATTAATAAAATATATTATATAAGAACTGTGTTTTTATTACTATTATTACTGGCGCAGTCAACGGAGAACTAAAACGCAAATGGTTTGACTAAAGTTAACCTGAAATAAAAAAAAAAAATTTTGTAGTTTTAATTTAACTGAGGTTTGCTAAGAAAAAAAGAAAAAATAATCGGCAAAATACGGTCGCATATTTACGCGAAATTTCATAAGGCAAAATCGAATATACATATATACAATCAAAGACATTGTGCCATTTTTTGTCACAACAAAAATAGAAACAATTTATTGCAAATAAGTGCAAAGTGAAAAAATAAAATAAAAAATGCGCCCGCCACGTTCCAAAGGCTCATTTACACCATCTTGAAAGACCTGATTAATAAAATATGTGTCGTCTATTTAGATGATATTTTGATTTTTTCCACAAGTCTTCAAGAACACATAAATGATATAAATCAAGTGCTTACAAAACTCCATGAAGCAAATTTAAAGATCCAAATCAATAAATGCAAGTTCTTTGCAAAAGAGACTTTGTACTTGGGTCATATTTTAACACCTGAAGGCGTTAAGCCAAAGCATTAATTAGAAATTTTGAAATTAGAATTGCCAAAATCCGTGAAACAGATCAAATCGTTTCTTAGCGTTACTGGTTACTACCGGAAGTTTATGAAAGATTTTTCGAAGGTTGCTTACCCGATGATAAGGTACTTGAAAAAAGGAGTTCAATTAAACACAAACGACCCAAATTACATAAACGCATTTGAAAAACTTAAGAAAATAATTACAGAGTCGCCGGTACTTAAGTACCCTAATTTCAAGAAAGAATTTCAGCTCGTCACAGATGTAAGTTCCGATGCTCTTGGTGCAGTTTTGCAACAGGATGGTCATCCAATATGCTACGCAAGTAGAACATTAAATGAGCACGAAAAAAATTATTCCGCTACTGAACGAGAACTACTTGCTATTGTTTGGGCTACGAGCTATTTTAGACCATACTTGTACGGGGTCAGGTTTGAAATTCTATCAGACCATCAGCCTTTGAAATGGCTTTTCGTTAAATCGCAGGGAAAAATGAGTCCAAGGCTTCATCGATGGCTAATCAAATTAAGCGAATTTAATATAAACATCTCCTACATTAAAGGCAAGGATAATTTGGCAGCGGACTTCCTAAGCAGAATTAACGCAGACACTAACGAAATTAATATGATAGCTGCCTCTACAAGTTCTTTATATAATAATACATCGGACGATTTAGACACCATTCACTCACAAACTGAAGACTTTCATGACCACATTCCAATTTTGGAAACTGTGGTAAATAGGTTCAACACCCAAATTATTTTAACAGATCATAAGATTAAAGACACAGAAATAAAGCACAAAAATAAAAAGATCTATATAAGCTCTTTCGACTTAGAAAATAGTTTAGAAACCATTTTAAGAAAACATTTAACCAAAGGGAAAGTGGGAATATATACTGAGTTAGACGACAATCAGTATAACATTTTACAAAATAAAATAATAGAATTGTTTGGAGGATTTAAAAATATCAGATTCGTTCGTTGCTCGTACCATGCAAAAGATATCGAAACAGAAGAAGAAGCTTATAAACAAATCGATAATTATCATAAAAATGAAACTGGCCACACTGGCATTGATGAAAATTACTTTGGTCTAAAAAAGCTAATATATATTCCTAATTTGAAAATTTTAATCCAAAAATACATTAATAATTGTTCTACTTGTACCAAATCTAAATTTGATCGAAATCCAATTAAAGCCAAATTCCACTTAACCGAAACTCCAACAGACATAAAACAAATAATACATATGGATGTCTACACAAATACAAAGTCAAATTTCTTGACATTTATTGACCGTTTCTCAAAATTTGCTGTTTCTTATTATCTCGAAGACAGAACCAATCAAACTATAATAGAAAAATCTAGACTTTATAAATCTCAAAATATAGCAATTTTTGCATTTTCGACAATTGCCGTTATATGGAAAGTGGGCGTGGTTATGGTCAGATTTTGATAATTTTCCAAATATCGCTTAAATAGGCATAGTGTAATACGTGTACCAAATTTGAACAAAATCGGGTGGGTGGTTCCAGAGATAAACATATAAACATATAAACATAGTGTAATACGTGTACCAAATATGAAGAAAATCGGGTAGGTGGTTCCGGAGAGATATATGTACATATAAACTCATAAGTGGGCGGTGCCACACCCCCTGTACAAACTTTTGATACCGTCGCATTTCCTTCTTGAATACAACAATACATACCAAATTTGAGCATGTTAGCTTCGATAGCTACTGAAATATAGCAATTTTTGCATTTTCGACAATTGCCGTTATATGGAATATATCGCAAATAGTCATAGTGTAATACATGTACCAAATGTGAACAAAATCGGGTAGGTGGTTCCAGAGATATACATACATATAAATTCATAAGTGGGCGGTGCCACACCCCATGTATAAACTTTTGATACCGTCGGATTTCCTTCTTGAATACAAAAATACATACCAAATTTGAGCATATTAGCTTCCATAGCTACAGAAATATAGCAATTTTTGCATTTTCGACAATTGCCGTTATATGGAAAGTGGGCGTGGTTATGGCCAGATTTTGATAATTTTCCAAATATCGCTTAAATAGGCATAGTGTAATACGTGTACCAAATTTGAACAAAATCGGGTATTGGTTCCAGAGATATACATATAAACTCATAAGTGGGCGGTGCCACACCCCCTGTATACACTTTTGATACCGTCGGATTTCCTTCTTGAATACAAAAATACATACCAAATTTGAGCATATTAGCTTCCATAGCTACAGAAATATAGCAATTTTTGCATTTTCGACAATTGCCGTTATATGGAAAGTGGGCGTGGTTATGGCCAGATTTTGATAATTTTCGAAATATCGCTTAAATAGGCATAGTGTAATACGTGTACTAATTTGAACAAAATCGGGTGGGTGGTTCCAGAGATAAACATATAAACATATAAACATAGTGTAATACGTGTACCAAATATGAAGAAAATCGGGTAGGTGGTTCCGGAGAGATATATGTACATATAAACTCATAAGTGGGCGGTGCCACACCCCCTGTACAAACTTTTGATACCGTCGCATTTCCTTCTTGAATACAACAATACATACCAAATTTGAGCATGTTAGCTTCGATAGCTACTGAAATATAGCAATTTTTGCATTTTCGACAATTGCCGTTAAATGGAAAGTGGGCGTGGTTATGGCCAGATTTTGATAATTTTCCAAATATCGCTTAAATAGGCATAGTGTAATACGTGTACCAAATTTGAACAAAATCGGGTATTGGTTCCAGAGATATACATATAAACTCATAAGTGGGCGGTGCCACACCCCCTGTATACACTTTTGATACCGTCGGATTTCCTTCTTGAATACAACAATACATACCAAATTTGAGCATATTAGCTTCCATAGCTACAGAAATATAGCAATTTTTGCATTTTCGACAATTGCCGTTATATGGAAAGTGGGCGTGGTTATGGTCAGATTTTGATAATTATACCGTCGGATTTCCTTCTTGAATACAACAATACATACCAAATTTGAGCATATTAGCTTCCATAGCTACTGAAATATAGCAATTTTTGCATTTTCGACAATTGCCGTTATATGGAAAGTGGGCGTGGTTATGGCCAGATTATGATAATTTTTCAAATATCGCTTAAATAGGCATAGTGTAATACGTGTGCCAAATTTGAAAAAAACCGGGTGGGTGGTTGTTTTGGACATATAAGTGTTAAGACTTTAGCCAATATTTTCCATCAAAATTAATAAAATATATTATATAAGAACTGTGTTTTTATTACTATTATTACTGGCGCAGTCAACGGAGAACTAAAACGCAAATGGTTTGACTAAAGTTAACCTGAAATAAAAAAAAAAAATTTTGTAGTTTTAATTTAACTGAGGTTTGCTAAGAAAAAAAGAAAAAATAATCGGCAAAATACGGTCGCATATTTACGCGAAATTTCATAAGGCAAAATCGAATATACATATATACAATCAAAGACATTGTGCCATTTTTTGTCACAACAAAAATAGAAACAATTTATTGCAAATAAGTGCAAAGTGAAAAAATAAAATAAAAAATGCGCCCGCCACGTTCCAAAGGCTCATTTACACCATCTTGAAAGACCTGATTAATAAAATATGTGTCGTCTATTTAGATGATATTTTGATTTTTTCCACAAGTCTTCAAGAACACATAAATGATATAAATCAAGTGCTTACAAAACTCCATGAAGCAAATTTAAAGATCCAAATCAATAAATGCAAGTTCTTTGCAAAAGAGACTTTGTACTTGGGTCATATTTTAACACCTGAAGGCGTTAAGCCAAAGCATTAATTAGAAATTTTGAAATTAGAATTGCCAAAATCCGTGAAACAGATCAAATCGTTTCTTAGCGTTACTGGTTACTACCGGAAGTTTATGAAAGATTTTTCGAAGGTTGCTTACCCGATGATAAGGTACTTGAAAAAAGGAGTTCAATTAAACACAAACGACCCAAATTACATAAACGCATTTGAAAAACTTAAGAAAATAATTACAGAGTCGCCGGTACTTAAGTACCCTAATTTCAAGAAAGAATTTCAGCTCGTCACAGATGTAAGTTCCGATGCTCTTGGTGCAGTTTTGCAACAGGATGGTCATCCAATATGCTACGCAAGTAGAACATTAAATGAGCACGAAAAAAATTATTCCGCTACTGAACGAGAACTACTTGCTATTGTTTGGGCTACGAGCTATTTTAGACCATACTTGTACGGGGTCAGGTTTGAAATTCTATCAGACCATCAGCCTTTGAAATGGCTTTTCGTTAAATCGCAGGGAAAAATGAGTCCAAGGCTTCATCGATGGCTAATCAAATTAAGCGAATTTAATATAAACATCTCCTACATTAAAGGCAAGGATAATTTGGCAGCGGACTTCCTAAGCAGAATTAACGCAGACACTAACGAAATTAATATGATAGCTGCCTCTACAAGTTCTTTATATAATAATACATCGGACGATTTAGACACCATTCACTCACAAACTGAAGACTTTCATGACCACATTCCAATTTTGGAAACTGTGGTAAATAGGTTCAACACCCAAATTATTTTAACAGATCATAAGATTAAAGACACAGAAATAAAGCACAAAAATAAAAAGATCTATATAAGCTCTTTCGACTTAGAAAATAGTTTAGAAACCATTTTAAGAAAACATTTAACCAAAGGGAAAGTGGGAATATATACTGAGTTAGACGACAATCAGTATAACATTTTACAAAATAAAATAATAGAATTGTTTGGAGGATTTAAAAATATCAGATTCGTTCGTTGCTCGTACCATGCAAAAGATATCGAAACAGAAGAAGAAGCTTATAAACAAATCGATAATTATCATAAAAATGAAACTGGCCACACTGGCATTGATGAAAATTACTTTGGTCTAAAAAAGCTAATGTCAACTGATATGGTAGCGCCCTCCCCTACAATATAGGTGGCATCAACCGCTTTCAACGAACGACCGAGCGAACGACGAGAATGGGGAGTATTGTTTCAGCCGTGGCACGCGCCGGTCGCATACTAATGTATATTTTCAAATTCCTGACATTATAGTTGTTTAATTCTTTTAATAAATAAATAATAAACTCGGTTAATCTGACAATAGTCAGAAGTGACATGAATTCCGCCTCGGAGAAATTTAGTGCGTGGAAAGTCGAAGACTTGAAGCGAAAGTTGCGAAAATTGAGTTTGCCTTGCAGCGGCAACAAAGCGCAACTCGTTGAACGTCTGCACGAACATTTCGCGGCAGAGCGCTACGCCAGCGTAGTGAACGAAAGCATGAAAATGCTTAACGAAAATAAAAATGCGAACGTTTCTCGGGAAACGACGGGCTCATCTGTGGAAGTGGATGATGTTCCACTTAGCAGATCTTCGCCAGTGAAAACTAGTGCGACGTTATCGCCGTGTGTTCCGACGACGATGTATGGTGCGGCGATTATGGCATCATCACAGTGGGAACCTGAGCGACGGGTACATTGGGGTGCAACAACTGACGTTATGCTACCGACGTTTTATGGTGGTTCAGTTGCGTACCCAGTACATTCGGCTTCCAATAATCTTGGTGAGATTGGAAGATCCGAGCAATCGGCTGACGTAATAAGCCGACGCAATAGTGGTGTTAATTGTTCGAATTGGTTGCAGACGCCAAATGGCAGCGCAGCAAACAGCGTGTATGTTCCTTTGCAACACGAGCATCGACAAGGCAACATACACACAAATGCGCCAGTTGCGAACCGATATTTGAATTTCGGTACACACGCACATACACGGTCGACGCAAGTTGACAACGCAGAGAGCAGCGCATTCGCTTCTCTGCCTAGCGAGTTGTGGCAGAGTGCGACGTCGAACGAAATGTTTCACGACAAAGGGCTTCGTGAACATTCTACAGCAGCGACTAACGTAACCGGCAATTACAAGTGCATGCGTGAACATGCAAATAGTGAACACAATATTTATGGTAGTGTGAGAGACGAGCGTAATGAGCTACCGACGAGCGACAATCGTTCTTTTAGAAATACACATCCACATGCACATACACATTCTGTGCCGTATGTGTCAAATTTTGCGAACAATCAACAAAGACTAAACGAAAGAGACATTCATCATAATAACCGCTCTTATTTTGGTGACGTGCGCGATATTGCAAAGATTTTGCCTACATTCGACCCCAGTAGGAAAACGATAACATCGATTCAGTTTGTGAATCGCATTGAACAAATGCAAAGTGTATATCGTTGGGACGATAAAGTTTTATTGTTTGCGGTTCAAACAAAACTCGAGGGTGTTGCAAAACTTTGGGTAGACTCTAGCCAAGAGATTTTTTTAAATTGGCAACATTTCGTACATGAGTTTTTGCGTGAATTCCCGTGTGTCGTGATTCCTGCTGATGTACACATGGAACTAATGAACATGCGCAGAGCGCAAAACGAAAGTGCGGAAACATTTTACTACAAATGCATTGCAGTTGGTCGACGCGGTAAAATCGACGAGAGTTCATTAATAAAGTATATAATAAACGGTATTAATGACTCAGACATGAAGAGAAGTATTTCTGGTTACTTTTACGCTAATTGTTACGAACTTTTGAAAGTGATTTTGAATTATAGTGCTTACAATCATTCAAAATTTACCGGCGAGGTGAAACGTAATACACCTGCAGAGTCCCATAAGTTAATAAAGCAAGACGAAAAGCAAAAAAAGCAATTTGTTTGTTTTAATTGCCGAAAGCCTGGACATCTTTCGCGTGATTGTCCAGAGCCGCAGAAACGTGATCGTAGTGCTAAGACTGAAATTAATGCAAATGATAAAAACAAAAGTGCAACCATGAAAGTGAGTTGCAATGCGATCGAAGATATTGAAAATGACTTTGTTATCAAACAAATAAAAGTAAATGGACACAGTGAAAGTGTTTTTGTCGATACCGGCAGTAAGCGCACGTTAATTAGAAAAACGTTTGCAGAAACAATTGGTAATATTGAACAGTGCTGTGTGACTCTCAAAGGCTTTGGGGGCGGCCAGTATCAATGTACTTCCAAAGTAAGTGTAGTTTTGACGATCGACGATATAGACTGCACGAGTGATGTGCTAGTTGTTGACGATAATATGATCGACTACCCGGTGTTACTTGGCATTGACGTTTTGTGCGCAAATGAAAACAAATTCGTGTTTGAAGGAAAAAACATTCGGTTTACAAAAAACGATAACAAAGTTATGAAAATCACAGACGATGAATTCGGTAGTTTGAATAAATTGTTGACAAAATTCCAAAGTTGTTTTTCCGTGGACAAGGTCGTGGGAAAAACCGATTTGGTAAAAATGAAAATTGCGCTATCGTCGGATGCGCCGATAAACATAAAGCCGTATAGAATTCCGTTCGCGAGACGACCGATTGTGAAAGAAATCATAGACGATTTGTTAAAAGGTGAAATTATTACACCGTCAAATTCTCCATACGCGTCGCCAATAGTTTTGGTGGAGAAGAAAAACAGTGAGTTCCGGTTATGCGTTGATTACCGGCAGTTGAATAAAATTACAGTAAAGCAACCGTTTCCAATGCCTGTCATTGACGAAATATTCGCGCAGCTTTCAGGTAATAAGTTTTTTTCAAATTTGGACTTTAAAATGGGTTACCACCAAATAGAAGTGGACGATAACTCGAAACAGTATACGGCATTTGTGACAACTGAAGGTCACTTCGAATACAACCGTATGCCGTTTGGGCTCGTAAATGCTCCGGCTGTTTTTCAAGAGACTATGAATGAATTAGTGAAACAGTGCACGTCGAAAAACATAATCGCGTATTTGGATGACGTTATCATCCCGAGTGGCTCTGTTGAAGAGGGACTACAGAAATTAGAAGACTTTTTGCGTGTTGTTGAATCAAACGGGTTAACATTGCGGTTAGACAAATGTAATTTTTTAAATGAAGAAATCAGTTTTCTTGGACATAAAATTAGTTACAACGGTATAAAACCGGGTGAGCAAAAAGTATCCGCGATTAAAAACTTTAAAACACCGTCTACGCAAACTGAAGTGCGAAGATTTCTCGGTCTGACCGGATTTTTCCGGAAATTCGTTGAGAACTACTCCGTGATTGCGCGACCGCTAACTAATCTTACGACGAAAGCAGCAGCTGAGAAATTCGTTTGGGGCGAACCCCAGCAACAAGCGTTACATACACTCATCGAGAAACTTGTTTCTGAACCAGTGTTGGTTTTGTACAGTTTTAATGCGCAACATCAAGTCCACACCGACGCTTCTAGTGTGGGCCTTGCAGCAGTGCTCCTGCAAGCTGAAGGTGCAGAGTGGAGAGCGGTGATGTATTATAGGCGCCATTGCACTCCAGCCGAATCGAACTACCACAGCTACGAATTAGAGGTGCTGGCGGTAGTCGAAGCATTACAACGATTTCGTATTTACTTGCTAGGTAAGTCGTTCCAAATAGTTACTGACTGTTCAGCGATTTCTGCGTTGAAGGCGAAGACGCCCATGATTCCTCGAATTGCAAGATGGTTGGTACGACTGATGGAGTACAACTGTGAAGTTGTCCATCGTGCTGGGTCACGTATGACTCACGTCGATGCGCTTAGTCGTGCACCAATCCATTGTGAGCTTGTGAAGCGGGTTGACGTTATGGACGACGATTGGCTATTGACGATGCAATTGCAAGATCCCGATCTACGTAGCATTATCACCGTATTGAAAGGTTTGGAGCAGTCTTCGCAATTGAAGCAGCTACAGAAAGATTACGCTATACAACGTAATCGATTATATCGACGAAGGGGCAATAACTTGTTGTATGTTATTCCCAAGGCCATACGTTGGCGTATCGCCAGGTATTGCCACGACGAACTAGGTCACTTTGGTTTGGAGAAGACGATTGAGAGAGTTCTCAAACATTTTTGGTTTCCACGAGTGCGGAAATATGTCAAGGATTATATTTCTTCATGCATCGATTGCTGCTATAACAAAACTAAAGGAGGTAAGCCTGAGGGTGTCCTACACATCGAACCAACTGAACCGATTCCGTTCCGACTCTTGCACATTGACCACCTGGGTCCGTTTATAAAGAGTAAGCGAGGCAAAACTCACGTTATCGCTGTCAGCGATGGCTTCACGAAGTACATGATCGTGAAACCTGTTCCCAGCACAAAATCCATGCCTGTGCTGAAAATGTTAAATGAGGTAACTGTTTACTTTGGGTTACCAGCACGAATTGTCACGGACCGTGGCACTGCGTTTACTTCAAAACATTTCACAAAGTATTGCGACGACAACGGAATTCAGCATATTAAAACAGCCGTTCGTACTCCCCGTGCTAATGGACAGGTGGAGCGTGCGAACCAAATCATCCTGAATAACCTACGAACAGCGACAACAAATCCGAAGGACTGGGACGAGCAACTACGTAAGCTACAATGGTGTGTTAATTCCCAGAAAAATGCGACGACAAGGTTCACACCTAACGAATTAGTATTCGATTTTAAGCTGAACGACATAACGCGTAACCAGTTAATAGCTGCCGTAATCGATACTGATGACAATCAATCAATCAGTGAAAAACGAACCATGGCGCTGACGTATATGCAAGAACAGCGTACTAAATGGAAAGAACGGTTCGACGACAAACACAAATCACCGACCGTTTACAACGTTGATGATCTGGTTGTAGTCCAGAATGAACCTACCGCAACTGGAGAGTCCAGAAAACTTGAGCCGAAGTACCGAGGGCCCTACGTTATTGCAAAAGTCCTTGGTAAAGACCGCTATCTGCTTCGAGATGTCGACGGAATGCAAGTGAGTCAGAAAAAGTTCACGTCCGTTTATTCATCTGACAAATTGAAGCCTTGGTGTGGTGATGGTGAGGGCGACAACGAAAACGACGATTCGTCGGACATCGAGACGATGTCATTGTCAGGAGAGGCCGAGCTGTCAACTGATATGGTAGCGCCCTCCAATACAATATAGGTGGCATCAACCGCTTTCAACGAACGACCGAGCGAACGACGAGAATGGGGAGTATTGTTTCAGCCGTGGCACGCGCCGGTCGCATACTAATGTATATTTTCAAATTCCTGACATTATAGTTGTTTAATTCTTTTAATAAATAAATAATAAACTCGGTTAATCTGACACTAATATATATTCCTAATTTGAAAATTTTAATCCAAAAATACATTAATAATTGTTCTACTTGTACCAAATCTTAATTTGATCGAAATCCAATTAAAGCCAAATTCCACTTTACCGAAACTCCAACAGACATAAAACAAATAATACATATGGATGTCTACACAAATACAAAGTCAAGTTTCTTGACATTTATTGACCGTTTCTCAAAATTTGCTGTTGCTTATTATCTCGAAGACAGAACCAATCAAACTATAATAGAAAAAATTAGACTTTATAAATCTCAAAAGGGACATTTCAATACATAACAAATTTGAGCATATTAGCTTCGATAGCTACTGAAAAATAGCAATTTTTGCATTTTCGACAATTGCCGTTATATGGAAAGTCGGCGTGGTTATTGCCAGATTTTGATAATTTTCCAAATATCGCTTAAATAGGCATAGTGTAATACGTGTACCAAATTTGAACAAAATCGGGTATTGGTTCCAGAGATATACATATAAAGTCATAAGTGGGCGGTGCCACACCCCCTGTATACACTTTTGATACCGTCGGATTTCCTTATTGAATACAACAATACATACCAAATTTGAGCATATCAGCTTCCATAGCTACAGAAATATAGCAATTTTTGCATTTTCGACAATTGCCGTTATATGGAAAGTGGGCGTGGTTATGGTCAGATTTTGATAATAATACCGTCGGATTTCCTTCTTGAATACAATAATACATACCAAATTTGAGCATATTAGCTTCCATAGCTACTGAAATGTAGCAATTTTTGAATTTTCGACAATTGCCGTTATATGGAAAGTGGGCGTGGTTATGGTCAGATTTTGATAATTTTCCACATATCACTTAAATAGTCATAGTGTAATACATGTACCAAATTTGAACAAAATCGGGTAGGTGGTTTCAGAGATATACATACATATAAACTCATAAGTGGGCGGTGCCACACCCCCTGTATAAACTTTTGATACCGTCGGATTTCCTTCTGGAATACAACAATACATACCAAATTTTAGCATATTAGCTTCCATAGCTACAGAAATATAGCAATTTTTGCATTTTCGACAATTGCCGTTATATGGAAAGTGGGCGTGGTTATGGCCAGATTTTGATAATTTTCCAAATATCGCTTAAATAGGCATATGTAGTGTAATACGTGTACTAATTTGAACAAAATCGGGTGGGTGGTTCCAGAGATAAACATATAAACATATAAACATAGTGTAATACGTGTACCAAATATGAAGAAAATCGGGTAGGTGGTTCCGGAGAGATATACATATAAACTCATAAGTGGGCGGTGCCACTCCCCCTGTATAAACTTTTGATACCGTCGAATTTCCTTCTTGAATACAACAATACATACCAAATTTGAGCATATTAGCTTCCATAGCTACTGAAATATAGCAATTTTTGCCTTTTAGACAATTGCCGTTATATGGAAAGTGGGCGTGGTTATGGCCAGATTTTGATAATTTTCCAAATATCGCTTAAATAGGCATAGCGTAATACGCGTACCAAATTTGAACAAAATCGGGTATGTGGTTCCAGAGATATACATATAAACTCATAAGTGGGCGGTGCCACACCCCCTGTATAAACTTTTGATACAGTAGGATTTCCTTCTTGAATACAACAATAGATACCAAATTTGAGCATATTAGCTTCCATAGCTACTAAAATATAGCAATTTTTGCATTTTCGACAATTGCCGTTACATGGAAAGTGGGCGTGGTTATGGCCAGATTAAGATAATTTTCCAAATATCGCTTAAATAGGCATAGTGTAATACGTGTGCCAAATTTAAAAAAAACCGGGTGGGTGGTTCCAGAGATATACATACATATAAACTCATAAGTGGGCGGTGCCACACCCCCTGTATACACTTTTGATACCGTCGGATTTCCTTCTTGAATACAACAATACATTACAAATTTGAGCATATTAGCTTCCATAGCTACTAAAATATAGCAATTTTTGCATTTTCTACAATTGCCGTTATATAAAAAGTGGGCGTGGTTATGGCCAGATTTTGATAAGTATCGCTTAAATAGGCATAGTGTAATACGTGTACAAAATTTGAACAAAATCGGGGGGTGGTTCCAGAGATATACATATAAACTCATAAGTGGGCAGTGCCACACCCCCTGTAGAAAACTTTGATACAGTCTGATTTCCTGCTTGAATACAACCATACATAATAAATTTGAGCATATTAGTTTCCATAGCTACTGAAATATAGCAATTTTTGCATTTCCGACAATTGCCGTTATATGGAAAGTGGGCGTGGTTATGGCCAGATTTTGATAATTTTCCAAATATCGCTTAAATAGGCATAGTGTAATACGTGTACCAAATGTGAACAAAATCGGGTATGTGGTTCCGGAGAGATATACATGTAAACTCATAAGTGAGCGGTGCCACGCCCCCTGTAGAACATTTTGATACAGTCGGATTTCCTTCTCGAATACAACAATACATATCAAATTTGAGCATATTAGCTTCTGTAGCTACTGAAATATTGCAATTTTTGCATTTTCGACAATTGCCGTTATATGGGAAGTGGGCGTGGTTATGGCCAGATTTTGATAATTTTCCAAATATCGCTTAAATAGGCATAGTGTAATACGTGTACCAAATTTGAACAAAATCGAGTATGTGGTTCCAGAGATATACATATAAACTCATAAGTGGGCGGTGCCACACCCCCTGTATAAACTTTTGATACAGTCGGATTTCCTGCTTGAATACAACAATACATACTAAATTTGAGCATTTTAGTTTCTATAGCTACTGAAATATAGCAATTTTTGCATTTTCGACAATTGCCGTTATACGGAAAGTGGGCGTGGTTATAGCCAGATTTTGATAATTTTCCAAACATCGCTTAAATAGGCATAGTGTAATACGTGTACAAAATATGAAGAAAATCGGGTAGGTGGTTCCGGAGAGATATACATATAAACTCATAAGTGGGCGGTGCCACACCCCCTGTATAAACTTTTGATACCGTCGCATTTCCTTCTTGAATACAACAATACATACGAAATTTGAGCATATTAGCTTCCATAGCTACTGAAATATAGCAATTTTGCATTTTAGACAATTGCCGTTATATGGAAAGTGGGCGTGGTTATGGCCAGATTTTGATAATTTTCCAAATATCGCTTAAATAGGCATAGTGTAATACGTGTACCAAATTTGAACAAAATCGAGTATGTGGTTCCAGAGATATACATATAAACTCATAAGTGGGCGGTGCCACACCCCCTGTATAAACTTTTGATACCGTCGCATTTCCTTCTTGAATACAACAATACATACCAAATTTGAGCATATTAGCTTCCATAGCTACTGAAATATAGCAATTTTTGCCCATTAGACAATTGCCGTTATATGGAAAGTGGGCGTGGTTATGGCCAGATTTTGATAGTTTTCCAAATATCGGTTAAATAGGCACAGTGTAATACGTGTACCAAATTTGAACAAAAACCGGGTATGTGGTTCCAGAGATATACATATAAACTCATAAGTGGGCAGAGCCACACCCCCTGTAGAAAATTTTGATACAGTCTGATTTCCTGCTTGAATACAACGATACATACTAAATTTGAGCATATTAGTTTCCATAGCTACTGAAATATAGCAATTTTTGCATTTCCGACAATTGCCGTTATATGGAAAGTGGGCGTGGTTATCGCCAGATTTTGATAATTTTCCAAATATCGCTTAAATAGGCATAGTGTAATACGTGTACCAAATTTGAACAAAATCGAGTATGTGGTTCCAGAGATATACATATAAACTCATAAGTGGGCGGTGCCACACCCCCTGTATAAACTTTTGATACAGTCGGATTTCCTTGTTGAATACAACAATAGATACCAAATTTTAGCATATTAGCTTCCATAGCTACTGAAATATAGCAATTTTTGCATTTTCGACAATTGCCGTTATATGGAAAGTGGGCGTGGTTATGGCCAGATTTTGATAATTTTCCAAATATCGCTTAAATAAGCATAGTGTAATACGTGTACCAAATTTGAACAAAATCGAGTATGTGGTTCCAGAGATATACATATAGACTCATAAGTGGGCGGTGCCACACGCCCTGTATAAACTTTTGATACAGTAGGATTTCCTTGTTGAATACAACAATAGATACCAAATTTGAGCATATTAGCTTCCATAGCTACTGAAATATAGCAATTTTTGCATTTTCGACAATTGCCGTTATATGGGAAGTGGGCGTGGTTATGGCCAGATTTTGATAATATTCCAAATATCGCTTAAATAGGCATAGTGTAATACGTGTACCAAATATGAAGAAATTCGGGTAGGTGGTTCCGGAGAGATATACATACTAAATTTGAGCATATTAGCTTCTGTAGCTACTGAAATATAGCAATTTTTGCATTTTCGACAATTGCCGTTATATGGAAAGTGGGCGTGGTTATGGCCAGATTTTGATAATTTTCCAAATATCGCTTAAATAGGCATAGTGTAATACGTGTACCAAATATGATTAAAATCGGGTAGGTGGTTCCGGAGAGATATACATATAAACTCATAAGTGGGCTGTGCCACACCCCCTGTATAAACTTTTGATACCGTCGCATTTCCTTTTATAATACAATAATACATACCAAATTTGAGCATATTAGCTTCCATAGCTACTGAAATATAGCAATTTTTGCCTTTTAGACAATTGCCGTTATATGGAAAGTGGGCGTGGTTATGGCCAGATTTTGATAATTTTCCAAATATCGCATAAATAGGCATAGTGTAATACGTGTACCTAATTTGAACAAAATCGGGTTGGTGGTTCCGGAGAGATATACATATAAACTCATAAGTGAGCGGTGCCACGCCCCACAGTGAGACAGCCCAATAGTAACCGCGCAAAAAATGGTTTTTGACGTGTCGTCCAATTTGGATGAAATTTTTACAGTATATTAACAGATATATGAGTAACAATTCCCTGAAATTTCAGCCTCATAACTTCATTACTTTTTGGTCTAGAGCAAGTCAAAGTTGAGGTATGCCAACGCGCTTGAAATATGTTAGTTCAATATGTTATAATCAAAAGCTTATTAAAATAAAAATACATAATAAATGTAACTTTAAAGTATTTTTTTAATTAATTTAGTTATTGTAGAATGAGTAAATGAAAAAATAAATTTAAAAAAAAAACACAATTTTTTTTTTCTTAACAACATAATTGTGGTGCAAAAATTGAACATTTTGCATTTTCAATGGCCTAGGAAATATAGAGCAGCCCCTCGCCCTAGGTGCAGACTTATACCAAATGAAAGTTTGAATTCTCAGCTTTAATTTAAAGTAGAGGACATATAGCAAAAGTTTGCAAAAGCACATTAAACATACAAAAAACTACAAAAAGTACGTAACGCGCACATTCTGTCGCTATACGTATGTTAGCATGCAATAGCATGTTTACAACTTTTTAATTTTATTTTTTTTAATTGTTTACTATTCACTTATTGTGCAAGAGAATAGTAATAAATTACATTTGTTTTTTTGTTAGTTATTCAGAATTATGCTTTAAAGATCATTTATGTTTTAATAAAAATATTCTTGTTTACATAAATTCACGGCAGCAAAATGGTATCTGAGGCTATATTGCCAATACGTTTGTTTGCAATTTTTACTTTTGAAAGTATTTTTTTAAACTTTATTTAATATTAACTTTTTTTTTTGCTACAGGAATATTATCCGAAGAAGCGCAAGAAGCAATGAATAAGGAGTATAGAAACTGTAGGCTATTCCATTCTCGTAAAAATTCACGTATTTCTACGAATGAAGATGTAATGCACTATTTGCAAATATCATCAGATCCTTATATTAATTCATTTAGAATGAGAAACAAATTGAAAAAATTAGAATACCATGATGATGTTAAAAAATTATTGATTGAATGAAAAAAAAATATTGTTTTTTTATTGCATTTCAATGGGAGGTGGGCGTATTAGTGGGCGTGTTATTGTAATTTTTGCATGAAACATTTTAAATGATATAAATACAGTAATATCGAATTTGAAGGTTGTATTTAATATATTTTAGAAAATATGGCACTTTTTATGTTGAGGTAGTATGGGTGACGGGGTTAAAAGTGGGCCAAAGTTCAATTTTTATTTCAAATAATGTTTGTAACTATATAACATTCAAGTATACCAAAATTGAAAGTTATACCTAAAGTATTACGGACAATACGGCATTTTACAAATTTCGACTGTATGGCAGGTGGGCGTAAAAGTGGGCGAATTTTCTTAATTTTTTTTTTTAAAACTGGAATTGTCTTAAAAATAACCTGTCCAAAATTTCAGAGCTCTACAATGACTCCTTGTATTTAATGCCGGCGTTGTCTCACTGTGCGCCCCCTGTAGAAAATTTTGATACAGTTGGATTTCCTTCTCGAATACAACAATACATATCAAATTTGAGCATATTAGCTTCTGTAGCTACTGAAATATAGCAATTTTTGCATTTTCGACAATTGCCGTTATATGGGAAGTGGGCGTGGTTATGGTCATATTTTGATAATTTTCCAAATATCGCGTAAATAGGCATAGTGTAATACGTGTACCTAATTTGAACAAAATCGGGTATGTGGTTCCAGAGATATACATATAAACTCATAAGTGGGCGGTGCCACACCCCCTGTATAAACTTTTGATACCGTCGGATTTCCTTCTTGAATACAACAATACATACTAAATTTGAGCATATTAGCTTCTGTAGCTACAGAAATATAGCAATTTTTGCAATTTTCGACAATTGCCGTTATATGGAAAGTGGGCGTGGTTATGGCCAGATTTTAATAATTTTCCAAATATCGCTTAAATAGGCATAGTGTAATACGTGTACCAAATATGATTAAAATCGGGTGGGTGGTTCCGGAGAGATATACATATAAACTCATAAGTGGGCTGTGCCACACCCCCTGTATAAACTTTTGATACCGTCGCATTTCCTTTTATAATACAACAATACATACCAAATTTGAGCATATTAGCTTCCATAGCTACTGAAATATAGCAATTTTTGCCTTTAAGACAATTGCCGTTATATGAAAAGTGGGCGTGGTTATGGCCATTTAAGGGATATTTGGAAAATTATCAAAATCAGTCCATAACCACGCCCACTTTCTATATAACGGCAATAGTCGAAAATGCAAAAATTGCTATATTTCAGTAGCTATGGAAGCTAATATGCTCAAATTTGGTATCTGTTGTTGTATTCAAGAAGGAAATCCTACTGTATCAAAAGATTATACAGGGGGTCTGGCACCGCCCACTTATGAGTTTATATGTATATCTCTGGAACCACATACCCGATTTTGTTCAAATTTGGTACACGTATTACGCTATGCCTATTTAGGCGATATTTGGCCATTGCCGTTATATGGGAAGTGGGCGTGGTTATGGTCAGATTTTGATAATTTTCCAAATATCGCGTAAATAGGCATAGTGTAATACGTGTACCAAATTTGAACAAAATCGGGTATGTGGTTTCGGAGAGATATACATATAAACTCATAAGTGGGCGGTGCCACACCCCCTGTATAAACTTTTGATACCGTCGCATTTCCTTTTATAATACAACAATACATACCAAATTTGAGCATATTAGCTTCCATAGCTACTGAAATATAGCAATTTTTGCCTTTTAGACAATTGCCGTTATATGGAAAGTTGGCGTGGGTATGGCCAGATTTTGATAATTTTCCAAATATCGCGTAAATAGGCATAGTGTAGTACGTGTACGACTGTATTAAAATTTTCTACAGGGGGCGTGGCACCGCCCATTTATGAGTTTATATGTACA